>OX596281.1:27734264-28334264 GCA_951394225.1 Harpalus rufipes | reverse complement strand
TTGCTTTAAAATTAGTATTGTATCTCAGAGTAACATATGTCATCATGTTGTAACGTATCAGTCTTGTATAGACTGTAACAAATTCGAATTCCTTATATGAAAAACTTTTTTATTATGCACGTTACTGAAAATTGATGTTGATCTTTATGAGCCAACTTTTTGAGTCAAAATTAATAGGCATCACAAGCATTTTCTATCGTCTTTTGTTTTTGAGCTACAGACTAAAAATTGTTTTTCGCTTATTTGGAAAATACCTCATATCTCACTTCTTATGGAAGATAAAGAAAAAATGTGTATATAAATTTTATACGGTTTTTTTTACGTAGAATAACGTGGTAAAATTAGATTTTTTCAAAACTTATTAATTCTGGAGATATGACACCAATATAATATTTTTTAAATGGGAACATTATGTTGAAAATAGTCTCATCTTTTTCCATATTTTATAAGCGTCTCAATGATGTATAACAACCCTATATTCGTGTGTTTTAAACATGAGTTATTAAGAGCATTATGTACTATACTAAAATATGAAGCGAAAATTCATATAAATTGTTCCTGTACCAGAACTATTAACATTTTAAAAAAAATCAATATTAGACAAACATACTTCTGATATGAACCTCCTTTTAAAAGAAAGTATTATTAAAATCTATCAATATTTGACTTTGATTTTAATGGGAAAGCAAGAAATGCTACTAAATTTTGGGTTTCCCATTAAAATCAAAGTCCAGTATTAATAGATTTCGATATATTTTTCTTAAATGCAGGTTCATATCAGAAGTATGTTTGTCTAATGTTGAATTTTTTTAAATGTTAATAGTTCTAGTACAGGAACAATTTATTTGAATTTTCGCTTCATATTTGAATACAGGAGTACACAATGCTCTTAATTTTTTGGGGTGAAAAATATTAAATTTATTAGGATTTAAATAAAAAATCCATTAGAGATTATCTTTTATTTATTTTGATTCTGTATCAATTATTTTTATTGTCGTTATAGTTGGCTTTGATACAGTTCGAAATATGTGGTTTTCTGAAATATATAAATTAGAAAAATGAGTAAAAATAAAGAAAATAACATTAAAAATAAACAAATGATGATTTGTAATAGATTTTTCCAATTGTTCTTTAATAAATTTAATTTTTTAAACCCCAAAAAAATAATAATTCATGTTTTATTTATGTTTAAAACAAGCATTTTTTAAACGCATTTTCAAGAATCGACTTCAGTACTCGCCGCGAATTCTCTTTTATATCTTCTATCGACTGAAAACGGGTGTCTCGAAGTGGTAATTTGAGTTTTGGAAAGAGGAAAAAGTCGGCCGGAACCATATCAGAGGAATACGGTGGTTGTTCGATAAGATTTGTTGAGTTTTTGGCCAGAAATTAGTTCACAATGATAGCCTTGTGAGATGGTGCGTTATCGTGGAGAAAAAAATCCATGAGCTTTCTTTCCACAAATCTGGTCTTTTTCGACGAATTTGCTCTCTCAAACGCCGCATAACGCTCAGATAATATTCTTTAGTTACTGTCTACTCAACGACCACCTACACCTACTGTCTTCAGTGGCGGTTCGTGCACTAAAACTTTGGTGATGCAAAGTATCCAGAAAAAAATGCGCCGCAGGGGGAATTTTTTTTTCATTCAAGGTCAAATTCCTTGTTATTGAAAGTTACATTTTTTCAAGGGATGTGCAAATGCATATTTTTCCCCTCATGTACAAAAATAAATTGCCAGATCACAGAACATAAGACAGTTGATTAAATGGATTTTTGTTAATTAAAAAATTAACAATATCTTCAGAATTCCTTATATTGTCACTCAATTCTTTTAAAGTTGAAGTCGAAGCCATTATTTGTTTTTTGTTTTCAACTAAAATTCAAATTACAAAAACACTACGTGGGTAAACTATAAAAACAACGAAAAAAATAAAAGAATTAAATATTTACTGTAATACGTATCAGTCGCAAACCAGAGCCAATCTAATAAAAATGCTAGACAAGACAGGTTATGTTATGTTTGTTTATTGTCGAATGCAATTTGCAGCTATTTAATCTTGCTTTCAAAAATATGCAGTAATGTCGTGAACCTACAAAATTTATCAGTACGTGGCGTTGATTGTATTCATGGCCTCTATAGGGCCGCGTGGAAGGTAAAGCGACTATCTTTTATCCTTTACGCACTCATTGCATTTAGCCATTGAATCAATGCCTCAAACAGCTCTTTGTCTAGCGCAACATATTTCTTACCGAAATTATTGCTTGTATCAAAAACATAGGCATTTATACTATTCATTTCGAGAAGCACTTTGTAGGGTGTAAATTAGGTGAACTGCATTACATATTAGTTATGGTGGTGCCTTAAATTATTCTTTTGATATTTATAAAGACAAGCATTAACGGAATAAGTTAAAATTTAATTTACATACAACCTGCCTGTCCTGACAAGCCGCCACTGACTGTCTCACCTTCTGATAAGAATTCCGAGTGCACAACACCGCGATAATCGAAAAAAACTGTCAACATCACCTTCACTTTTGATCGTACTTGACGTGCTTTTTTAGATTTCGGCTCAGTTAGAAGGCGCCATTCCGAAGCTTGTTGACTGGTTTGCATGACAAACTCGTAAACCCATGTCTCATCACCAGTTGCAATGCGGTTTATGAATGTGGGGTCGGAATTGAGTCGTTCTAGCATGTCTTCAACGACCCTTACGCGATTGAGTTTTTGCAGAAAATTCAGGTCTTTCGGCACTAGTCGAGCGTTTCATGCCCAAATAATCGTTTAAAATGGTACGAATTGATTCGTGAGACACAGAAATTTCAGTGGCTATCTCAGTCTTAAACGACGATTTTCAGTCATCATTTCCTTTACTTTGGCGATGTTAAGTTCAGTTGAAGACGTTGATGGCCGACCTGAGCGAGGCAAATCTTCCACCACATCTCGACCGCTTTTGAATGCATTGTACCACTCACGCACGTGTTTTTGATCGTCGATTCACCGTAAGCCTTATGTAACATTTTCAGCGCTTCGGCACACGAAATTCAGTTTGCAATGCAAAATTTGAGACAGATTCTTTGTTCAATATTTTTATCCATTGTAAACATCGTAAAACACACTTCAGATGAACTGACAAATGGAGCACTGTTAACAAACTAAATGACAGATGGCGCTCAAAGTCCGCGTGAGCTAGGGTACCTTTATATACAGGGTATGGCCATGGGCCAAGATCACCGCCATTAGCGGGCCAATGTCAAACATACTGATAATTCATTTCCCTATTTATTTGTAAGAAATGTGATATTATATAATACAGGAATATTAAGTAATCACACTATGAATCTATAAAGGTAATAAAAATTCATTTATTGAAGAGATACACAATTATTATTATGACATACATTTAGAGGTTATGTAGAGCATAGGATATAGGTTTCTATTATCACATCTAATTTGATAACTGTAGTTATTATTTACATAGTAAGTATATATTCTAAACTTACCTTTTAAAAATTTAAATGTTTGTGCTTAATATTGGTAATTTTTATGTGTTTTCAATATTACCTGTCAGTATACAGTGTATAGCCATGACGTGGCTCACGTTTCGTCCGCCAATTGCGGTCCATTGTCATATTCGTTGTTGTTGCGCAAATTATTATGTATTTTCGTGGTTATTTGTTTTATTTTAATGCAAAACACATTTAAATATACTTCTAATGTTTATTTAAAGTGTAAGTAATACTTTTATTTTATTTATTTGTGTATTTTCTTGAGATACTGACTACAATGACTGGAAATATTGAAAACACATAAAAATTACCAATATTAAGCACAAACATCTAAATTTTTAAAAGGTAAGTTTAAAATACATACTTATTATGCAAATAATAACTACAGTTATTAAATTTGATGCGATAATAACAACCTATATCCTATGTTCTACATAACCTCTAAATCTGTCATAATAATAATTATGTATCTCTTAAATAAATTAGTTTTTATTACCTTTATAGATTCATAGTGTGATTATTTAATATTCCTGTATAATATAAAATCACATTTCTTACAAATAAATAGGGAAATGAATTATCAGTATGTTTGACATTGGCCCGCTTATGGCGGCGATCTTGCCCTATGGCCATATCCTGTATATAAAGGTACCCTAGCGTGAGCATAGAGGACAGTTATGCCAACGTAGCGACAAAAAGAATTTCGACACTTTAGCGGGCTTTTTAATATACAATTTCCGGTATTTACTTGACAGAATGTATTACTATGAGTTAGATTACTAATTTTAATGTACATCTATTTATTCTAAACAGCCAATCATCAAAATTTTGTGATAATTCACTAGAGTAATGTACCTCTCTGAATGAGAACACAAGATTGTTACGTTACTACAAGATGATATATGTTACTTTGAGATAGATTACTAATTTTAAAGCAAATACATTTATTCTAAATAGCCAGTCAGTAAAATTTTGTGATATTTTACTAGAGTAAAGTACATCTCTGAAGAAGAGCACAAGACACAGAGAACTACACAATAAGTTTATAACTAATTTAATAATGAACTTTATAAAAACAAAATGATAAGTAACAAGTAACACATCAATTCAATAATTACAATATGTGACATGTACATTTATAAACAAAACTGCAACTTATGTTTTGGTTCGATAAACACTTTCAGCGCTTGCTATACAAAGAACTATTGCACGATCGGGTTTTTTTAATGTTTACCGTACCGATAGTGTTTTCAACGCAGTATGTACGTAATCTTTACAAATTACTGATCGGTAAGTGATTGTGATTACTTACTGATCAGGAGGCAACGCAAGAAGTAAATAAAAAATAAACGATGACAACGATTAAAGATTACTTTAAAAAGGACAACTAATTATTTTTAATATGTCAAAACCTCGGCCAAAGCTAAGGTGCTTCTTCCGGTATCGGATGTATTGGAATTCAAAATCAAAATTATCCTCAACCATTTACTTTCGTTAATACTTAAAAACTATTTCGTACATCACTAGATAGACAAAAATAGCTAACTTTTTATTTGAAAAAGAAAAAAATTCAATACGAGTATAGGTAGATCTAGAAATATCGATAATTACGATATATCAATGTATCGATTACTTTTTTTGTTTGATATAAATTTAGTGTAATACAAATGAAGAAAATTATACGTACATATGTAGCACTTGGTACAATACATATATCGGTATTAAAATGTACATTTTTGCTGGTGTTTTATTTTATAAAGTAAATGATCAATATAATTTATTTTCATTTTCTAAAACTATAATATAGTTAAGTTTTATCAGTGGCGGCTCGTGCACTAAAAGTTTGGTGAGGTAAAGTATCCAGAAAAAAAATGCGCTGCAGCGAATTTTTTTTTCATTCAAGGTCAAATGCCTTATAATTGAAAGTTACATTTTTTCAAGGGATGTGCAAATGCATATTTTTCCCCTCTCATGTACTAAAATAAATTGCCAGATCACAGAACATTTTAGGAAATTCTTTGACAAATAGTTTATCTTCATAAGACAGTTGCTTAAATGGATTTTTGTTAATTAAAAAATTAACAATATCTTCAGAATTCCTTACATTGTCACTCAATTCTTTTAAAGTTGAAGTCGAAGCCATTGTATATGTTTTTTGTTTTCAACTAAAATTCAAATTACAAAAACACTATGTGGGTAAACTATAAAAACAACGAAAATAATAAAATATTTACTGCAATACGTATCAGTCGCACACCAGAGCCTATTATAATAAAAATGCTAGACAAGACAGGTTATGTTATGTTTGTTTATTGTCGAATGCAATTTGCAAATATTTAATCAAACAGCTCTTTGTCTACCGCAACGTATTTCTTACCGGAATTATCAAAAACATAGGCATTTATACTATTCATTTCGAGAAGCACTTTATAGGGTGTAAATTAGGTGAACTGCATTACATATTAGTTATGGTGGTGGCTTAAATTATTCTTTTGATATTTATAAAGACAAGCATTAACGGAATAAGTTAAAATTTAATTTACATACTACTTTACATGCAGCTTTATTTCTTTTCTGGTGAGGCACAGCCTCATCTGCCTACCCTGACAAGCCGCCACTGAGTTCTATGTATAAATAACAATTTAATTTAACAATCAATAATAGTTATTTATATCGATGGTTTATTTAAGTACAAAACGCCGTAACTCACCAAAATTCAAAACACTGAACTTTGGTGCTATTATCACCTAATCATCGTATCTGCGTGTATTGCAAAGTATTTTGAGTATTTGAGAGTGATGTCTTTTTGCACGCAATATAGATACTGGTACCGTAGATACATTATATACAAAACTCCTACTTATTCGTTTATTCGAGTATACAATATTATTATTATTATTATTTGTATACAGTGTGTTCATTATATTTTGTTCACTATTGCTATCTCGCGAACTTTAAGAGGTACAAGGTCGGTTAATATATATATATATATATATATATATATATATATATATATATATATATATATATATATATATATATGTATATATATATTTGCTCATTGTAATAGTCTAGTAAAATAGTTTTTTTTGCTAATTCAACCGATCTTGCACCGGTAGAAAAAAAAATGTCCATTGTGAAAGTCTAGTAAAATAGAAATTGTTTCCCAATTTAACCGACCTCATAGCTCTTATACAGGGTGGGGCAGAAAAACCTATCCGATTTCAAATCCCTTTTTCTCAAAAGAGGGAGCAGGTAGAGTAGTGGGGTAAAAACCGTTAGAAAGCCGGTTTTATGCCATTTGTCAGTAGTCAACATGCCTTGGTCTGGTGAACACCGTGCTTTTGTTATTGAGCGGTTTATCGAATGCGGCGGTTCGATAATTGCTACACAACGTGCTTTTCGAATTCATTTCGGACTCGGGCGTCATGATCCTGTTCCACATCACGCTACGATTAAAATGTGGGTGTCAAATTTTAGACAGACGAGTTCAGCATTGAAAAAGAAGTCGCCTGGACGTCCCAGGACAGCAACAGGACCTGAAAACGTGGCCAATGTGAGAGCCGCGATTGAACGTTCCCCGCGTCGTTCGGCGCGAAAACATTCGCTCGCTTTGGCGATTTCCAACCGCAGTATTCGGCGCATTTTGCACCGGGACCTCAAAATGCATCCCTACAAAATGCTTGTTGCACAGGAATTAAGTGAAAGGGATTTTGAAACCCGTACGAACCTGTGTCGCGATCTCCGAGAACTCCCAAACGACGATGTTGTGCTCTTCACGGACGAAGCCCATTTTCACCTTTGTGGTGCCGTTAACAGGCAGAATTTTCGATATTGGAGTGACGAAAATCCTCGAGAAATCCATCAGGAACCCTTCCATAGCCCAAAAGTGACTGTGGTGTGCTCTTTCCCGCCTAGGCGTCTGGGGGCCTTACTTTTTTGAAGAAAATGGGCAAACCGTAACGGTCAACAGCGAGCGCTATTGTTTCATGCTGGAAAATTTTCTTAGACCCAAAATGGAAGAAAATGGCGTGGAAAATGTGTGGTTTCAACAGGATGGGGCAACCGCCCACACATCGCGACGATCAATGGACATTCTCAGGGAACTGTTTCCCGGTCGCCTCATTTCCCTGAGAGGTGATCTTGGCTGGCCGCCGCGCTCACCGGATCTCACTCCATGTGACTTCTTCCTTTGGGGTTACCTCAAATCGAAGGTTTACCAGCATCGACCAAGGACCCTTCTTGCTTTACGAAGGGAAATTGCTCGGGCAATTGAAGAAATTCCTGTGGAAATGACGGTGAAAGTCATGGAAAGCTACCGCGAGCGCCTAAATCAGTGTATCCGCTCCCAAGGACGACATTTGAGTGATGTGCTTTTCAAAACTTAAATTTTAAAATGGCATAAAATTTGCGATATGTTAATAAAATTTTTTTTTGACAAGTTGAGTGGTTTTAATTTTATAACGTTTTGAAATCGGATAGGTTTTTCTGCCCCACCCTGTAGTTCTCGAGATAGCAATAGTGGGCAAAATAAAATGAACATCTTGATTTGTACAGATCTTATTTTCAATGTTTTTTTAAGGTATCTCAGGTAATATTAACGAGAGATCAAAACCGTTTGCACATTCCAGGGTCAGCTTTTCGAGAAAAGTGTAATAGGCAGCACAGGAATTTTCGAACTTCTTTTGTTTCTGAGCTACAGGCAAAAACTCGTTTTTCGCTCGTTTTGAAAATATCTCATATTTTATTATGAGACAAAAATTGATTTAATAAATTTTGAACCGTTTTATAGGTATAATAAAATGGTGTACTCTAATTAGATTTTTTGGAAACCTAATTATTCTTGATATATAACACAAACTTATGATTTTTAAAATGTTGAAAATAATAATAATAATATACTTTATTGAGATAATCCCAATGGCGAGGTTCAGCCAAGGCTGATCTTCCACCTAACCAGTACAAAAAATACATTCGAAATAGAAAAATATATATACAAACAAACGTTCATTACAAGTTATACAAGTAACAAAATAAAAACCTCATGTTTTTGCTTATTTTATAAGCTTTTCAATGATATACAAGTCTGCAGTCTTTTGTTTTCAACGTGAATAAAACATGAATTATTGGGGTGAAAAAATTGTAAATTATTAAGAAACAAATGAAAAAAAATCTATTACAGATCACCATTTGTTTATTTTGATTCTATATCTATTAATTATGTTCTTAAAATTTTTCGTATCCAATTATTTTCGGGTTAGTTAAAATTGGTTTAATATGATTTGAAGTAAATAAATTGAAAAAGTGAGTAAAACTGAAACAAATAATATTGGAAAAAATAAATGATCTAGATAGAAAAGATTTTTTCATTTGTTTCTAATAATTTTCAATTTTTTCACCCCAAAAAATTAATAATAATTCATCTTTTATTCATGTTTAAAATAATATAGATTTGTTATATATATCATCGAAAAACTTATAAAATGGGAAAGAATGAGGTTATTTTCAACATAAGTTCGCGTTTAAAAAATCTTAAGCTTTATGCACTCAGTGCAAGTTGACAGTGCACTGAGTACGATTTTGTAATAACAATGTGTATAATGAATAATGTTAAATATAAGTATAAATAGTTATTTACAATACTAAACGAATTGAATAAATACGATGTAAGTATAATCGATGAAATATAGATACCTCTTTATATTGTCCAAAAGGCAAAATGTTGCAATAAAGGGTCATTAAAAAAGATCGTTTTTTTTAAATCGTGAAATCCATCTCATTTAATAAATATAGTAATATAAAATAACATGAAATATGAGACTTCTCATTCATAAATTTGCTAATAAACTTTCGCGGCTATAAAATTCGTGACGTCACGGTTTGTTAAACAAAGACATTCCTTTCTCACACACACAACGGTCCACGTGGTTTCCGTTTGCTGTTGTAAACAAACTAACCTAAAATTGTGACAGGTGACAGCAGAGTTAAGAGGAAAGGTATTTAAATAAAACATTTATTAAAATAAATATCAAAAGTTGTATGAAATATGTTTTTAGTTAACAATGTTATGTTGCTGTCATAAAATCAAACTGACAAGTGATAACCCAAACAATCATAGTTCCACACAAAACCGGTAGAAAGCTCTACTGCCGCATCCGCTAAGCCGTAACGTCAGCGTACAAATATTTGTAATTAAAGACAACTTTAAAAAAATCATATCTCTGATTCTAAAGTCTTGTACGGTGTAAAACATACACCTACATATTTAATTTGACCTATTCTTCCAAGAAAAAAATAAATTAGAAAATGTGAAATGACCCCATTGTCGACAATCTTAGAAACACCGTCTTTGCAATACCAAAATGCACAAATCAAGAATTAACAAAACTACCAACACACAACGAAACACAAATTATCGAAGCCAAAATCAAAAAAATCACCTTTATCACATGATTGACAGAATGACATGAATATTTAAATAATTCAAATATTTGAAAATTACATTTATTACCGCGGTTACAATACATTTTCTTTTTCAGTTTTTGCTGTCGGTTGGACGGAGATAGCGTATACCCCTCCGAAACACCAACGATAATGAAATACCGAATAAAAGTCTCATATGTCATGTGTGTACGACAAAGATGCTAGATAAAAGTTTAGTAATTCTTGCATCAGAAATTAATGACGTGAGATCAAGTCGGAGATACAGACTGTAGTTACTATTTTTGTTCGGGGACGATTTAAACACTCTTTTGTTAGAATTTTTACCTCTCAGAGAGGATTCATGCTAAAAATCGCATATTCAAATTTTAAAGGCCTCACCCTCGCCTCCGGCTAGGCCTCTCAAAATATACTCACACTCGCAAAAGTTTCTAGATTAGTGATTCAAATAACTATTTCATCATACTTTTAGATTTCAGCAAGGCCTTCGACACTGTTAACCATGACTTGTCACTTGTTAAATTAAAGTACATTGGTTTCACAACGCCAATTTTTTTTTTACTAACCTCAAATGCCATTTCCTTCACAGTGTGCATTAGGGCTCTATTTTGGGGCCTTTGTGCACATTTGATGGATCGCAATTTGTCAAATATATATACTGATGATGTGCAGTTTTATCTTCCATTTGGTAGAGGCGATTTTGACCTGTATCAGAAATATGCCAATGAGGGTCCACAAAATTTAAGTATCTATGTCAGGGAAAGTAGTCTCGTATTAAATAAACAAAAATGCTCATTTCTTTTGTTCGTTAATAAATAGTTTGCAAATAACCTTATATCAAATAATAAAATTTGTACACTAATTTTTTTTAAAGATGTCTGATCAAGGTCATCTGTATCATGAATGAATTAACAAATTGGCATACATTTATCTCTCTCTTTTGCAAAGGCTATAAGCTTGTGCGATAGCGATGGATATAACACGCTTGTCTTTCAAAAATTCTTATTGTTTCGATTAAGTTAGGACATGCCATTTTAAAACTATGCTCATTGTTGATAATACTATTGCTGTAACGTAAGTTTATTTATTAATTCAGATACATTACCTTGATTCATAGCCGTACGAATAACTTTATTTTGTGTAAGTGTCACTGACATTGACACTGTTAGTAATTTAATCAGTAACTTATTTTTCACATATTTGGTTTTACAATTGCTAATAAACTTACCAGTTGACTTATTTTTGAATTTTGAATGCTTTTACTGTAACATATAATTTTATAATAATAAAATAACAGTAGTATCTTATGTACTCTAATAAAAAATTAAGCAAACGACACTACTGAATTTGTCAGAATGGGCGAAACAAAAATCTTAATTCATACAATTCGTAGATGACCTTGATCGGACATCTTTCAATTTTTTTACTGTATACAAATAAAACATGCAAAATTACCAGTTACACAAACTGGAATAAATTAATATTGGACATGGAACTACGTTTTAAAGAATACGTCACTGGCTTGACAGCTCGGGGAGGCAATACACACTTAAATCATACCGTAGCTATAATTATATTATTTTTGTTCATTTTTCTGTTTCAGTAACTTTTCTTAATAAAATGTTTGCTAAACTTTTTTTATTTTCTAATGTTACTTTGCAGATAATGGATTAAATAAAACATTACATAAAAAATTATAAACAAACCCAAATTTGGATTGTTACATGTCATAATAGTTATTTATGTATTAAGACACTGAAGTTCTAATTTTTTTTCACGAATGTGGAATTTATCTGCCGAGACCCGTAGCACCATATAAGTGATAAAAGGAAGTTCAGTGCCGTGATGCCTTTAATTTTATTTGAAATGGTAAAATGTGAAAATGAAAGGAATATTTATTTTTATAGGTTGTGTTTACATATCTGTCAGTCTGACACTCATTGTTGCTAACCTCCGGACATTGAAGTCATCTTAAAGAATACATAAAATTATGGGTTTTATCTTAAACTTCTTAATCGGATTATTTATTTCGTTCTTTTTGCACATATTTTTTGTCATTTTATGTATAACTTTGCTATTGTATATCTGCACAAATTGTCTCCCATGTTGCACTATAATTATCATTATCGGTTGGCAACATTATATTTGCATGAAATCGTCGTATAATGGATGAATTTAGTGCCAATTTCTGAACTTTTGTTGATGATTTTTGTGCACTTAACTGGCAATTTCAAATAAAGATTTTTATGAAGTCTCCGTTTCTTCTTTTTTGCCACGAGTGTATATTGTCATAATGGCAGGTACCACAAGCCTTGTTTTAACTAATACGATGTTTTAAGAAATGTCAAATTTCATTATTTAATATTAATAATAAATAATATTAAATTCATCAAAATATGGTTTAAAAGCAGAACATAGTTTATAATCAAACAAATATTTAAAAAAAATCGCTCTTCAAACGTAAGGGTGAAATTAAATATTGAAATTTGAATTTCTTAAAACAGCGTTTTAGTTAAAATCAAGCTTGTGGTACCAGCCAATATGTGTAGTTAATAAGCCTTCTTAAATAGTTTTTTCTTCAAACGTCATAAAAATAGCATCTTTTGTGACTTGATTCACAAGGTTGACATAAAATAAATAAATATCCATAGAAACTATACATAATCAACGAATAAGAAATTACTTTAATAAAAGAAACCTGTAATATCGCCCTAAATGTCACTATAACACGCTAGGTAACCAAAGAATAAAGTTACTAAATACCATCAATAGCTGTCAAATATAAATAAATATCCTATGAATTGAAATATAAACAGAGGGTGCGTTCGGTATTTAAATCTGTCGAGCACTCTGAGCAATCTGATCACGTGACAGATTCATCTGCGATTTCCGATCTGTAGCTTGAATAACCGAGCGGATAGAGCGTTTAGCTGCCATTTTGACACTTATTAATTAGCTCCAGAATAAAAACGGAAAATAATAAAGAACTGTTAACATGTGTACTATGCGCAAGTTATGAACGTTTTTTTTATGATACTGATTAAGAATGTGGAAATGATTATGGACAACTTAAAGCTGAAAATTATGTAGAAAAATGTTTTCTAAAATGACTAAGTTATACATTTCAAACATTTTGATTGATATACGAAATGACAACATTCAATCATAGAATAGACACTGTTTGCATTGCCGGCGACATTTTAAATTTGCGCATAAATACGCATGCGCCAGACAACTGCTGAACATGCTCCATGGTTAGAGAACGAGCGAATAGATCGGGCGCTCCGTGAGCTAATAACCGAACGTAGAGCTAGAGCTGAGCAATAAGATCGCTCAGATGTAATTACCGAACGGCATCGAGCGCTCAGACCGCTCAGAGCGTAAAACCGAACGCAGCCAGAGTTTACTTTTGAGGAAATAACATAATTAAAGAATAGCAGACTTACAGATTACAATTACAGGGACGGCAATGAACGTAAGAATACTTAGAATTAAAGTGATAAGAAAAGTTTATATTGTTTTTCAGTGATTCCTGGACATATCTTTCCGCCACACTGTTAGATTTCCATCCAATTGAACTTCAGGGGGCGTACATTATAATACTTTAAATTCCGACATAATTGCACACAAAGAGGATATAAAGTTGCACAGTTTTTATTTAAACGTCAAAACGTGAAAATTTTCACTTCAATGTTTATAACAAAAAGTGAACAAATAAGTATCCATAGCTACAGGGCAACTGAGATCGCAAATTTACGTAAAATGTAACGTAACTATATTTTAAATTGCTTAATACAAAAACTGCTCTTTAGGTAGTTGTCACTCGAGTGTACCTATCAAAAACTTGTTCTTTGTTCAAAATAAAAATGAAGCTAATGCAGTTTATATTTGCAATAATCAATGTTTTTTAACATTATATTATATACATAGATTGTGTAAAAATTGTTAAAAGCTAATATCAAACACTGTAACAGACGAATTTTCTTTATTTTTCCGTAGAAAAGTTTTTTTTTTAACTGTACCACTCGCACTAACACATACAAAAGTGTCGTATTCCAATTTACTCACACAACAGCATGAGTGTTGAAAAATAACTGTGGCAACGTCGCACTGTCGCACTTAGACAAGGACAGAAATATTTGGTTTGTTTTGAGAACTTGAATTTTAATTTTGACACATATGAAAATGTCGAACCGTGTACGGTTTTCAGAGGTATATCAAAAAACATTATTAAAAAAATTGCAAATAGTGGAATTAATTTTGAAATACTAAGTAGAATATATACAGAAAATGGAAGAAAAGGTGTAATTCAATTTTTATCAGAAATTGTAACCGGCAACACGAAACCACGTATAACCAAAAACAAAAGAATTTTAGACAAAATTGTTGATTTTTTAAGTAAAAATCAATAATTTTGTCTGAAATTCAATTTAATATAAACTCAAACTAAATAAATATTGTTTTTTTAAATGTTATCTTTGTTTTATATTTTATTTTTGTGCTAAAAAAATACATTAAATAAATATTTATATAGGTATATCTTTATTATTTCCAGTCATGTTATTTTACTTTTTCAGACTATTTATCATCGTTATTTCAAAGGAAGGGCGATAGGAAATATTTTGCTCCTATATTTACATTGTTATTAGTTGCCTAGTCAATATTATCTTTTTCTAGGCAAACGCTTAAAAAATAATTTGAATTTTGAAGTTTTCCCACATTTATTGGTACATTCAGGTATAAAAGTAATCAGATGTTTTCTCAAAACAGTATTATATCTCATATAATACTAGTTCTAAACTACAAATCGGAACTGCAAAATAAATTAATATATTTCTTTCTTAAAATTACGAAAGTAGTATTATACTGTTTGAACTTTTCATGCTTTTCACGTAAAATAGCCATATAAAAAATATTTCCTTCGAATGTACGTTTGAAATTCCTTTAACCACAGAACACCTCTTATTCGCTAATACCACAGTGGGCATTCTTAACTGACACTCCATCTGGAGTTGTCAAGTATAATTCTACCTATTTATCGTATCTTCAGATTATAATTTTCTAGAGGCAATAAAATTAAATCTGGCTGGTAAATAATTTTCAAATTTTTACATAAAATCCGTTAATTGGTTATTTATAACATCGATTAAATGTCATATTTGATATAAAAGTTATAATTTAAAATGTTGTTTATTTTGCCATTTCCTATTCTTCACGTGTTAAAAAGGCCAAATTTAATTGCAAATATCTCCGGTATCGCTTGGTAAATTGTTTTAAAACTTGGAGAGCAGGTAGATTATACTTCAGTTGAGATGTACTTAAAATTTCAATTAATTCTGTTGAAAATGATTTCACGATATAACTACCTTAACTTCGGGAACGCAGCATTTTCGAACATATTTTTATACAGGCTGCCCGGATTTCGAAGGTCACTATTGGGATCTCGGAAACTATAAGAACGGAATTTTCATTTTCAAATAACTCTTAAACGACTGGTAATAATAGGTTAAAATGTTTCAAATAAAAATGATAGATATTTTTATTGTGCATCCATCGGCGTACGAAAATATTTTTTTAATGATTATTTTTCGAGATATAGGTAACACAAACTTACATTTTTTTTAAATGGTATTCATATTTGACTTTTGGGTCAATAAAATACTTATTTTTCTCTCTTTCGATTGGTATAATGGTTATTTTACCCGTAAAATCTTAGATTTTTCATTTTTTATGAAAATTCTTATTTTTTTGTCAGCAATTTCATTAGTTTTTTTTATAATAGTACTTAATTTTACTTACATGACTTATTTCATACTTACCCTGTTTCATAATTTAATTTTAACTCTATATTTTTAAATTTACGTAAGTAAGTATATCAGGTATGATCTAAACAATTATTTAAAACCCTTACACCAATTAATGAAAAAATAATGAAAGTCTGGACAAAAAATAAGAAATATTAAAAATATAGAAAAATCTAAGATTTGAAGGGTAAAACAATTTTAAAATTCAATAACCTTTATATCGAAAGAGAAAAAAATAAGTATTTTTTAAGCAAAAATCAAATATGGGTTCCATTTAAAAAATGTAAGTTTGTGTTATATCTCGAAAATTTACCGATAAAAAAATTATATTCGTATGCCACTGAATGGACAATAAAAATAGCTATTTTTTTTTCATTTGAAACTTTTTTCGCGATTCCTGACATCCTGACAGTGTAGAAGTAATTCCAGAATAAAAAAAATCTGTTGTGGACATCACAATACTTCTCGCCCTTTCCATTGTGGTATATATAAGTATTGTATTTAACATTCAGTATGGATAATATTTGTTTCATCGTTATTTTCTTCAAATTTCTTTGTAAAGTATTTATGCCAGGCTTTAAGAATTCCTTGTGTTGTGGTTTCTATTTTTCCTTCTTCATTTTTTATGTTTCTTACTGGTTTAGTGTGTTTTCCTTTCAATTTTTTGATATTATTCCAAAACTGTTTTTGATTCTCAAAGTGAGATTCTTCTATTTTTTGTCCAAACTCTTCCCAAGATGTTGTCTTCGCTTTTTTTACTTCTTCCTTTACCTCATTTCTATGTATAATATAGTTTTCTTTATCTTGTGGATTGTTCGTTCTTTTGAATTTTATCCAAGCTTCTTTCTTCATTTTTACTTTTCTTTGGATTTCGTCGTTCCACCACTTTGTTCTTTTCTTTGGGCCTGGCCCAATTGTTTTTGTTCCGCAATCTGATGTAGCAGTTTCTATAATTGCTTCCTTGAATTTATTCCATGTTTTATCTATCCCCCATAGGTATGTGGCTTGATATTTTCCTGTTGTAGTATATCCAATGTTATTGTAAGTTTCTCTGTGTATTCTTTCTTTATTTCTGGGTTCTCTAGGTTTTCTATTTTGATTTTGATTATCCATACTGAAACTAGAGAAACAGCAGATCAAATTGAAGCAATATCGATAGAAGAAGTAATAGAAGCAATTAAAAACAGCAAGAACGGAAAATCACCCGGAGTAGATAATATATACACCGAACTATTAAAAAACGGGGGAACAGCAGCTGCTGAGTGGCTACAAATAATATTCCAGCAAGCCTGGAACGAAGAACGAATCCCGAAAGAGTGGGAAAAAATATAATTATACCCATATACAAAAAGGGGGAGACATCAAACTGCGATAACTACAGGGCTATATGCCTTTCATCTGTACCCTTTAAAATTTACTCCAGAATAATAGAAAAGAGACTACGAAAAGACACGGAAGAAAAATTAGAAGAACAAGCAGCTTTCCTCCCAGGCAGCCAAACTCAAGATCATATATCAACAGTCCGCGCAATAATCGAAAAACGAATTAACAAAAATAAGGACAGCTACTTTGCCTTTCTAGACCTTAAAGCAGCTTTTGACGTAGTACAAAGGAAATACATCTGGCAAGCCCTTCAGGAACTACAAACCAACCCCAAACTGATAAATATAATTAAGAGCGTAAACCATTCGGTAAAAGGCCAGATAAGAATAAATAGAAAAACATCAGAGGAATTTAATATGAACAGAGGCGTCAAGCAAGGCGATAGTCTTAGCCCATTATTATTCGCAATATTCATGAATAGTATAATAAAATCATGTAAACATGAAACAAGGAAAGCACCAATAGGATACCACAACCTAAATATAATAAACACGCAGGACTTAGTATACGCCGACGACATCGTCATAGTAGCTACCAACACAAGACAACTTCAGTATAATCTTAACATCTGGAAAAGCAAACTAGAAGAAAAAGGAATGATCATAAACAAACAAAAGAGTAAAATAATGCACGTAAATAAACTAGGCGTAAACAGAAATACCCCCATATCTCTAGACGGGGAAGAATTAGAGCATGTTGATCGATATGAATACCTCGGAACATTAATAAATAAAGACGGCAGAATAGAGGAAGAAATAAGAAATAGAATCAGCAAAGAAAATAAAATATACTACCAAATAAATAACACACTAATAGGAAAAAAAGAACTAAGTATAAAAACAAAAATCCATCTATACAAAACCATATAAATGCCAACCCTAATATATGGAGCAGAGTCGTGGACAATAACAGACAAACATAAATCAAAAATAACAGCATCTGAAATGAGGTATCTCGGAAAAGTAGTGGGGAAGACCAGACGAGATAGAGTAAGAAACAAGAACATAAGACAGGACCTCAAACTAAGCCCCATAGTAGAGGAAATAGAAAAAAAAGCAACTAAAATGGTACGGTCATCCAGTACGCATGGACCCCCGAAGATACACAAAGAAAATATTTGAAATGAGAAATGACGGAAGGAGAGGGAAAGGCAGGCCTAGAAAACAGTGGGAGGATAACATCCAGGAAATAGCTGCAACAAGAGGAAAAAGAGTAGAAGAACTGAGAAGACTCGCTAAAGAAAGAAACATTTACCGAAAGTGGATCGAGGACCCAACGAAGGCATAAATGGGAACCGAGAAAGAAGAAGAAGAAGAAGTATTTAACATTTCTTATACACACAAAATATTCTAATTACACCTAATCTTTATATTTACGTATTTTCTATAATTTTAAATTCATTCTATGAGCAAGTTTTCTCCATTTCTTCTAAATGTTCGTTTTACCAATTCATTAATGGAATTGGCGGTATTTATGAAGGGTTCATGTAATGTACCTATAATTTTAAATATATAATTAATAATACAATAAGAAATATTAAATATCGTTCCCAGAAAAAGCCTGCAGTACTATCTCTGAATTTTTGACACTGACATTAGTAACATTTATCTGTCAATTACACACATTTAAGTTTCTCAAGTAGTTACCATGTAGATGTTTGGGCTGTGAGCAGGCTGTGAGATTTATTACTACAGATTATTTTATAGATTATATTTTTATATCTTTAAATCTATAGAAGATATAATAATAAAAAAATGTGTCGGATAGAGAATTTTGTTTTTTAATATTTGTAATAACATAAATTTTCAAAAAATAATATTTAGAAGATTTTTATTAAAATACTACTACTTCCGGTAATCCAATTGTTACCAGAACCTATTCAATTCTTTCCATTACTGTTAAATTGAGGAATCCGTAGTTACATAGGTTTTTAGTCTTACAGAATTTGAGAAATCGTATCTCCAACAACCCCACACACACACACATTCACACACACACATACACACACATACACACACACATACACACACACACAGACATCATCGTAAAAATGTTATAATCGGATTCTTAAAACGTGCTTATTCACTAAAATCTGGATATGCGATTTTTAGCATGAATCCAATACCTCTCTTAGCGAGAAGTAAAAATTGATCTAATTCAGGTTTCGCCATTGTCTAGTAACCTATGAGAAATTCTGGCGAAACAAAACCACATCTAAGATGGCCCCCGAAAGGCGCACCGCATGTTCCATTTAATCGAAGTCGTATCTCTTATAGTTTCCAAGATCCCAATGATGGCCTTCGAAATCCGGACACTCTGTATAGAATTTTTTGCTTGTCTGAGTGTGTAGATTAATACCTTGAAGTTTGGCGAAACATTTTAATAACATCTAAACGCACTGATTTTCTAGCTTATGCAGTAGCTCCTTAATTTTTTTCATCTATGAAAATAGTTGTCACTGAACGAAAAGCTGAATTTTTATTAGTATTAGTAAATATTTTTGTTAATATTATTATATTAGTTTTAAATGATTTAGATTTTGTTTTTCAGGGGGCTGCTTTTTTATCAGATCCGCTGTACCCTGTATCGCATGCCTTGTACTCGTAGGACTGCTATTTAGCCACTGATTCTATTATTCTTTCTTGTTGCAAAATCAGTGCTGTTAATAAAGGAAACCGCATTCAGTATCTCATATTCTAATTCAATGATGAAATTACTCGCGATTATGTGACGTAACCCTAACAACAGACCATCTGAAAAATGTGACGATCGCGCGACGAGGCATTATCCTGCCAACAAACAACTGAGACCATCAAATCAAGGACGAGACGCAGACGATTCTCACTTGTCTTTTACTTTCTTCTCTCGTTTACAGAGTCAGGGTATATAAGCTCGTTTGTTCGTTATGGTTACGGTTAATTGTATTTCCCTCGAGAGGTTCAAAGGACTAGACTTGCAGGGTTTATTATGTTAGCAAAGATCAAACTTAGTCTATTCTTACAAAATTCAAAACACTGCCACATTTAGCTGCTTCATTCACAGTTCTTTAATAATTTAGTAATTTTTATTTTATAAATGTTTTCACGTAAATGTTTTACCCGTTTGCAGAAACGTTCATTAACGCTTAGTTTAATTATCAGATCATCAACACGAACAAATGCAAAGAGATTTTTTGACAGCAATGATTTCAATGTCATAAGAACAAGGAAACTGATTCGAATTTGTTCATTTATGATGGTCCATTAATTAAACAAAGCGTTAATGAACGTTTCTGCAACCCGGCAATAGACTTATTCATTTTGATCAAAATAATCTATCGGGTTATTTTTTAAGAAATTTTGAAAATTTTGTTAATTTGTGCGTATGTAATTTATCTCTGTAGAAATATGTATATCTTAAGTCGTTTCGCTGCTTCTCTGATCTATATGATCTGTAATGAATATACGGCGGGCTGTGAAGCCAATCCTGATATATTAACGTTCAACCAATCGTGAAGTATTTATTATTATCATGGTAGAATTAGCAGGTTCGATTGTGCACAAAAGACGACACACTACCAGCTCTGTCGTGGTCTGGACCGCCGCGCGTGTAAGTCAGTGAAGTTGGCGTGTACATATTAAAATTATCATATTTGTATTATGGGTATATTCTGTAAAGCAGTATTTCTCAACTGTGGGTCCGTGCTAGTAAGCATACATTAGTTTATATTTTTACCTTCCGTCACCTTAAGGTAAGGAAGGTATTGTCTTTGGTCAAAAAATTCAATGATGAGCTTTTAGTGAAGAAGCACGTTGTAGGGTCCATATAATACGATTTTACCATTTTTACGATGATGTCTGTATCTATGTATATGTCTCTCTCTCTCTCTCTCTCTCTCTCTCTCTCTCTGTGTGTGTGTGTGTGTATGTGTGTGTGTGTGTGTGTGCGTGCGTGCGTGCGTGCGTGCGCGTGCGTGCGTGTCTGTGTGTGCGCGTGCGTGCGTGCGTGTGTGTGTGTGTGCGTGTGTGTGTGTGTGTGTGTGTGTGTGTGTGTGTGTGTGTGTGTGTGGGGCGAAAATTTCGGATCGCATAACTTCAATACCACGATTCCAAAAATTATAATTTTTTCGTATTCCTCAAGTTTACATTCACAAGAAGAGGTGATTAAATTTTGGTTATAATGGGGTCATTTTTTAAAAAAATGTTTTTTTTATAAAATCGTGAAATTCGTCTCATTTAATAAATATAGTAATATAAAATAACATGAAATATGCGACTTTTCATTCATAAATTTGCTAATAAACTTTCGAGGCTGTAAAATTCGTTACGTCACGGCTTGTTACTCTCACAAAGCCATTCCTCTCTCACACACAACGGTCCACGTGGTATCCGTTTGCTGCTGTAAACAACCTAACCTAAAATTGTGACAGGTGACAGCAGACTTAAGAATAAAGGTACAAAATCAAACTGAGAAGTGATAACCCAAACAATCATAGTTCCAAACACAACCGGTAGAGGGCTGCTGCCGCATCCGACAAGCCGTGACGTATTGCCGTGACGTCAGCGTCCAAATATTTGAAATTAAAGACAACTTTAAAAAAATCATATTTCTAATTCTAAAGACTTGTAAAGTGTAAAACATACACCTACATATTTAATTTGACCTATTCTTTCAAGAAAAAAATAAATTAGAAAATGTGAAATGGGGGTCAAAAAAAGACAAACAATTCTTGCCGAGCCGTAATGCAACACCCTGTGTATGTGAAAATAATTTTACGTTATGCTCCTTGAGTAGACGAATAAATTCTGTTAATAAACTTATGCTGTATTTCTAACGACAAGGGAGATATCGAAGACGGCGATTTCGGTGACTCAGCCTGTATATATATATATATATATATATATATATATATATATATATATATATATATATATATATATATATATATATACATATATATTTTTTTAAATGGAACACCCTATATATTTTTATATATTTTGAATTGTATTTTATTCACCTATACGATCATATGAATTTTGTTTTAGTTTTCCACGGCGTTGTCAAGTTATTCCGTTTTTTCTCTAAAAAAGACCGAATACACGCATTGCTTTATAAAGGCTTACTGAAGTTGTTTTAATATTAAGAATTTTCTTTTCTGTATAACTGTAATTATACTCTATGTTCTGACATATTTTTTTTAAATGTAATTGTACAGGCTGTTCAATAAAGCGAATCAAATGTGCTCAATTTCAAATGACTATAACTCATCATTTTCAAATGGAACACCCTATATTTTATTATTCAGTTGGTGTGTATTTTTGTATTATCTTCATATGTTATTAAGGGTATCCCATGCCTAAAACCAATAATTTTGGAGATTTTCACCATTTTTTTCTCTAAATTTATATATTCACTTAAAAATTAAAACTAGTATGCCATTGATATTGTTTTTTTAATAAGAAACAATTGCAGTAATGACTATAGTTTCATTAGCCAGGTTATTATTAATAACAGTGGGATTAAGTAAATTAATTTATTAATATGAGTCTCTCGCAAGAAGAACTTACGAATATGGTGTACGCACTTGGAAAAGCGGAAAGAAACCCTCTTTTGTCGTACTGAACATGACCAGTTCTTTCAAGCCTTTCCCTTAGTTTTTCAAAAGATCGCGGATTTGGATGTCGTCTTCCCGGAAACCGTTGTGCATAAATTCTTGATGCCAAAAGAGGGTTTGTGCCGCTTCTTCAAGTGCGTACACCATATTCGTAAGTTCTTCTTGCTCACTCTCCACGCCAGCATTGAATGCCCGTGAGGTGACACCTGGCCTGACCAGCATACACCATATTCGTAAGTTCTTCTTGCGAGAGACTCATATTAATAAATTAATTTACTTAATCCCTCTGTTATAATATTAATAATAACCTGGCTAATGAAAATACTATCATTACTACAATTGTTTTTATACGAAAAACAATATCAATGGTATACTAGATTTAATTTTTAGTTAAATATATAAATTTAGAGAAAAATGGTGAAAATCTCCGAAATTATTGGTTTTAGGCATAGGATACCCTTAATAACATATGAAGATAATACAAAAATACACACAACTGAATAATAAAATATAGGGTGTTCCATTTGAAAATGACTAGTTATGGTCATTTGAAATTGAGCACATTTGATTCGCTTTATTGAACAGCCTGTATAATTACATTTAAAAAAAAATATGTCAGAACATAGAGTATAATTACAGTTATACAGAAAAGAAAATTCTTAATTCTTACTATTAAAATAACTTCAGTAAGCCTTTATAAAGCAATGCGTGTATTCGGTCTTTTTTAGAGAAAAAACGGAATAACTTGGCAACGCCGTGGAGAACTGAAACAAAATTCATATGTCCGTATAGGTGAATAAAATACAATTCAAAATATATAAAAATATATAGGATGTTCCATTTTAAAAAAGAGAAACAATTCTCGCCGAGCCGTAATGCAACATCCTGTATATGTGAAAATAATTTTACGTTATGCTCCTTGAATAGACGAATAAATTCTGTTAATAAACTTATGCTGTATTTCTAACGACAAGGGAGATATCGAAGACGGCGATTTCGGTGACTCAGCCTGTATACAGGGTGTTCCACGACTCGACCGACAAACTTTTACCATATATTCCAGGGGTCATTACGATCAAAAAATGTTATATGACCTATAGTTGAATTCCTCTTTGTTTCGGAGATATCGAAGAAATTAAAAAAAAAATGATAATTGAGTTAGCCTTGACGGATTTGTTTTACAAAAAAAACAGTTTAATGACGTGTTTACTATCGTAGTTAATGCTGAATGATTTTTGTGCTGTCTTATTAATTTAAGCCATTATGCCGCATTTTACTAATACAGAATATGCCGATTTGGTTTTCGTGTATGGTTTTTGCAATGGAAGTGGACGTGCTGCAGCTGCGGAGTACCTTAGGCGATACCCAGATCGCATTGTTCCTCACCATACAACTTTTTCAAACGAGGTGGTCCTGTACATTGGCCAGCTCGGTCACCTGACTTGTCGCCTTTAGATTTTTTCTGTGGGGTTGCCTCAAATCTCGTGTGTATAATAATGGTAAACCAGATACACGCCAAGAGTTGACTGACCGTATAGTTGAAGCTACTAATTCTCTAAAGAATGAATTGGCAATAATTAACTGGCAACATTCTATGACTCGAAGGATAGCTGTATGTTTAGAAAATGGCGGTTCTCATTTTGAACAGTTGTTGTAATTTTGTGTTAATTAGCTATCCATTGATGAATAAATTTTCTTTTATCATTTTGTTTCTTAATTTCTTCGATATCTTCGAAACAAAGAGGAATTCAACTATAGGTCATATAACATTTTTTGATCGTAATGACCCCTGGAATATATGGTAAAAGTTTGTCGGTCGAGTCGTGGAACACCCTGTATATAAGGTCAGGAAAATATGACTATAGAAGAGCCCGTCACTGGGGAATATACCACAGACACTGTGAATACATCTATTTCGAAAATTTCAGAAGAATTTCAAGTATAAAATTTTTCCAAACAAGGTATTTCTTTTCCTAATTATACAATTAATAATCCTGTATTTAATATTAAGATTTTAAATAATTAAATGTCCATGTAAATTCTTCATTATGTAACACTATTCTCGAATAAAGTACTTTTGTTGCTTCAAGAAATAGCCAGCCTCGGCTACGCCTCGCCTGGCAATATTTTCTTTCAGCCCGGAAAACACACTTTCCCGCCTTGGTATACAATTTACTATTATTGCTGTGTAAATATGGAGAAAAAATAATTCGAGTGTTAATTAAACATTATTTTTTACGTGGAAAAACAATTAAAGAAACCGAGGAAAAGTTATGTAAATATTCTCGTGAATGTGCTCCGTCACATGGAATGATTTGTAAGTGGTTTTCTGCTTTTAAAAGTGGCTATATGAGCATAGATGATACAGAATGTCTGAGACCGTCAGTTAATGTAACTACTCCAGAAATGATTAATAAAATCCATGCCCTTGTAATTAGCGATCGTCGATTGAAAGTACGTGAATTACCTAATGAAGTAAACATTTCAACCGAACGGGTATGCAATATTTTGCATGAACGTTTACATATGAAAAAGCTATCCGCAAAATGGGTGCTGCGGCTACTTAATTCTGATCAAATATGCGCTCGCATTAAAAATTCAGAATAATGTTTCGCTATCTTCAACCGTAATTCAAGGGAATTTTTCCCTCGATATGTCACAGTAGATGAAACTTGGATACTCCATTATACGCCAGAAACAAAAATGCAATCGAAACAATGGACTTCTCCTGAGGAACGTGCCCCCAAAGGCAAAAACCGTTTTTTCGGCCAATAAGGTCATGGCCACAGTATTTTGGAATTGCAAATATGTGCTTTATTGATTATTTACAAAAAAGAAAAACGATAACTGGCCAATATTATGCGGATTTGTAGACACGTTTTGATGCCGAACTTAACAAAAAACGATCGCATTTGTTGAAGAAAAAAGTGTTGTTCTATTATAATAATGCTTCCTCATTCGTCTGCAGCTACTACAACAAAATTAGTCGAATTGCGTTACGAGGTGCTGCCTCATCCGCCATATTCACCATATCTGGCTCCCAGTGATTTCTTCTTATTTCCAAATTTAGAAGAATGGCTCGGCGGCAGAGATTTCAGGCCAATGAAGAGATGATATCCGATACAAATGCATATTTTGAAGAGTTTTGGATGGTTTAAAAAAAATGGGAACTCGCTGGGGTTATGTTACAAAATAAAATATTTGTAAAAGTAAAATAAATTTTTTTTATTGAAAAGTCACTCTTCCGTCAAACCGCCCTCGTATTGCTTTTGGACAATAAAAAGATATATTTCATCCATTATACTTATATTGTATTTATTTAATTCGTTTATTATTGTTAAATAACTATTTATACTTCGAATTTTGATGAATAATAAAACTGACACAATATAGGTTATATTTATTATAATACTGTCAGTTTTGATATTACATCATAATTAGTCAATTGATTAATTATTGAGAAATAAATGTCTAACTTCGAATTTTGATGAATAATAATATTCACACGGTGTAAGTTATATTATACATAAAGTTTTCAGATTTGATTTGTATGAATACTACGGAAATCAGACGATTTCGCCCGACATGATGTCATCAATTCCCCCCCCCCCCCTGGCGATTTGAATCATATGATAACGATTGATGACGTGGGGATTAAGTCGTGGAAACGGACTTCATATTGAGTTAAGTGTTCCCATGCCAACAGGTTTTGTTTCCATCCGCCAACTAGTGCTGGTGCTGGTGTCAGACCACAGTCACTGGATTCACTTAATTCAATGTAGTGTTGTCTCGCTAAGGCTAGACGCAAATTGAGACACGTATAAAATATAATTCAAAATATATAAAAATATAGAGGGTGTTCCATTTAAAAAAAGACAAACAATTCTCGCCGAGCCGTAATGCAACACCCTGTGTATGTGAAAATAATTTTACGTTATGCTCCTTGAGTAGACGAATAAATTCTGTTAATAAACTTATGCTGTATTTCTAACGACAAGGGAGATATCGAAGACGGCGATTTCGGTGACTCAGCCTGTATATATATAGAGCGTGTTTATTAAACATAGGGCAAAAATTGAAGGGGTTATTCCCTGGACCATTCTAAGATGATTTTTGAAAAGCCGCTTTATTTCGAAGATACAGGGCGAAAAAAAAAAATTCGACAAAACCAATTTTGATATTTTTCAAAGTATTAATCCAGTAATAGCAGGCTAGTTATGTGTCAAATTTATTGAGATTGATTGACGTTTGGATGTTTGACGTGTATTTTCTGTCTATAATACTTAAACTTTTGTTAGTGAAGTCCTCTATCAAGAATCGCTATACGAACGATGGTACACCAGCGCATTTTAGTGTGGTTGCTCGTGATTTTTTAACAGTAACATACGGAAATCGCTGGATTGGTCGAGGTGGACCTCACTTATGGCCTGCTCGATCCCCGGACTTAAACCCCTTGGATTTTTTCCTATGGGGCCATCTAAAGTCATTAGTTTATTCTACTCCATTGGCAAATTTGGAAGATTTTAGACATCGGATAATTGCTGAGTGTAACTCCATAAGAAACGACCCTGGTGTTTTTGAAAGTGTTCGGCAATCAATGAGAAGAAGATTGGATTCTTGCATCGTAACTGGAGGTAGTCATTTTCAACAGTTCTTGTAGATTATCTTGTAGATTAAGAAACTTTACTTGTAATTTTTGGTATAAATGTTGTTATTGTCGAAAATTTGTTTCGCCCTGTATCTTCGAAACAAAGCGGCTTTTCAAAAATCGTCAAAAGACAAAATATTCTTAGAATAGTCCAGGGAATAACCCTTTGAATTTTTGCCGTATGTTTAATAAACACCCTGTATATATATATATATATATATATATATATATATATATATATATATATATATATATATATATATATATATATATATATATATATATATATATACTTTGCCTTGACAGAAAACAGTTTTCTTTAGATGAATATAAAACATAAACTATCTGTCATATATGTGTGAAATTTTAACAGTAGACATCAGAAACATGGTGGAAACCAGCAACATAATCACGTCATATATGTGTGAAATTTTAACAGTAGACATCAGAAACATGGTGGAAACCAGCAACATAATCACCGTAGCGAAAGTGTTGCCAACCTTTGAAAAGCCACTTTTCCGTCAAACCGCCCTCAAATGTTGCAATAATTGTCGACAGTCTTAAAATCACCGTTTTTTAAATAGCAAAATGCACAATATAATACACCAAGAATTAACAAAACTACCAACACCCAACGAAACACAAGTTATCGACGCCAAAATCGTCTTTATCACAATGAGGTGAATATTCAAATATTTGAAAATGACATTTGTTACCGCGGTTACAATACAGTTTCTTTATCATTTTTTGCCGTCGGTTGGACGGAGATAGTGTATACCCATCTGAATCACCGACGATAATGAGATAGCGAATAAAAGTCTCATGTGTGTACGACAAATATGCTAGATAAAAGTGGGATAAGGGTTGTTTTTGGCTGGGTAGTTCATGAAATGAAACATTTTTTTCTGGGATTCAGCCACTTTAATTATTTCAATCTCGACCGATTGATACATATTATAATATTAAAAATATTAAAAAAATATATGCTTATGTGACTTTGTTAAATATGTTTAACAATTATATTTTTATATAAAAACTTTTCCCTTTTTTACGCGCTGGAACATCAGTTCTACATTCAGTATAAAAATTAAATAAAAAATCTAATGCGGCCAACACAATATCTCCCGTTTAATTTAATTTTTATTCATGTAAATACTTAAAATTTAATTAAATTTAAATACCAGGTTCGATCCCGACAGACGCTAAATATTTCGAATTTTAAATTGTACAAAAATGACCCCTGTATTGCATTCTCCACGCTTAGTAAACGCTCGCACGATACAAATATGTCATCATCGTTACCCAAATATGTGTACAAACCTTATTGGCACACCCAGCAATGGGTAATATGTCGTGACGATTTTTTTATTTTATTTATTTATATACTTACCTATATTCCTACTTATTTACTTATGCTGGTTCCTTTTCATATAAGTATTGTTCTATTTATTATTTTCTTTTTAAAACGGTACTATTATTATTTGAAATGATTAGTTGTTCTATTTATTATTTTCTTTTTAAAACGGTACTATTATTATTTGAAATGATTAGTTTGTCGACAGTGACACACACACACACACACACACACACACACACACACACACACACACACACACACACACACACACACACACACACACACACACACACACACACACACACACACACACACACACACACACACACACACACACACACACACACACACACACACACACACACACACACACACACACACACACACACACACACACACACACACACACACACACACACACACACACACACACACACACACACACACACACACACACACACACACACACACACACACACACACACACACACACACACACACACACACACACACACACACACACACACACACACACACACACACACACACACACACACACACACACACACACACACACACACACACACACACACACACACACACACACACACACACACACACACACACACACACACACACACACACACACACACACACACACACACACACACACACACACACACACACACACACACACACACACACACACACACACACACACACACACACACACACACACACACACACACACACACACACACACACACACACACACACACACACACACACACACACACACACACACACACACACACACACACACACACACACACACACACACACACACACACACACACACACACACACACACACACACACACACACACACACACACACACACACACACACACACACACACACACACACACACACACACACACACACACACACACACACACACACACACACACACACACACACACACACACACACACACACACACACACACACACACACACACACACACACACACACACACACACACACACACACACACACACACACACACACACACACACACACACACACACACACACACACACACACACACACACACACACACACACACACACACACACACACACACACACACACACACACACACACACACACACACACACACACACACACACACACACACACACACACACACACACACACACACACACACACACACACACACACACACACACACACACACACACACACACACACACACACACACACACACACACACACACACACACACACACACACACACACACACACACACACACACACACACACACACACACACACACACACACACACACACACACACACACACACACACACACACACACACACACACACACACACACACACACACACACACACACACACACACACACACACACACACACACACACACACACACACACACACACACACACACACACACACACACACACACACACACACACACACACACACACACACACACACACACACACACACACACACACACACACACACACACACACACACACACACACACACACACACACACACACACACACACACACACACACACACACACACACACACACACACACACACACACACACACACACACACACACACACACACACACACACACACACACACACACACACACACACACACACACACACACACACACACACACACACACACACACACACACACACACACACACACACACACACACACACACACACACACACACACACACACACACACACACACACACACACACACACACACACACACACACACACACACACACACACACACACACACACACACACACACACACACACACACACACACACACACACACACACACACACACACACACACACACACACACACACACACACACACACACACACACACACACACACACACACACACACACACACACACACACACACACACACACACACACACACACACACACACACACACACACACACACACACACACACACACACACACACACACACACACACACACACACACACACACACACACACACACACACACACACACACACAGCTGTGAAATTGATGTCAAAAATAAAATTTGTATCATATATAATTAACTTATCATCCACCGTGAACGGTAAGTATTTAATTATCATCCACCGTGAACAGTAAGTAAATATTACAGCCTGATGACTTACAAATATACATGTACATTATAATAAAAATATGATGTGGCCATCACAATACCTCGCGCCATTTACCTATGGGGTACAATTTTTATATTACTTTATAAATTTATCCATAGAATATACAGAAAAAGTATTAAAGCAAACCTGTAGAAAATGAAATAATCTTTAATTTTTATAATAACAAATTGCGAAAAAAATACATTTAAAGGTATTTTTTGAAGAAAAACTATCTTGAGCTTCAAGTAAACTGCCATTTCCGGTTATTCGATTGTCACCAAAATCTAATGGCTTCTTTTTGTTTTTAATAAAAAACATTTATTTTGAAAAAGAAGCTTTTATCCAATAACATTCCAATCTTAATTCATTGGATTGCTTCATTCAAGTTTTACGTTTAAGAGTTAATTTATTTAAGTGCTGAAAAAGATCAATTTATGTGACTCCACTGTTTGAGAACAAAATCATCTCTATAACTAAGTCGCAGAATATTAAAAAAAATATTACGGCTTAACGAATAACAATAAAGACTTTCTAAAACTACAAAGTTATTAAAAAAATATAAAAAATACATAGTGGAGGACCCTTTTACACAGTTTCTAAATGAGTATGCATTAAATTCAATATTTATTTATTCTGATTGGTACCGGTCCTTCCAAAATTTTATTAGCAAAAATATGTTTACAAAAATAAGCATTTATTCAGAATTTTCAAATAAAATTTTAAAATTCAAACAATAAAGGTCAGTGTAATGCATCGTTTCTCAACCGGGTGGTCGTGATCAGTCAGAAAAAATAAAACACTTATGTACGAAAAAAAAACAACCTTTTATTAATTAATAAATTATAATTTAGTTTGATATTAAGATATAATATATTGTAACGTTTATTTATATGGGTAAAGTGTAAAAATCAGCGAAATATTATTAATCAAAGTAATACGTTTATTAAACGATAAATAATTGGGATAAATATTAAAAAGATAATAAAAATACTTAACACTATGATTAAATAATTATAAAGACTAATTTAAGACTAAGAATATTATTAAATGCTTAAACACTAATATTATTTATTTAAACAGTATTTATATCACTATATTTATTTATATAACTACATTTACTTATGTTAACAACTCGTAGCCTGTTTATTTATATCACCAATTGTGCATTGCTCGTTGCTTCTATATATCAGACTATTTCTCCGCTGTCCTTCGGACGGTATTTATACAGCCCAGTGTCCTTCTGGAATTTTTTGACGCAACGATCACCGAACACAAAGGATCAAACCACCGAATGTAATTAACCAGTCTAAACGCGTATGGGTTTTCCCCCGACGGGGGGGGATTACGTCATCGCTCGGGAATATTCTACCAGTGACGGCGCTCGTATACTCAAAAATTGTAACTATTATTATTAAACGAAATAATATATTTTTTTGTCATTACAATCAGGGAGTCGAACCGTAAAACATTGAAGGTTCGGTTCGGATTACGGTTCAGTAAAATTATTTTTTTAAGGTTCGGTCCAGGTTTACGGTTTTGAACTCTTTGAACCGGGTTTGAACCAGGTTTAAACCAGGTTAAAAAAAATACCATTAAATTTTATTATTATACTTTATTAAATGAGTTGCGATTTTTAACAAAATTAATTAAATATATAAATGTTTATTTCAAATTGCATATTTACATAAAAAAAAAAACATAAATTGTACTAAACAAGGTTTGTTGTCATAAATATGAATACAACAGTATTATTCTCTAACTAATAATAGTAAGAAACGGTTTTCCCACCAATTGATTAAAGTGTCAGTTAACTAAAATAAGTTAAATAAAAAAATCACATCATTTATTTGACATAGGTGTAATTTTGTCAATTTTCGATAATATCGATGCGATACTTTCTTTATCTGACAGTTTAGCTATCTGACGCTTTATCCAGGGATTGAAAAACTGGGTCTAAGACAAATGCAAAAATTTTATTGTGAAAATATATAATTATTTCTAATTAAAAGAATATCTTCTAGAACATTTTCTGCCATATTACTTCTTTGCGGCGAAAGAATAAATCGAAGTCCAGAAAATGCTCTTTCCACACTTACTTGTGTGGAAGGTACGGCTAGAACTACCTGCGAAAGTTCGTAGAGTTCTGGAAAAATATGTTTTTTTTCTTCCCAATATTGTAAAATATTCGCTGTTTTCTTCAACCGTGGTTCTTCCATAAACATATCTAATAGTGGGCGAATATGGCTTTTAATTTTTTCACCAACTGATTTTGTTGCAATTTTGCTGCTCAATTACCTGGACTTTAATAATTTTTCTAAATCATCCTCTTCCTCTGAAGTTCCCGGAGACTTTTCGGAGGAGGATGAGGATTTATTTGTGCCTTCCAATTCCAAAGATTGTTTTATAAATTGTATACTGTTCCATGTTTTAATTAAATGAATTTTAGCCATTTCTTTATCATCTTCCGATAATAGCATATTAAATCTAGGGTCTAAAAATATTGAAGATTGAAATATATCATTTTGCAGTAACTTTTTTTCGCGATTATTTATTGAGTTTAACAACTTTTCTGCAAACGGGGTACCTACTTTCCCAGTTTCAAATTTGCATTTCAACCAGGATCCATAAAAATCACCCATTGTGAGCTGTTCACTCTGTAATTTTTTTGTACTTATTTTTGCTGGCATTAAAGCGGCCACAATATTTTCAATGGTTTCCCACTCCTTCTCAGTGATATGTAAATCAGAATGTGAAGCCGACATATCTTGGCAAAATTATTTTAAATTTAATAGTCTCTCCATCATATCGTACGTTGAATGCCACCTAGTAGGGCAATCTAAGATCGGTTTTCTTAAATTTTTTTTTTTTTAAATTACCATTATTGATGGATTTCTCATTTTTTTTACTGCTTGGCGAGATTTTGCAATGATGTATTTTGTACCACTGTCTTTTAGAACATCTTCTACTGCCAACTGTAGAGTGTGAGCAGAGCACCGGACACCGCGCATTACAACATCATTGAACTCCAAATTTTCCAAAACAGATATGTTTTCACTTGTTACTTTTCTTACTTCTTCGGTCTCTTCATCTTCACTTTCCTCAATATCGTCATCTTGTTCACTACTTCCCATTTCCATTTCTTGATCTTCTATCATAATCTTGACTGATTTTATGATATTGGCTCCATTGTCCGTTGTGATACTATATAACTGATGAGGCGATATTTCATAAAGTTTAAGAACTTCCATAACAATATTTTTTAAATTTTCCGCAGTAAGTTTTAATTTAATCTCTTTCATAGCTAATGTTCTCAATATTATTTTACCATTCTGTAAAAACTGCATATTTACTCCAAGAATCGCTCGATCCAATCGTGTCGCACAATCAACTTTCAAACAAACTAATCGTCCTCGTACTTCTTGCTTAATGTCTTCTCTAATTTTTATGGCTTTCATTTTCACGTTTTCCTTAATATTTTCTGAATTCACGACTACTTTATTGCCAAGTCCTTCTAATATAGGATTCAAAATATCTCTAAATCCTGTGTCATCTAACATTTTGAATGGTCTGCCATTTACTGTTACAAGCTTTAAGCAAGCATTTGTTAAAATGGTTTCATTCATTTTTATTTTAATCGTTTTGTTAAAAATCGAATCAAGTGTCGGTTGTGACATTGCTATTCTCTTACATGGAGGACCTGTCACATCTTGGCTGGGTCCCGCCTTTTCAATCTGTAAACGTAAAGCTTCATATTCCACAGGATGATGTCTTTGTACGTGTCGTACTAAATTTGAAGAATGTTTGCCGGTCATTATCACCTTACAATTTTCAATTTTGCAAGATGATACGTTTTTAGAAGGGTCGTAGTCGAAATATGCTTTTACTGGATGTTCTTGATGTTTCCCCATTATGGTGGAAGATTCTGGAATAATACAAAGAAATTTAAAAAACATTATTTAAAGTTCAGATAACAAAAATAAATAATACTATAGTATCGCCAATTTTAAATTAATACTTATACAGGATGTTACACGAAATACCGGCCATGTGCCATAGGTGCTTTATTTAGGAAATAAGTTTGTATATCTTCATTTATTCCGAAATTATTTTCGATAAAAATATTTAAATTAAAATTTATACGAGTCCAGTCGCATTATGTACTGAACCAAAGAATTTTATACAGACAATTAATTAAATTTTAAACTAGGCTTAAACAAAAAAATGCAAATCGAAATTTTGGCACCAATATTTTTACTTTCCAATTTGACATTTTGTTCCAATACGACATTGTCAATTTAAGGAACACTTAAAATTTAAGAGTCAGAGGTACAATCGAGCATAAGATCATTTAATAATACACTTACCTTAAATTTATACGGTATATATGGAGTATACACATAAACTCACACGAAACACAAAGTGAGATGTAAACTTGTCCCTTCAGTTCATACAAAACGAACTTGCAACTTGCACAAACACGTTCTCTGAGGGTTAGATTTGTTGTAAACAGTTACAGTTACAACTACAAGCGGCACCTATACGCAGCAAACTATATTTCTTTAGAATAATTAACATAGATGGTACTAGCTGTAAACGGAATATTTCCGCTGCCGCACTGGTTGCATAGCAATCATTGGTTGTCGCAGGGATTACGTCCAACAAGCTGCACTAGTACTGTAGTACTATACCATAGTAATTGGTTACGAAACGAGTATTTACCTGGTATATGAGGCCTTGGCCCTACAAGGGCTGTTATGGGGAATGTGCATTTTACTGTCGATAACAATAAATAAAAAATAAATCACAAAATATATATTAATTTAGCGAACCTTGAACCGCAGCTTTATTTTTTGGTTCGGGTTCAGGTTCAGGTTTAAACAGTTTTCAAATTTTTGGTTTAGGTTTAGATGCGGTTCAGTAAAAATCTTCGTTCCGGATCCGATTCGCGGTTCAGGTTCGGTTCGGTTCGACTCCCTGATTACAATTGTTTTAGTTCATTGTTTTATTTCAAGCCACAGTCATGGCCCACTATTCTCTTTTCGACTAGGTGTATAAAAAAGTGCCCGCCATTTTACTTTTTAATAATGTAACATATGGATTATTTTACATAATTGTAAAGCAAATTTGATGTACTTTTCAAATTTGTAAAAAAATATAGTATGTTCCATTTGAAATTTCAAAGTTGATATTAATTACTAATAAACCAGAAGTGGTATCATGAATGTACATCCGGCATCAAGTAGCTTACATGTTGCTGTATAAATCATGTTATATGAAATAAATTACTAACTTAATAAATAAGTGAGATATTTGCTGGGTCCACTAAAATATTACATCTTGTATATATATACGTACATACATACAGGTGACACTGAAAAACAAACCACTTAAAATAACTTAAAATAAATTCGTAATTATTTTTTAATCTTCTTGGTATATTTGTAAACTAAACTTAGGGGTTCATAAATCATGGTATATGACGTGATGGTAGTACTTCCGGTTTAACTGGACGTGTATTAACTTTCATATTTCAGATGGGACAACTATATATGTGGAATCTACGTATAATTACGAATTTATCGATATGGTTGAAGTCCTTTTATTGCAGAAATAAATTACAAAAAACGAAAGAGAAAATTATAAATAATTAACCTGGTGAGTTATATCAGGTATGCTGTGGTAACAAATTGACCATTTTTTTAAAATGAAATTTAGAATCTTACAAAAATAACTTACTATTTAAATTTATTTTAACATGCAACATATGGTCACTCATTTCCATGGTTACATACTAAACTACTGTTGAAAAATGACAGCAATGTAATAAATGTCCATTTTAAAATGCAATATACAAAATTTGTAGTTATGTATTATCACTATTAATTTCTAATAAATTAGTCTTTATACGATTAACAAAAAATCAAAACTTTAATAATTTTTGTCGGCCCCGGTGGCTCAATGGTTAGAGCTACGCTCCTTAGTCATGAGTGCGCTCGGGGTTCTGGGTGTTGAAATAACTGATCAAGTTATTTTGTAATGTTCACCTTGCCAGATCAAGTTGTATGAAATATCACTTGTTATAATTGATATAAATGTTATTTGTCACAAAATAAATGTTCTTTTAGAATTGTGTTAATATAGTGTATTATTTGTAATAAATTATATAATTATATTTAAAAGAGTTGTCCATTTTTCAAAAGGTTATGGGCCCAGACATAGTGTTCTGATAGCTCAAACATAAAGATATAATAGATATAAAGAAAGGTAAGATAGAAAAGGTAATAGATTTACAGAATATATAAAATGCATGCTGGATATATGCAATTGCCACAGTTAAACTCCGGAAATTTTAACAACTGGAAATTTAGAGTGACAGCTCTTTTAGAAGAAAAACAGGTAAAGGTAACTCTAGAAAAAGAAGAAAATGATTTCACAAATGAAGAAGAAAGGAACGCATTTAAAGTAAAAGATGCGAGAGCTAAATCTACAATAATTCAATGTATTACAGATAAACACTTAGATTTGGTGAAAGATTCAAAAACAGCCAAACAAATGATGAAAGCTTTGGAAGATGTATTTGAAAGGAAGAGTGTCTTCACGAAATTAACTTTAAAAAAGAAACTATTAACTTTAAAATTACAGAGAGGAGAAAAATTAGACCATTTTTTGAATTTTGATACTATTGTTCGAGAATTAGAAAATATTGGGTCAAAAATTGATGAGTCAGATAAAATATGTCATTTATTATTATCGTTAAATGAAGATTTTGACTCTGTCATTACTACTATAGAAACTCTAAACACAGAAGTTACAATGGATTTTGTTAAATCTAGACTTCTCGACGAAGAAATAAAACTGTCAAGTAAAATTGGAAGAAGGCCTAATAATGAAGAAATGGCATTTAAAGCTGCAAAATTTACGTGTTTTAAATGTGGAAAAGAAGGACATAAAGCTATTAATTGTTATAAAAATTACCAAAATCAAGACCGATATAAGGGAAGAAACTTTAAACATGAAAAAGGAAAAATAAATACAAGATCGAATCAAAGAAACAAATATTATGAAAAAGCAAATGAAGTTAATGAAGATGATACAACACTTATTGCTTTAAATTGCATACCAAAATTAAATAATAAAAGTATGTTTATTTTAGATTCAGGTGCAACACAGCATTTATTAACAAAGGAAATTGAAGAATACATGACAGATATTGTACCATTAGAAAGAAAAGTAATAATAAAAGTAGCAAATGGAGAAAATATGGAGGCCAAAAATAAAGGTATTTTACATACTTACTGTCAAGGAAGAAAACTGTCTATTCCAGCAATGATAGTTGAAGGTATGCAACATAATTTAATTTCTGTTTCACAACTATTAAATAAGGGCATAAAAGTAATTTTCGAAAAGGATAAAGCAAAAATAATTGGAAAGAATTTTACTTTTGAATGTCAAAATATAAATAATCTATTTGTGTTAATAACTGACAATATTAAGGATAATAAGGAAGAGAAATGTTATAAAGCGTTAAATGAAAATGAAAATATTTGGCACCGCAGATTGGGACATTTAAATCGCGCAGGATTAAAGATTTTAGGTTTACCATGTAGTGAGAAGATATGTGCAAAATGCATTGAAGGAAAAGCAACAAGAAAACCATTCCATGAAGTAAAGAAGAAATCTAAACAAATAGGGGATTTAATTCACACAGATATATCCGGACCAATTAAACCACCAACATCAGAAGGACACACGTATTTTCAAGTATTAATAGATGATTATTCCCATTTTGTTATAGTAAAGTTACTGAGAACAAAAAATGAAGCTGAAGATAATTTAATAGACTTTATAAAACTTATAAAAACGCAACATGGAAAGAAAACAAAGAAAATTAGAATGGACAATGGTGGAGAATTTTCTTCAAAATATTTACAAATTTTTTGCAAGAATAAAGGAATAGAAATGCAGTATACAACGCCATATAGCCCACAGCAGAATGGTACTGCAGAACGAATGAATAGAACTTTATTGGATAAAGTTCGAACAAAACTAGCCGAAACTGAAATTCCGAAGGAATTATGGGGCGAAGCAATACAATGTTCGACATACGAATTGAATAGATGTCCAACAAGAGCCAATCAAGGAATACCACCGGCTGTTAGATGGCACGGAAATAATAATTTGAACAAATTAAGAGTTTTTGAAAGCCGCTCATGGGCTGTTATTCTTCCAAAAGATAATAAATTGAATGCTCGTGCAGAATCTTGCATAATGGTAGGTTATTCAAGTTCAGGCTACAGATTATGGAATTTTAGAGAAAATAATGTTATTTGTGCTCGAGATGTAACATTTGACGAAGACAATGTTAAATATGAAAAAGAAAATATTAAAATAATGGAAAGTACAGAAAATATTGAAAATGAAGATACTGAAATAAATAATGATAGTCAAATAAATAGACAAGAAGAAAATAAAGAAGTGAAAACAAGGTCTGGAAGAATTGTAAAAGTACCAAATTATCTTAATGAATACGAAGTCTACACAGCATACTGTTTATTGACAGGGGATGAAGATCCGCATACTTACAAAGAAGCTTGTAAAACAAAAGAGTGGAAAGATGCGATACAAAAAGAAATAGATGCACTCAGGAAAATGGAAACATGGGAAGAAATTAAAGAACCATTACCAAAAGAGAAAAAAGTAATTGATACAAGATGGATAGAACGAAAGAAAATGGAACAAAGAGAGCAAGACTTGTAGCAAAAGGCTATCAATCAACATGTGACATAAATGTGTATGCGCCAGTTGCCAGATTTTCTACCATCAGAATGTTATTAGCCAAGACTATAAAATAAAATTGGCCAATAAGACAATTGGATATACCAACTGCCTTTTTAAATGGAAAATTATCAACTGATGTATATATAAATGCTCCTGAAGGATTAAAAGAAGGAGGAATATATAAATTAAAAAGATCTTTATATGGATTGAAAGAGTCACCCCGTTGTTGGAATGAAGAATTTCATAAATTTGCCGAAGAAAATAATTTTGAACGTTCTAAACATGATTTTTGTCTATATATAAAAAATAATACATACATGCTAATATGGGTGGATGACATAATAGTTACAGGACATGAAATAGAAGAAACAGTGAAATCTTTAAAAGATAAATTTCAAGCAAAAGATCTTGGAGAACTGAAGAATTACTTGGGATTAGAAATAGAAAGAAATAATGATTATCTGAAAATAACACAAGTTAAAATGATAGACAAAATTCTTAAAAAATTTAATATGAAAGAATGTAAAGGTGCGAAAACACCTCTAGAAGTAAATTTCAAAGTCAACTCAGAAGAAGAAATAATACAGGTACCATTTCGCGAACTAATAGGTAGCATTATGTATCTTTCTACAGCAAGTCGTCCTGATATTACTTATGCAATTTCATATTTAAGCCAATTTTTAGATAAACCTACAGCCCAAATATGGAAAGCTGGGAAAAGAGTGCTTCGATATCTTCAAGAAACGAAGAATCTGTCTTTAACTTATTTTAGAAATTCAACGAAGAATGAAATCGTCGCCTACTCCGATGCTGATTGGGCAGGTCATACTACAGATCGGAAGAGTATGACCGGCTGCGTAATCTTCTACGAAGGAAATTCTGTTTCGTGGTTAGCACGAAAGCAAAAGACCGTCGCGCTATCGTCCACAGAAGCAGAATATATCGCCGCTGCAAACACCGCCACCGAGTTACTGTCAATTCAAGGAGTGTCAATGGACTTCAACAATATGAAGAAAAATGACAGTACTATTTACATTGATAATCAAGGTGCTATTGACTTATCACAAAGTTTTCAAAATAGTAAACGTAGTAAACATATCGACATACGTTTTCATTTTATTAAAGATCTCGTTGCCAAAAATATAATAAAGATTAAGTATGTTTCTACCAATGAAAACGTAGCCGACATATTTACTAAATCCTTATCGTTTGTAAAACATTCTAAATTTAGAGAATTGTTAAATGTTAAAAAATTGTGATATGGCAATTATAAATTCAAATTGTAAATTTATTCTTGAGGGAGGGTGTTGAAATAACTGATCAAGTTATTTTGTAATGTTCACCTTGCCAGATCAAGTTGTATGAAATATCACTTGTTATAATTGATATAAATGTTATTTGTCACAAAATAAATGTTCTTTTAGAATTGTGTTAATATAGTGTATTATTTGTAATAAATTATATCATTATATTTAAAAGAGTTGTCCATTTTTCAAAACTGGGTTCGAATCCCACTAAGATATGTATGTTTGTGATGTGAACCCACTCTGTAATTGGGATTTAATCCTGTTGAGGGGTTAAAAAAGTACATCTTAATAGAATTTGGCTTACAAAAATTCATAATTTTAATGTAATATATGTTCAAAAGAACCCCCATGCACCATTTAAATAACTGACCTCTTTCTTCAGTTGTGTACATTGTAGCAGAATTAACTTTGCAAACTGTAATATTTGCTGCGATTAAGTATAAATTTTATGTATAATGTTGCATTTTAAAATGGACACTTATTACATTGCTGTCATTTTTTGATAGTAGTGTGATGAACCATATGTTGCACTTTAAAATAAATTCCCTATATATATAAATTTTGTTAGTATCAATAATTTCAAATCAAACGGTAATATATAAACGCTTTCATAGCTCTCTAATTGAGCATATGAGATTTCTAAATCAGAATAAAGGCTTTAAACAACTTAATCTTAATAAGAAAATAAAATATTGTACTCGTATAATAGCATATAATTCAACCCTCCATTCTGTAACAAAAGACACCCCCTTTAATATACTACTAGGACATCTAAATACATATTAATATATTAGAAGATAATGAAGAACAAATTGTTGACCCGTACGTTCAAAATCATAAAGAAATAATGAACACTCACTATAATAAAATTAAAGATAACATCAATAAAAATATAGACAAATATGCGGAATAAGTAACAGAAATCCCAACAATTTCACCTCAAGTGTATTAAAATAGTCATAAAAGAAATACCGGCAAAATTGGAAAACCCAAATTCAAAATTATAGATGTAAAAATAATAATTAAACCTGGAAGAGCACAAATAATTGACAATAAAGACTGTAAAATTAAACTCAACCAAATAAAGAAACCTCGTGTTTCAGATGGACCACCATAGTACTCGAAACCAAAATTCTGGAACAAACAATCAACCCTGGCGTAAAGATAATAGAACTAAGTAAAGCATATATTCAATCAAATGAAAAATGCATTTTTATAAATATAACATTAAGTTCAGTAATTGAGCAGTATTCCAATTTGGTTAGCTAAAAGGAATCCTCTATTCTAAAATCAAACACTTTACAGAAAAGGAAATCATAAAAGTTCAAAATAATTTGTAGTTGAAAACATTCTCGATGTAATAGGAAATAAAATTATTATAAAAGAATTAACACTGGAGATATTAAAAATAGAAATATGTATTAGAGTTGCACTAATCCTTCTTCATTTTCTCTGCTGATTATGTTGCTGCTAAGAAAGTTTGTCTTTATTTATTTTATGTAGTCTTTATAAATTTCTATATGTGTATTAATACTGTGTCTGGTTTATTATTTTTCAAAACAGTGAAGTATTTTGTGTTGTGATCTATTACTTTGTATGGTCCAGGAGTAAGTTCGTAAATTTTCTTGGAAGGTAGAGTTAGGTAATTGGCGTGACCATTGGAGTTAACTTCGAAGAAATTCATTTTATGAACAATAGAATTTTATATAATTCGTATAGTCAAATATTAAAAACAGCTCTATTAAGGTGGCATAGCCATCACAGCTCAACAAGAAAAGATATACATGATAATTTAGAGCTAATTAATTGCGCTAATTAATAATGTATTGCTTTATTTTTTTTAAAAATATCTATGGCTGGACTGGCAAAAACCATATGCTGGCTCAGCCAAAAAAAATAGGGGCATATACAGTATTAATGAACATAGCCAAATTAATTGCTATTTAATTGCTCATTGTAAAACATGTTTTTATTACAAAAATGATAACATACGCTGAACTAACAGCAATAAGATCATTTAAAGTAACAACAGAGTGCGCCTAGATACAAAATGGGTTGTTACAATTAATTGCTCTAGCTCAACGTAATGAAAAGAGTTTATTTAATTGGTATAACCTTTGTCCCTATTGATACGAGAAATTTTAAATAAATTGCTGCATATAAACTGAACTAGAAGCAATAATACCATTTTTTTTACTTTAAAAAAGGATTTTACAATTAATTGCTCTTGCTCAACCTAATACAAAGGGTTGCACTACGTGTTTTACCCTTTCCCCTTATTAATATGAGATATTTTTAATTAATTGCTGCAATTAAACTGAACTAAAAGCATTAAGACAACAGCTGAATGTGCTGAGAGTATAAAAAGGGATGTTATAATTAATTGCTCTAGCTCAACCAAATAAAAAGGGTTGTAATTCGTGGTATACCCTTTGCCCTTATTGATAGGACGTATTTTTAATTAATTGCTGCAATTAAACTGAACTAAAAGCATTAAGACAACAGCTGAATGCGCTGAGACTATAAAAAGGGATGTTATAATTAATTGCTCTAGCTCAACCTAATAAAATGGGTTGCACTACGTGTCATACCCTTTGCCCTAAGTGATAGGAGGTATTTTTAATTAATTGCTGCAATTAAACTGAACAAAAGCATAAAGAAAACAGCTGAATGCGCTGGGAGTATAAAAAGGGATGTCACAATTAATTTCTACAGCTCAACCCAATAAAAAGGGTTGCACTACATGTCATATGCTTTGCCTTAATTGATAGGATGTATTTTAATTAATTGCTGCAATTAAACTGAACTAAAGCATCAAGGCAATAGCTGAATGCGCTGGGAGTATAAAAAGGGATGTTACAATTAATTTCTCTAGCTCAACCTAATAAAAAGGGTTGCACTACGTGTCATTCCATTTGCCCTTGTTGATAGGAGGTATTTTTAATTAATTGCTGCAATTAAACTGAACAAAAGCATTAAGACAAGAGCTGAATGCACTGGGAGTATAAAAAGGGATGTTACAATTAATTGCGCTAGCTCAACCTAATAAAAAGGGTTGCATTACGAGTTATACGCTTTGCCCTTATTGATATGAGGTATTTTCAATTAATTGCTGCAATTAAACTGAACTAAAATCATTAAGACAACAGCTGAATGCGCTGAGAGTATAAAAAAAGATGTTACAATTAATTGCTCTAGCTCAACCTAATAAAAAGGGCTGCACTACGTGTTATACCCTTTGCCCTTATTGATAGGAGGAATTTTTAATTAATTGCTACAAATAAACTGAACTAAAAGCATTAAGACAACAGCTGAATGCGCTGAGACTATAAAAAGGGATGTTACAATTAATTTCTCTAGCTCAACCTAATAAAAAGGGTTGCACTACGTGGTATACCCTTTACCCTTATTGACAGGACATATTTTTAATTAATTGCTGCAATTAAACAAATAAAAGCATTAAGACAACAGCTGAATGCGCTGAGACTATAAAAAAGAATGTTATAATTAATTGCTCTAGCTCAACCTAATAAAAAGGGTTGCACTACGTATCATACCCTTTGTCCTAAGTGATAGGCGGTATTTTTAATTAATTGCTGCAATTAAACTGAACTAAAATCATTAAGACAACAGCTGAATGCGCTGGGAGTATAAAAAAGCATGTTACAATTAATTGCTCTAGCTCAACCCAATAAAAAGGGTTGCATTACGTGTCATTCGCTTTGCCCTAATTGATAGGGTTTATTTTTAATTATTTGCTGCAATTAAACTGAACTAAAAGCATTAAGACAATAGCTGAATGCGCTGGGAGTATAAATAGGGATGTTACAATTAATTGCTCTAACTCAACCCAATAAAAAGGGTTGCACTTCGTGTTATACCTTTTGCCCTTATTGATAGGAGATATTTTGAATTAATTGCTGCAACTAAACTGAACTAAAAGCATTAAGGCAACAGCTGAATGCGCTGAGACTATAAAAAGGGATATTACAATTAATAGCTCTAGCTCAACCTAATAAAAAGGGTTGCACTACGTGTCACACCTTTTGCCCTTGTTGATAGGAGGTATTTTTAATTAATTGCTGCAATTAAACTGAACAAAAGCATTAAGAAAACAGTTGAATGCGCTGAGAGTATAAAAAGGGATGTTAAAATTAATAGCTCTAGCTCAACCTAATAAAAAAAGTTGCACTACCTGGTATACCCTTTACCCTTATTGATAGGAGTTTTTTTTAAATAATTGCTGCAATTAAACTGAACTAAAAGCATTAAGACAATAGCTGAATGCGCTGGGAGTATAAAAAGAGATGTATAATTAATTGCTCTAGCTCAACCTATTAAAAAGGGTTGAACTTCGTGTTATACCCTTTGTTCTAATTGATAGGACGTATTTTTAATTAATTGCTGCAATTAAACTGAACAAAAGCATTGAAACAACAGCTGAATGCGCTGAGACCATAAAAAGGGATGTTAGAATTAATTGCTCTAGCTCAACCTAATAAAAAGGGTTGCACTACGTATTATGCCCTTTACTCTAAGTGACAGGAGGTATTTTGAATTAATTGCTGCAATTAAACTGAACTAAAATCATTAAGACAACAGCTGAATGCGCTGGGAGTATAACAAGGGATGTTACAATTAATTGCTTTAGCTCAATCTAATAAAAAGGGTTGCACTACATGTTATACCCTGTGCCTTTATTGATAGGAAATATTTTTAATTAATTGCTGCAATTAAACTCAACTAATAGAAGCATTAAGACAATAGCTGAATGCGCTGGGAGTATAAAAAGGGATGTTACAATTAATTGCTCTAGCTCAACCTAATAAAAAGAGTGGCACTACGTGTTATACCCTTTGCCCTTATTGATAGGAGGAACCCTTTTTATTAGGTTGAGCTAGAGCAATTAATTCTTACATCCCTTTTTATAGTCTCAGCGCATTCAATTGTTGTTTTAATGCTTTTAGTTCAGTTTAATTGCAGCAATTAATTAAAAATATCTCCTATCACTTAGGGCAAAGTGTATGATACGTAGTGCAATCCTTTTTATTAGGTTGAGCTACAGAATTTAATTGTAACACCCCTTTTTATACTCTCAGCGCATTCAGCTGTTTTCTTAATGCTTTTAGTGCAGTTTGTTTGTAGGAATTAATTAAAAACACCTCCTACCACTTAGGGCAAAGGGTATGATACGTAGTGCACGCCTTTTTATTAGGTTGAGCTAGAGCAATTAATTGTAACATCCCTTTTGACACTCGTAGCGCATTCAGCTGTTGTCTTAATAATTTTAGTTCAGTTTAATTGCAGCAATTAATTAAAAATATATCCTATCAATAAGGGCAAAGGGTATAACACGTAGTGCAACCCTTTTTATTAGGTTGAGCCAGAGAAATTAATTCTAACATCCCTTTTTATAGTCTCAGCGCATTCAGCTGTTGTCTTTATGCTTTAATACAGTTTATTTGCAGTAATTAATTAAAAATACATCCTATCAATAAGGACAAAAGGTATAACACGTAGTGCAACCCGTTTTATTAGGTTGAGCTAAAGCAATTAATTGTAACATTCCTTTTTGTACTCCCAGCGCATTCAGCTGTTGTCTTAATGATTTTAGTTCAGTTTAATTGCAGCAATTAATTAAAAATACCTCCTATCACTTAGGGCAAAAGGTATGATACGTAGTGCAACCCTTTTTATTAAGTTGAGCTAAAGCAATTAATTCTAACATCCCTTTTTATAGTCTCAGCGCATTCAGCTGTTGTCTTAATGCTTTTAGTTCATTTTAATTGCAGCAATTAATTAAAAATAACTCCTATCACTTAGGGCAAGGGGTATGATACGTAGTGCAACCCTTTTTATTACACTGAGCTAGAGCAATTAATTCTAACATCCCTTTTTTATAGTCTCAGCGCATTTAGCTGTTGTTTAGTGCTTTTACTTCAGTTTATTTGCAGCAATTAATTAAAAATACCTCCTATCACTTAAGGCAAAGGGTATCATACGTAGTGCAGCCCTTTTTATTTGGTTGAGCTAGAGCAATTAATTCTAACATCCCTTTTTATAGTCTCAGCGCATTCAGCTGTTGTTTTAATGTTTTAGTTCAGATTATTTGCAGCAATTAATTAAAACTACCTCCTATCAATTAGGGCAAAGGGTGTAACACGTAGTGCAACCCGTTTTATTAGGTTGAGCTAGAGCAATTAATTGTAACATCCCTTTTTATACACACAGCGCATTCAGCTGTTGTCTTAATGATTTTAGTTGTTTAATTGCAGCAATTAATTAAAAATACCTCCTATCACGTAGGGCAAAGGGTATGACACGTAGTGCAACCCTTTTTATTAGGTTGAGCTAGAGAAATTAATTGTAACATCCCTTTTTATAGTCTCAGCGCATTCAGCTGTTGTCTTAATGCTTTTAGTTCAGTTCAATTGCAGCAATTGATTAAAAATACCTCCTATCAATAAGGACAAAGTGTATAATACGTAGTGCAACCCGTTTTATTACGTTGAGCTAGAGCAATTAATTGTAACATCCCTTTTTATACTCCCAGCGCATTCAGCTGTTGTCTTAATGATTTTAGTTCAGTTTAATTTCAGCAATTAATTAAAAATAGCCTTAGGGCAAAGGGTATGATACGTAGTGCAACCCGTTTTATTAGGTTGAGCTGGAGCAATTAATTCTAACATCCCTTTTTATAGTCTCAGCGCATTCAGCTGTTGTTTTAATGCTTTTAGTTCAGTTTAATTGGAGCATTTAATTTAAAAATACCTCCTATCACTTAGGGCAAAGCGTATGATACGTAGTGCAATCCTTTTTATTAGGTTGAGCTAGAGCAATTAATTGCAACATCTCTTTTTACACTCCCAGCGCATTCAGCTGTTGTCTTAATGATTTTAATTCAGTTTAATTGCAGCAATTAATTAAAAATACCTCCTATCACTTAGGGCAAAAGGTATGATACGTAGTGCAACCCTTTTTATTAAGTTGAGCTAAAGCAATTAATTCTAACATCCCTTTTTATAGTCTCAGCGCATTCAGCTGTTGTCTTAATGCTTTTAGTTCATTTTAATTGCAGCAATTAATTAAAAATAACTCCTATCACTTAGGGCAAAGGGTATGATACGTAGTGCAACCCTTTTTATTACACTGAGCTAGAGCAATTAATTCTAACATCCCTTTTTTATAGTCTCAGCGCATTTAGCTGTTGTTTAGTGCTTTTACTTCAGTTTATTTGCAGCAATTAATTAAAAATACCTCCTATCACTTAAGGCAAAGGGTATCATACGTAGTGCAGCCCTTTTTATTTGGTTGAGCTCGAGCAATTAATTCTAACATCCCTTTTTATAGTCTCAGCGCATTCAGCTGTTGTTTTAATGCTTTTAGTTCAGATTATTTGCAGCAATTAATTAAAACTACCTCCTATCAATTAGGGCAAAGGGTGTAACACGTAGTGCAACCCGTTTTATTAGGTTGAGCTAGAGCAATTAATTGTAACATCCCTTTTTATACACACAGCGCATTCAGCTGTTGTCTTAATGATTTTAGTTGTTTAATTGCAGCAATTAATTAAAAATACCTCCTATCACGTAGGGCAAAGGGTATGACACGTAGTGCAACCCTTTTTATTAGGTTGAGCTAGAGAAATTAATTGTAACATCCCTTTTTATAGTCTCAGCGCATTCAGCTGTTGTCTTAATGCTTTTAGTTCAGTTCAATTGCAGCAATTGATTAAAAATACCTCCTATCAATAAGGACAAAGTGTATAATACGTAGTGCAACCCGTTTTATTACGTTGAGCTAGAGCAATTAATTGTAACATCCCTTTTTATACTCCCAGCGCATTCAGCTGTTGTCTTAATGATTTTAGTTCAGTTTAATTTCAGCAATTAATTAAAAATAGCCTTAGGGCAAAGGGTATGATACGTAGTGCAACCCGTTTTATTAGGTTGAGCTGGAGCAATTAATTCTAACATCCCTTTTTATAGTCTCAGCGCATTCAGCTGTTGTTTTAATGCTTTTAGTTCAGTTTAATTGGAGCATTTAATTTAAAAATACCTCCTATCACTTAGGGCAAAGCGTATGATACGTAGTGCAATCCTTTTTATTAGGTTGAGCTAGAGCAATTAATTGCAACATCTCTTTTTACACTCCCAGCGCATTCAGCTGTTGTCTTAATGATTTTAATTCAGTTTAATTGCAGCAATTAATTAAAAATACCTCTTATCAATAAGGGCTAAGGGTAAAACACGTAGTTCAACCCCTTGTATTAGGTTGAGCTAGAGCAATTAATTGTAAAATCCTTTTTTAAAGGAAAAAATTGGTATTATTGCTTCTGGTTCAGTTTATATGTAGCAAATTATTTAAAATTCCTCGTATCAATAGGGACAAAGATTATACCAATTAAAGAAACCCTTTTCATTACGTTGAGCTAGAGCAATTAATTGTAACAACCCATTTTGTATCTAGGCGCACTCTGTTGTTACCTAAAAATGATCTTATTGCTGTTAGTTCAGCGTATGTTATCATTTTTGTAATAAAAACATGTTTTATAATGAGCAATTAAATAGCAATTAATTTGGCTATGTTCATTAATTCTGTATGTGCCCTTATTTTTTTTGGCTGAGCCAGCATATGGTTTTTGCCAGCCCAGCCATAGATTTTTTTAAAAAAAATAAAGCAGTAAATTTTTAATTAGCGCAATTAATTAGCAATTAATTAGCTCTAAATTATCATGTATATCTTTTCTTGTTGAGCTGTGATGGCTATGCCACCTTAAGAGAGCTATTAAAAACACCACTGATTTCCATGATAATAAACAACATCAGAATGACAGAAGTCTACTTAATTTAGCCTCTGCGTATGTCGAGTAAAACGTACCCACATATCTCGAATTAGGTTGGAATTGTTAACTCCGAGTAAGTTGAAGTTAACTCTGAAATTTCCGAACTTGTGCAGTTAACTGAGAGTTAATTTCTGAACGTAACCTTGTAAACTATTATGGGCTTCAAGCAAAGTACCACTTCCGTTTGCTCAATTTTACACAAAATCAACTCTTTAAATGAATGCAGAAAGCTTAAATATGGAAAACAGAATTTTTTGGAAGTTTGATATAGAAGCTACGATAACTCGTAGAAGAAAAAATCTGTTGTGGCCAGCACAATACCTCTTGCCACTTCCTTTTTTTTAGTTACATAAGTATAGGGCGCGAACAGTCATGTTACATTGACAAGCAGATATGGGGGCCTGTTTCAGAATGATAATTAGTAATTATGTACATAGCTGTCAAATATCAGAATTTTTCATTAAAAATTTCAAGATTTTCTAAATTCACGTAGTTAATTTGTTACCAGGAGTGTGGAATTTACTTGTCGAGGAAAATAAACAACATGGAATTGGAAAATCACTAAATTTAGAATGACAAATTATGATATTTGACATCTATATACATAATTACTAGCTATCATTCTGACATGGGCTCCCATATTTGCTTGTCAAGGCCAACAGTCACATGACTGCTCGCGCCCTAATGTATTTAACATTTCTTATACCTACACTCTACACCAAAAATTCTACTTACATATATCTATTCCTTATATTTAGATTTTTTAAATTTAAATTCATTCTATGAAGAAATTTTGTCCTACTCTTCTAATTTTTCGAGATATTTCCAATTCATTGTCGGAAGTAACAATATTTCTGAAGGGTATGTGTAATATACCTATAATATTAAATATTTAACTATTAATACATTAAGAAATAATATAAGGTATGTACTTCCCAGAAAAAGTCTGCAGTAATGTCTCCGGATTTCTGGCACTGACATTTATCTGTCAGTTACAAACAATTTAAACTTTCAACTATTTTCCATGGCATTCTTTCGACTGTAAAATTTATTACAACAGATTATTTTATATATTATATTTCTTTTATCTCTAAATCTATAGAATATATAATAAAATATTTAAATGTATCGGATAGAGAATTTAATTTTCTTTAATATTACCTAAAATTTACTTCGCAATGAACAAAATTATCCTAAGCTATAAGCAAGTAAGTAAAGAAACTAAAAGGACACTGTACACAACAATATACAGACCAATCCTATTGTACGGGAGCGAAACATGGACTACAAACCAAAGAATAAAAATCTGATGTGGACACCACACGACTTCCTTGTACGATTATTAAACTATACATATTTTTTTAATAAATAAATTACAAAATATTAATTTTAACTTCAAAACAGTAATATATATATATATATATAGCGACCATAATCTAACCCGGTTCTTTTTAAAGAGAGTTTTGATTACAACAAAGAAATATTTGATTACAACAATGAATATAACTAATTTCACAATAAAAATATAATATTTGTTATTGTACGAATCATAAAATTGCACGTATTTAACGTAATTTGACATGAACATTTTTTTTATGTTTTTGTCCTAATCCATAGCAAGCTTTATTACCAAAAACAAAAAAGTATATAATTTTTAAATTTACATATCTCGCTTATACAAAGGGCTAATTTAATAATACTTGATGTGCTAGACGCAGAAATTAATTCTCTATTGAAGCATTTATTTCTAAAATCAAAATAAAATCATTTTATTAAGAAAAACTGTTAACAACTTCAAGTAATGTACCACTTTCGATTAGCCTATTTTAACCAAAATCTATTATGTTATTTCGATTGACATAAAAGTCTTGTATACCAAATTTGAAAAGTTTTGGATTATATTTTAAAACAGTTTTTCATTAAAATCTATTATAGGCTTCATGTAAAGTGCCACTTCTAGAAATTGTGTAATAACCAGAAAGGGAGGTGCACAACTAGATGTTATAGGAGTCCTAAATACAAAATTTCAACTTTCTACGGCTTACCGTTTTTGAGTTATGTGAGATACGTACGAACGTACGTACGTACAGACGTCACGACGACATTAGTCAAAATTGATTCAGGGATGATCAAAATGGATATTTCCGCTGAAATCTGAAAACCGAAATTTTTCGCGATTGCAATACTTCCTTTACTTACGTACAAGGAAGTAAAAATATAAAAAATAGTATATTAAACTATAAGTTACAGTAGGCAACTTATTCTAGCACGAGTTAGAAATTTGGACACGAGTTGCAGAGGCGAGTAGGTGAACGACCGAGTCCTTGAATAGCTTTCTGTAACGAGTGTTTTATACTATTTTCTCTGTTTCGGCTTTCATTTACATTATTTATGTATAAAAATAGTTGACAATTTCCATTAAAGAATATTTTTGGTAGTATAGTTACGTTGATGGCAGTGATTATTTTGTCCTTTGCTTAGATATTTTGTGTATTTAATGCAGTCATACCAATTTCAAGAAACAAAATATCATCAAAAATCGTTTGAGAATGAAGATCATTCTAAACGTGCTAGAATATGTCATTCTTAAGTCCGAAATAGAGAAAATAATTTTAATGTATGTACATATATCTTCGATTTTTTTATCCACGAGCCGCCACTTCAAGTACACCCTTGCACCCCCGCTGGGTGCGCCCCTGTTTGTAAGGACCCTAATTGGTGCTTATTCACTAAAAACTCACTATCAAATTTTTTGACCGAAATCTACCTCCCTTACCTATGACAGAAGGTAAACCAATACGAAAATTTACATAAAGCCGTTCTAGCCTGGTAACTAAAGAAAAAGCTTTAGAACTTGATAAGCAACTGGACTAACAAGAGTTTAAAGCAAGCACTAGTTGATTACCTAAATAAATGCATAACATACATAATTTTTTGAATAATTTGATTACTCGAAGTCTTCATAATTCGAATTTTTCATGCTTCGAGTTATCGAAGTTCGACTGTATGATCTTTTGTTTTGTACGATAAATAAAATAAATGACTGCTGTCATATTCGACATAGTAAAAAAATCTTTAAATAAATTCTATTCTATTGCAGTACAAACATAAATTTTTGTACGTAGATTGGAACTTGCAACTCCAATATATTCTTTTACAAGAACTTATGTCTTTCAAGCAATCCTAATAAAATTCCTAGCTCTTGTAATAAAATGTTTGTAAAATAAACGCGCATCGACATAATAAGTGTCGAATCTAGAATGGTTGTGTGGACTTATGTTGCTATACACAGCTCGCAGCTTTCAATTGTTCTCCAACACAACAGATAACACTCTATGTCGCTTTTATTAAACAAAACGGCACACATATACAGACAAAGGGAATAAACGATTTTCTACGATATTAAAACACATTCATCTTGCTTCTGACGCCTCTGGGAGACAGAGATAGATAAAGAGGTGCCCTACACCACCTATCTCACTCTTGGACATGCAAGAATCATTTTTCTCTAGCATTGATGAAAATTTTCAACCAGAGACGAACCATATACATTGTATTCAGAAAAAAAAACCTAATTCGGAGTAGAATATGAACAAAGAAACGTATGTCTTAATTTAAAAGTATTTAAATAAATATCAATTTCACACGAAAGCTGAATCTTATTTTAGAAATGGAAATAAATTAGAAAACGGCGAATGACAAATATTCTGCTTTCTTCTTTATTATCTTTTTTTCATAAAATTACATTTCAATTTCGATAACTTGACTTTTGAGACAATACGTTTCTCTCTTCATAGACTGTTCCTAGTTAGAGTTAGATATTTTTTTTAATACACTGTATAATCTTACAACTGTAGACGAATAATTTGGTGTATTCATTTTTGTATATTTTTGGTTTTTGTTACAGTTTCAGAAGGCATACTAATATTTTTTTTATATTTGATGATTATCATTGTTTTCAAATAAGAAATAGGTTTAATTTTTACATTAATTTAACCATTTTTATTTTGATATTTACTTGTAAAATTGAAGTGTACGAATAATTTTGTGAGCCACGTGGAAAATTACTGAAAACAGATTTGTTATAGTATAGTATATTCTACAACAAGTATTGGAATGGCCCGTATTCCACACGAGCAAAAAGTTTGTGGTCCGAGCCGAAGGCGAGGATTACGATTTGTGCATTAGTGTAGCTTATGCCATTCCAAACGTGATGTAGACTATACTTTCTCCAACAAGATTTTAGAAATTACATATTTAAAAAAAATTGTGCTTATTTAGAGAGTAATTACTTTATTAGAAAACTTACAATTAATTTAAAAAAGATAATATTAATTTATACATATTTTTTTTCATTTGTAAACAAATTAATTGTTACGTTTGAACAATTAGGAATAGAAATATTGGGCATTGTTGTTGTTTTTATACTACTATTTGTTGGTAATATACCAGAAGGAGGTGTTGAATTACTGCTTGGCATTTCAAGTAAAATATTTTGTTGAAGTTGCGAAACTGAAAATTCTACACTTGATTCAACATGATGCATGATTTTTTTGCCACTTTTAACTTGTTTTCTAACGAATTTTCAATGTAAATAAATAAATAAATATAAAACAAAGAGTCATAACCATAGCAACCAAACCACGATATTTTATATACCGCGCTAGTATGCGGCTAAACAGATTCTGATTTGTCGAAAGCCGTGTTGAATTATTCCAAACGGAATTATACCACACGGTTTGTTGGAATAATATTGATTCCAACATAATTTTTATTTGCGGTATGTGTAGTTTCCAAAATAATGTTGGAGAAAAATATTTACATCAAACAGTAAAGTACTCTTTTAAATTAAAATTCAAAGTATTTATTTGTAGGTTCATAACAATAACTATGAATTTTAACATTAACCTAACTTGTAAATAGCTGTAGTCAAAATGTCAAAATAAATTATATTTCAAATGTTCAGTGTTTCCAACCTGGATATTTTAATATTTCAATAATAATTTTGAAATAATAATTATTTAAGTATCAAGTGTGATAATGAGGACGATTAATTTTTGAGATCATTAATCGCCAATTAACACACGTGTAAGTTACAATATTTTTCCGTTGACCGTATCTTACTATATTGAAAAATCTAATTTTATTCCATGACAAAAAAATTAGGTTAATGAAGTTTGACACATAAATTTTGACAGTTGCTCAGCAATGGTATGTGGTATCTATGGTTACGTACTACAATCGTTTACTAATAAAAAAATCATGCATTAATAGGTGTCATTAATGAATGATTTTCTATACCATTGACGTATTACATATAAATGAACCCGACTTAGAGAGACAGAAAGAGAGAGGAATTGACACTCACCTTGGAAAAGGACGTGCTAGTTTGGGTAATGTCAAAAGGTAAAAAATAACACAGAGTGCTTAGTGTAGTGCACGTGTAGTGGTAGGGTCTGTTGTTTTGTTTTGCTGCTCTGTCAAGGTTAGTAAAAGCTCAGTAAAAGTGAAGTATATTTCAAAATATTACTACAAATAAGATTTGGCTTTTATATCACTCTAAATAAGAGTAAGTTAATAATTTTGATTTAATGTGAAATATAAATAATTTTAATGTAGCATTCTGGTAATTTAGATTATGTTTTGTCAATTTTATGCTATGTATATAAGTGTGATTTATTTTATATTTCAGAAGTTCACAGTTCGTTATGTTATCAAAAAGACAAAGAGATAAAATTTCATAAGTATTTCGTTTCATTGTGAAATCATGTCATAATCTTATATGAATATTTTTCGTTAGATTTTCGAAGGATGAAAAACTGTACAAAGTGGCTTATTACAGTTAGATGACACAATTTCAAGCCATCCAAACATTCTGGCATATGCAGCAATCATTTCCAATCGACGTATTACACCTTGAATGTGTATAAAAATAAAATTTGGAATAAAAAAATATTAGCTAAAGCAAAAGTACTTTTCTATATTTGTTATTTTTACAAATAATTTTATATACGAATTAAATATTTTATATTAAATCGAATATTATTTATATTTTATATTAATGCATCTGTCATTTTATTATGAATACTCCTAAGCACTGTATTATTTTTCACCTTTTGACATTGCCCAAACTAGCGCTGTCCTTTTGTAAGGTGTGCGTCAATGCTAGTACTGTAAAGTGTAAAGCAGCATAAAAGTTCCGTCCATTTATACAATACGTCAATGTCCTATACATTAACATAACCTATTAACAAACGGTCAGCGGAAAAAGTAAATTTATGCGAAATAGGAAAAATGGCATGAAAAACACATATTACAATGTCCATTTGTAATATTCGTGTTTTGCGTAAGTCGCCTACGGCTCAATTACGTAAACTCTGTATTCGTGTTACAATAAGGATTATTGTAATACTTGTGTTTCAATTTACTATTATATCATACTGTCCACTGTGCACTAATTTACGTTTTTAATTTGAGTTCGGGAAATGGCACATTACAGTACCGGAGCCGGGAAGTGTCGCCTGGAAACAATGCCCGGACTGTTTATTTTGAACAAAAAGAAACGTCCAATTCAATTATTGACAAATTTATTTTAAATAACACATTTTGAAATATATGAACGATTAATATAGTGCAATTAGAATTTTCACCAATTATAAAAGTTGACATGCCCCATTTGTAGTTCCTGTGGTGGTGTAAACTTCTTGTACAAAATTGTTGACTTATCGCCTGTCATAAAATAACTGATATTCTTTTTCGTATGTTCCCATTAACTTGGTGGGAACCAGCTTCCCCGTAGCCTCAGCACATTTTGAAGAAATTTCTCTCAAAAATTCACAAATATCACCTGAAGAACATGCAGTGTTCATTTTTGACAAGTAACACAAACAATACAAATAAAACAGATACACACAAATGTCACAAACTTAAAGATGGTGTGATCTTAGTTAATTTAACATGTTTTGAATTAATTTAAAAATATTTAAAACGCGAAGATATAGTCTATAGTCTAGTGTTCTTTACGTCATTATCTTTCGAAGTAGTAATCGACAAATCATTGTATCTCTTCTTACTTGTTACGTATGTGTACAACAGAGGAAATGACATAATAGTTTGTCGATTATTACTTCGAAAGATAATGACTTAAAGCACACCACAAAAAAAAAAACTATAGTATGAAATATAATGTTGTACGTCAATCAGCCGTGAAGTAGTATTACGGTACTGCAGCGGTTCCCAAACTTTTTCATTCGTGGAATCCTTAAGAAACCGCTTGCTGCGTTTCGCGAAACTCTAACCCCATCCTATATTTTTATTGATCATTTTAAATCCAAAACACAAAACAACACTTCTTGTACCACAAGGTCTTTGCATAACATGGTTGAATTGAAAAGAAACAATAGTTAGGAAATCTTTTTTTTATTGTGGTGGTCCAAGAAAGTATGGAGGAAGACATACCAAATCATTATAAAATTTATAAAACTACGAATGAAAATTATATGAACCCAATATATTTTTGGACTACTTTTGAGCAGAGTCGATTGGTAACGTAATACAAAATAAAAAAGACTTGTGTAAAAATGGGTTTTGCATCCAACAGAATTAGTTTTTGCCCAACATTAAATTCTAGCCTCTCTTTCGTCCCAGTTAAAACCACGATTGATAAAGTTCTTGCCGTCCCTGAAAAGTTAGGGATGTTATATTAATCGTCGATGGGAGACAACACGGGTCGAGGCAGAGTGATTGGCTTCCGGCGAGTTCCCAGTGTAGCGGTTGCGGTTACAATTTTAAAATTATTGCTTTTAGACATTGCCAATATTGAATGCCAAACTAATATTAGGCGTTTTAAGAGATAACAATGAAATTTTCAATTTTAGATTTTTTTTGTATTTTTCGTCTATGCACTTTAAAATTGTTACCGATCGAGTCAGCTCGACGAATTGAATCCAGAAATATATTGGGTTCGTTATGATTTTCACATTCCATACCTAACGAAAACATTAACCTAAAACTACTTAATCTGACGAATGAAATTGCGAAGGGCAGTCAAATTTGGTACTGGCTCTAAATATCTCCACCAACTAGTGATGCCGCGAGACGAGAAACGGCGAGAAACAGTTCACTCTCGTCTCGTCTCGAAAATTCGAGACGAGATTTGTTTTCATCTCGTCTCGTCATATTTTTTATCCTCTATTCTCGATCTCGACTCGAGAGTCTCGAATTTCTCGAATATATAATTAGCTGTACGGGTGTTCCATAATTTGGCAGGTCAGAGCGTGTTTGTGTGGTTGAAGGTAGCAAGCAGTGACGCTGTAATTATCTATTATTTGTATATAAATAAATACATATAAAATAAATTCATAAAATATTACCTTTACATGTTATAAATTTTCTATACTTTCATCTATCAGGAAAATAAATTAGCACCAACTTGGACATTAGATACTACTGATTAAAACTTCATTTTTACTAAGTCTGTTAGATAACAGGTAAGTAAAAAAATACTGAACAAATGAGGGGGGTAAAATCAAAACCGGCAATCTCCATTTTTGGGAAAAATGAGTTATATACGGCATTTTGTAGATAAAAACAAGCTCTATGTGTCTGAATTTCTAGTTCGTATCAAAAACAGCAATATCCAATAGATATTCGAGCTCAAAAATTGTGTGAGGATCAAACACGGCAAACTCCGTAGCTTATTTTGTATCAAAGACGGCATTCTCCAATTGAACCAATGAAAGCGTCAGTTAACGATCACGTGGTATCTCTCAGTCAGAACTCAGTACAGAGGTTACAATTTGAAAGCAAGAGTGTGGTTGTAGTTTTACAATTAAGTATTTGAAATATTAATAGACTGAAAATGAAAACACTTGCGAATTCATTCCAGAAATTCCTTCTGTTCTTGTGTAATAATTATCTTAATAAAATATATTTTTATTTTTTTCTTAAATATTCTAAGTTTGTGTTGTCATATCTTTTTGTGTTATAAAATAATTTTTTTCTTGAATGTCGTTTAAATTTATGTATGAACCTCTATTTATGTTGGTAAAATTTAATATAATTTACAAAAAGTTGCGATATTTTATTTGAATTTAGTTTCAAAACCGGCAATGTCCAATTTTTAGAATCAAAGTCGGCAATCTCCATATTTATTATTTAATTTTTTTAAAAAACTGACAATTTTCAAGGGTAACTTTATTAGAATAACATTTAGAAGAACAAAATCAATAAATTAAAACAAACCCCATTTAATTCATTCCCATAGAAAAATTGTAGCAGTTTTTCGCGATTTTCTCAAAACTATGTAAGTAGGAGATTGCCGGTTTTGATTCTAGCCCTCTCAAATATTACTCGCAGCAAGGGCATTTAATACTGGCGTGGAGAGTACACCACAGGGAACACTTTTGTTCCTATTCTTTATACTAAGGCCCGGTTTCATAAAACAATTTAATTTATGATTAAATTTTACTTCCGAAGGAAATTTAAAAATTTGAACAAATGCAATGCGATTTTTTGACAGCAATAAATTTAATGTCATAAGACCGTGGAAACTGATTCGAATTTGTTCATACAATTAAATGTACTTTGGAAGTAAATTTAACTGGACCTTTATGAAACCGGCCCTAAGACCCTATAAATTTAAAATGAATAAATAATAAACAGGCAATGAAAATATTTGTACTGATAATTATTTTTCTTATTGTATATCTTTAATTATATACATATTAAAAAAAATCGTGCAATCGAGATCTCGAATACCTACTCTCGTCTTGAGCAAATCTCGAGGGCATTACTCTCGTCTCGAAAAGTCGAGACGAGACTTATGATAGTCTCGTCTCGAAATTTCTCGATTTTCGAGACGAGATCTCGAAAACGCGAGATCCCACGGCATCACTACCACCAACCATCCTGTGCGTTGCTGTCGCTGACAATATTAACTATCAACCTTTCTGAGCTGTATGGACTACTTGCGAGACAATAAAATTTTATTTTACTTTTTACCACGTTTTTTATTGCGAAATATTTTTTGAAAAAAAAAATATTTCTGAGTTTAGTCTTTGTTTCACGGAACACACTTTGGGAACTGCTGCGGTACTCATTTTGAAATTCCTGACTCGGCTCCTTCGTCGCCTCTTCCGTTAAATTCTCATTCGTACCCTAAAAACTCACTTCCAAGCCTTATAAAGGAAATAACTATTTAATGATATAAATGTTGAACAAAGTTGTATAACAATTTTTCCGCATTACATGTGATGTATTCATGTTATCTAACTAAGCATCGAAAATATTCTTGAATCACTTTTAAAGTATTTATATGGCAGAAGTAGGTATAGCTTATACGACATTTTTTTAAATAACTATCGCTTATGGAGTACTTATTAAACCTTACATTTGGAACCCCTACTAGGATTATTAGCGATAGAGGAACTAGTTTTACATCGAAAAAGTTCAAAGAATTTTGCGACAATCATGGAATCACTCATATTATGAATGCAGTTGCTACTCCTCGAGCAAATGGTCAAGTGGAAAGATACAATAGTATAGCTCTAACAGCATTAACAACAACTGCAATGGACAGTGACCGATGGGATAATGATGTACCACCTGTAAAATTTTCCATAAATAATACCGTATCAAGCGCAACCAGTAAAACCGCTATGAATTAATGTTTGGCTATAGACCACGATCTGTAGGTGATGCAAAATTAACGACTGATATACAAGAAGAACGGCCCACCACTTCCGACATCAGTCAAGTAAGAACAGAAGTTGCATCAAAAATAGTAGAAGATCAAATGAAGCAGAAGACGCGATATGATCGTAAACGAAAATTGCCAAAATCCTACAAGGAAGGTGAACAAGTAGTAATTGCAATGCAAACCCGAGGCGAAGGTACATGTAGAAAACTACGATCGAAATATGATGGACCATTTGTCGTGGTAAAACAACTTCCAAATGACCGGTATGTCGTCAAAGAACACAAAGGATCAAGGAGAAGTTCAAGAAAGAAGTACGACAATGTAGTACACGTTGATCGTATGATACCATGTGTTCCTCCAGGTGGAATTTCCGATTTAACTACATCCGATTCGGAAGATTTGTAGGTAAGGACATATAACTATCATTTAGATACAGACGATTTTCGGGGCGAGAATCATTGTCAGGATGGTCGAGTTGTCAGAGTAGAATATTTTAATTCCCAAATATTTAGTTTACAAATACGTGCTGTATTTGTAAACGTATTTGTACGTGCTGTACGCATGAGATTAGTTTCCATCAGATCGAACCGTAAACAAAGATATTAGAGCGCAGTGTGGTTGTCCGTTTTTATATATTTATGTTAGGGTGAAGCGATAAGCTTTGGCTGAGAAGCAGGCTGCAGAGGTAATATTCTTCATTATGTGGTTAACATTTGTGTCGAGTGTTTGTTATCTGGTGTGTGATTCTGTGACAGAGGAATATTGAATAAAAAGGTGAGTGGTACCGTAGTGGCTTCTATTTTCTTTAATTATATTGCATTTTGCTATTAAGTTCAGTAGTATAAATACCTGTATGATTGATGATGAACAAATGTGTGGTGCCGTATTAAGGAGTATAAAGGTTAGTTGCGGTGCTTCCTGGCCCATCGTAGGGATCGAGATTCGTGTATCTCGGGCCTCCTGTTGAGGTACAACGTGGGAGAAGCTAGTTGCGGTGCTCCCTAGTGCATCGAGGGATTTTGGATCAGTTGCTGTAACCACTGATCGGCGAACGATGCGAGATTATTGTTTACTTAATTAATTATATTTGAGATATAGTAATATTAACCACGTCTGTACTACTCACTGAATTATTTATATTCACGGAGGGTTTTATTTACAGAACCTGACCGCTCCCATCAATAACGAGTCGCAGTGGCCTGACTACTGACCTGACACCATATTATATCATTATTATTATTTTTATTAAATTTAAATTTATATTCTACCATATTACATATTATTAAACAACACTCTCGCATTTAACACAAGTTTATGACAAAAGGTTCTTTAAATGTTCCTGCAGTAATATTGGGATTTTCATTTGTTTATAAAATTTGGTACATACTTTATAAATGTTTTTTACTTCATGAGTATACAATTTATGTTATTGTGTATTTGTAGAAACATTTTTACAACAAAAATGCTACATTTTGGCGTCTGCCTTTTTTTTATTAGAAATCATTTAGTTATGTAAGGAATTTGTTATTATTCTATATTATATATACGAGAGTACACACATAGAATTAGAAATTCAGTGATAAACATATATGTTTTCAAAACGATTTTCTGGCTTATTTAGACGTATAAATTACTACGAAGAAAATTGTATTGTTTGCTTTAATATTCTTTATGGGATTTTTTTACGCGCTTCATAAAGAAAACTAGTATTTTATTGAATTATTTTTAATAATGTGAAATTTTTTAAAATTATATAAACGTCAATTTATGATAAATAGTCAATATTCATTGCAGAATTAATAGAAATTTGATAAATCACAACATATTTTGCAAAACATGTTAATTTTTATGGATTTATGGACTCATCCAACATGGATGCCGTAATCCAGGACAACGTGTACTAAACAATATGGCCGTTATAATATTGTACAGATAGAAAAAAGAAACATTATATGAAAATCCCAATATTACTGCATGAACATTTATAAACCTTTTGTTGTAAACATGTATGATTTAATAAATACTCTATCAGCGATAGTTATAAAACAAAAATTTGTCGCAGAAGTAGGTACAGCACCTACTTCTGCTATGTACAGGGCCGTGATATAAGCCGATTGCACCGACTGGACCCAATCGGGCCCCGCGCTTTTCAATGTTTATGTGATCAAAAATTGTATTAAGAAAAAATATTTTTAAAAAATGTTTTAAGTTTTCAACTTTCGCGGATCGCGGAACGTATAAAAATATAAATAATAAAGAAATCACAAAGGTCTTCTACATGTATGTATATTCAATTACTTTTTTTTCATTGAGCCCTTTTGTAATATTTTAGATAGGTTTCTGTGATCTGATAATACGAGCGACTATTGTGTTGACCATTAGCGCATGGTAACATGGTGTCTCAGAGACAGAAAAAAGTAAATGAATGTGGCAGAGATGAGGATGTTGAAGTAGATGTTGGAGAAGATACGGAAAGATACGGTAAGAAAATAACTAGTGGTACAAGTTTCTAGAAAGATACAAGAGAGATGATTACATTGGTTTGAACATGTCATGAGGAGAAATGAAGAATATATTGGAGGAAGAATGAATAGCTTAGTAATAAAAGGTTGAAGAAACAGAGGAAGACCAAAGATAAGATGGAAGGACTGTAATGCGGAAGACTTGAGAGAAAAGGAACTATATGAGAACTACACGCAAAACAGAAATGAGTGGAAGAAGAAAATAAAAAATAGCGACCCCTAACGAATGGGAAAAGCTAAAGAAGAAGAACAAGAAGATGTCAATGTCAAATGCAATCTGCATAGTTTGTTTATGAAATAATTTTACTGGAAATTTAGAATCTTTTGCAAGAAAATTTATGTATGCATTTGTACATAATAAACAGGATTGACGGAAGGTATTGTGCCGGCCACAACAGATTTTTTTAGTTAGCACGATTCTGCCTTTGCACTTGTTTCCCGTAAATAGAAACAATGTCGTTCTGGTTTAATTAAAGACCGGATTGTGAGTAGATTTGTCGCAAATGGTATTGTATTTGAAGCTTTACGTGCTTTAGCCCCTTCTATACAAAACCCACTTGTGATGCTTATGGCGCTTGTCGTTCCAAACTAAACACAGATTTAATATTACTCTCCGGATCTCTCCAGAGATTTTATTAAAAATCTGACAACGCACATCAAAATCCATCGCTTCAAAAATAGATTATTTTTTTCTCCTACAAAATAATAAGATGATATTGCAGGACAGTGGTTGCGCAATAGTTTGTGTAACGCTAACTCATTAAGGGATTAAATGTTAAAGAAAATTCACCAAAATCTATCTTTGTATATATTTTTTGTTACCTATTTATATTATCATTATCGATAGTAGTATTAAATAAATTGGCACACCCAACAATAAATAAAATTGTTTTTCACTTCTGCTTCGTTAAAAATCTTATAATTAAAACGTGGTGTATTTTACAAAAGTTTTCATGAATATTTGTTAACGTTTTGTTATATAATTTTTTTCTGAGTTGATTTAACCCTGAAGATGATCATTGTATGATCGAAACGTTAGTGTAAAATCAAATAAACACCTTAAGACTGCTTTCCCACTAATTTATCTTCCATTCATCAACTTTCAGTCGATCATCGTTATTAAAATGTATATTTTTTTAAATAAAACTGACTGATTATTGTAATATCGTACTTTATTTTACCAACTATTTCATATTTACTCTAAATATTCATCCATTTACTTTATTTTACAATATTAGTAAGCAAGTAGTATATTGTATTATGAAACAATAAAATGGCGTGCGTTTGAAATATCAATAGGTATATTGAAGAAAAAAAAAACTCAAACGTGTAATATTTTGTTTTTTGTTCATGGATGATAGTATTTTTTTAAATAAATTCATTTATATAGCGTTACCTGGGCAACAAAACCAATAAAACAGAATTTCACAATCTCTTGATATATTTCATCAAATATTTCAATTGTTCGTAATTTTACTATTTTTTTATACAACAAGAATGCCACAGAATAATGACTTTTTTTTGCGATCATACAAAAAAAGTATACAGAAAATTACACATTTTAAGAATAAAAAGTCAATCTTCATTACAGATCGTGAAAATAGTTTTTATCCACGACTGTCAAATAATATACCCATAATTCAACCGTTTTTTATCAATTAAAGACCTTCGTTACTGCTGATAATTGAATAATATTGACAGTTCAATGGCATAATATTATTCAATCGTTAGGTCAAATTCAAATTTTACCTTACAAAAAGTACAAACAAATTACTTTTAATAAGTATTTTTTTTTCACATAAAAAGCCAAATTTTACTAGTTTTCTCATTTTTCATAGTTTTATTTTCTTCTTAAACTTAAAATATAGCTGAATAGTTCGTTTAAAATTTTCTGCTAAATGTCAAATCACTTCATAATTCTGTTAAAACAAATACCCAGTAATTAACGCTAACTATGTTTATGTTTGTAAACAAACACTTTTCTAAAATTTGTTAGGTTATTTCTGATTTTATAATAGTACAGTATGTTATTATTTGACAGTTGTGGATAAAGTATAGTATTCTATTTACATGTAATGGCTATTACTCACTCGAATGATTTACTTAACTCACCTTCCGACTCGTGATGCAAACTTAATATCATGAGTAATAGCATACATTACATGCTCATTGAATAATATACTATTATTCCACGTATTGCATAAATCACCATTAATAGTTTCGTTCGTGGGGTTTGTTTCACTCGGCTTCGCCTCGTTTCTCAAACTTCCCCACTCACTCATAAAATGTCGCTTTTAATACTTATATCATACACTATTTTTCCTACGACCCTAGTTATGTATTAGTAAAAACTAAAAATTATAGAATGACATTTATGACAGGTCATGATGTATTTATCATGAACAACTGAAAATTGTTTATTAGTTACCTTATATTGTTTTGTGGTGACATGAAAATATCTACATGTCATAAGTGTTTTTATAATATTTAAATACCGAAAATGAATAACAATACAAATTTAAATAGTGACTTTGTACCGGTCGAGATAATAGAAGCTGCTAATAGAGCTACTTTTGAATCTATTACCAACAAAATCGCGGCAGCAATATAATATTGCATACAGTCGCTTTGTTGAATAGTGTAGATATGTATATCCAAAAATGTCGAAGAAAATTTCAGCGAAAATGTGCTTTTGGCATATTTTGAAGAAAAATTAAAATTATGGAAATCTTCAAGCCTATGGTCCAATTATTCCATGATAAAAAATTCACTAAATGTGTAAAATAATCACGATATTAGTAAATACTACAAGTTAATTGTATTTTTAAAGCGGAAGGCGGAAGGTTATCGGCCAAAGAAATCTAAAATTTTATCAAGAAAGCAAATTGATACTTTTCTTATTGATGCACCAGACGAAGAATATTTAATGTTAAAGGTAATCATCACATATATTAAAAAATACATACGTTATTATAGCTAGAAATTACAGGTAGCTACAATTATTGGTTTGTTTGGGGCGTGCCGTCGAGAAGAACTATGTCAAATTTCTTTGGACAATATTGAGGACCTGGGAAACGAATTGAAAGTAAAAATTCCAGATACCAAAACCAAAATACCACGTACTTTTAGTATCGTTGGGGCATCATATATAGACATCTATAAAAAATATGTAGCTGTGCGACTGCGTCCATCTCACATCACACATCGCCGCTTCTTTATTAAATATATATGCAATAAATGTACCTGTCAACCAGTAGGCATAAATACATTTGGAAAAATACCTGCCGACATCGCGATGTTTCTAAAATTGCCAGACTCTAAACTATAGATTCCCAACCTTTTCTGGACCATTGCCCCCTTTAGAAGAGAACAAAAATTCCAATGCCCCCCCTAGTCCCTAGCCCATAATAGTTAATTTCATTTTTCAAATACTCAATACTGTACGGCATTTCTTTTCAGATGTAGAAGTAGATTCAGACATTTTCAAATACAAATTAACTTCTAAACAGATTTATAAATAGTTATGAAAGTAATGTTTATAATGACTTCTAACACTTATCACTCACATAAAACATATAAATAGCAAAATATTCTTAGAGCTATTGCTTTTATAGATTTGATTTTGTGCACGCATTAACTTGTATGTTTGCGATGCCGGCGCACTTTCTCCGTAAACAAGTCATTTCAAGCTCCCATATTCTTGTCGAAACATGTTAAATTGCCTGAACACCGCGTGTTTGCCTACCAACTTGCAAGGACAAGTCAATCTATCTATTCCAAACTTAAACAAATTAGGTATAGGTATACCTAATGATAATTTTAAAATGCTTATTAACGCGATAACAATAAGATAATTTACATAATTAGATAAAATATTTATTCATGAAAACTTGTATTTTAAAAGTATTTTATTATATTAAAAAGTAAATCATTATAAAAAAATATTAAATAAAATAAATTTATTTATTTGACCACCCCTCTTGACTGTCTCAACGCCCCTCGTTTGCCTCTGGATCAGCTACCGCCCCCATGGAAGGCTCCAGCGCCCACTGGGGGGCGATAACGTCCCCGTTGGAAATCTATGCTCTAACCTCTATACTGGACACTGTTTTCGAAGAACTTCAGCGTCCTTGTTGGCAGATTCGGGCGCTAACCTAAGTACGATCAAACGCCATGGACGATGGAAGTCTTCAACAGTCGCTGAGGGTTACATAGAGGATTCTATGGAAAAAAAGAAGGAAATTGTTTGCCAAATTCTAATTTCTACTTCCAACAAAATTCTAACCTCTACTTCCAACAATAAAATAAAATAAATATTTCATCACGGCATATTACCCAATGCTGGGTGTGCCAATCTGCTACCGTGCGGGCGCTTACCAGGCGTCACCTCACGGGCACTCATTGTTGGCGTGGAGAGTGCGCCACAGGGGTCAATTTTGTGCCATTAAAATGCGATGTAATTTTTGGCACACGGTCACGAGATCCCAACAATACTGTTTTAAATTCCAATTCTTCAAGCGCCTTGCAAGGAATTACTATAAACAATTGTAATAATTGTACTATAACAGTAAACGTTTCAAAATAATGTGTACTTCTAATTTCAGAACAAAAATAAATATAAAATGAAACTACATTTACTTATGAACACTAAATGTAACTAGATTTAGTTCCTTTTTAACATTAGTGTTAAAAGTAAATTTGTTTTTTACTTTTAATCCGTTGTCAATGACAACGATTTAAAAGTATTCACTGTGTTATAAGCTGTTATTTTTAACTTGCTAAGCAACGTTAAAAAGACTACTTTTAACATTGGTCGTAGGAAAAGTATATTTTAACATCGCTGCAATGGGGTATGTGACTTTAATGGAATTTCAATACATGGGTCATAAAATATATCAATTAACCACTTTAGTTTCTTATTATAATAATAAAAATTAAACATTATTTCGTAATAATGAAGTTATTTGCAATTAGCTGTTTTAGAGAAATGATACGGTGACGCGAGCGTGGCTGCGTGGCCGGGATTTACAAACACCGTTATGTTATGACATATGACACTATGTCGCGCTCGGGCCACTGTGATGTCACTTCTCCAAACCATTGATCATTTTTTTCTCGTAAACTACAAATAATAATTAATCGATTAAAAAAAACGTGTTTTTTGTCTAGTGTCAAACGAGTATATGTAGGTATGTATGTAAAATGTAAAAATAAAAATTTAGTCACGTATACCATTGCAGCTATGCTACCGATTTGTGAGTTTCTAGTTCAAAATAAATATAAGGCGTTTCACATTTGCATTGTATATCCACTGATATGAGTAATTGGGAGATGGATGCTACTCTAAGCTAAGTGGTAAAAGGAAAGGGCTAACAATCAATACTAGAAATCACTGCTTTAGTGATCTAGTTGATCTTCTCACGGAGTAAGTTCACTGTTTTCGGTTTCAAAATTACAAGAACTATGATCGTCAAGTGTGATTTGATTACGAGTTGCAGCGACTGTTCACAACTAAAATTGGGGAGCGATTATGTAAAACGGCATAAATACACTTTTTGAAAAATAATTAACTCTGAAGGCAAACGTTGATTGGCTGATCTGTATATAAACGTATTAGTGTGAAAAAGGTCATTGTGACATGCAAAATAACAAACAAAAAGTTAATATTAGGAAACAGAATTAGAAAAATTGCAGTTATGTTTGTCATAGACTTACATATGTAGGTATATTCAACGGCGTAAGACTTGACGAGCCTGGCTTACTATGACCTCGAGCTTGAGGTGTAACTTGGCTTTCCAAACCAAAAATTCAGTTGTTTATTTATAGTATATTTCGTAACTTAACCGCGGTGACCAAGGTTCTGGTTAAGCGTTCGTATAATGTAACCGAAACATAATTTCAGGATTGCGATTCCATTTCGGAATGTGGTTCCTGAAAGTTTTGGTTACTTTTTCGTGACCATTTGGTCATTTTCTTTTTTACTGTAAAAAAATAAAATTGTATAAATATATATTTATTATTAATACTCGTATATAGGTACTGATATGTATATTTAAGTTGTATAAAATACACAATAGCGTTATGGTGTCACTTAAAATATTTTACATAAAATGCCAATATTTACCGACCTTCATTTTACAGAATCATGTAATGCTGTTTAACAGTAAATTTCTTATACAGTAGAAACCCTTTAATCTGAACTGCTAAATGTGAGAGGGTGTTCGGAATAAAGATTTGTTCGGATTACTGAATTTGTATGGATAAGTGTAAATAACATCAATTTAGAATGTTTTGAAGTATTTATTACAGTACTTCAGCGAACAAATATCGCTGAAATTAAGAAATAGAAACAAAAAACATAATTATCTTATTTTTTTAGTTTTAATTTTTTTCTTGCGTACCTATGTATTTACCTTTCCATATTGCTATGTAATATTACTCTGTCATTGGGATTTAAACGTCAAGTTGAATTAAAAATAATAATTCTGATATATATATATATATATATATATATATATATATATATATATATATATATATATATATATATATATATATTTGCTTATTTCGCCCGTTCATTCAGACTTTGATCGCCAGACGCCAAAGTATTACGTATTATTATTTAATAAACAATGTATATGCATACATCCACATGTGCTAGTTTGGATTAAAGAGTCCTTGTTCGGATTACCTTACTTCTACTCAATGTTCGGATTACTGGATGTTCGGATTAACGTGGGTGAAGATTAAAGTGTCTCTACTTTACTGTGGTTTAAATGTTAACAAGCTGTCAATTTTTTATATTCGATATAACGAAGAACATCGCTGCTTTACCGGCACAAATGTACTAAGATGTTTCGAATCACAACCACGTGAACTACAAGAAAACCATAACCACGGTCGTGTTTAAGTTACGGAATATACTATTAATATTTAATCAGAATTATGGTATTTTTTATCAATTAAGAAAGATATGTATTAGAAAGAAAATACAGAATATCATAGTATGTTGAAGATTAATAATAAATTGTCGTAGTAGTTATGACGGAGAATGTCTGAAGTTTACGCATAAAGTAAACTATTTTTAAATTTTACCAAGCTGTTACTTTTGAACACAATTTTCAATTTTTATAATGAATTTTCCAGAAGCAAAGCAAGTTGAAATAAGGCGATATATCAAGCTACAAACTTTACAAAGAAATTAAAACTTGCAATTTACTTACCTATTGTTCTTCAAGATATTTCACTATAGAAAAGAATTTTTTCTAAGATTAATGCCCGATTTATTCATCTACTGTAAATTTCTGACATGTTTATCTACTTTTTATACATATACTTGACTATCATTATTAGGCAAGTTTTACAGCAACTAAACATGAGATTGATAAATTGGTCCTAATAGAAATAAACTACGTTGCTCAGAATGTAATTTATCACTTTCATTTTACAAATAAGAATAAAATTGGTATTAAACTTCTTCTCTAAAATATTCTTTTTCCCGTTTTCTTCTTATTATTATATTTTTGTGTAAATTGATGTTAAAATGATGAAAATGTGAGAAATTTCGGAATCAACAAGATAAAGTTAAACTCCAAATGTAGATTTGAATGAATTAAATTCACATTTGAATACAAAATTTATAACGTCTTAATTATAGTGTAACGTTTTTATTTATATGGGGTGAAGTGTAAAACAGACAAATATTATTAACTAAAGAATACGTTTATTATACGATAAATAATTAAGGATTAAATATTACAAGGTAATAAAAACAACACTATGATTAAATAATTATAAACAAGAATATTATTAAATGCTTATACACTACGATTATTTATCTATACAATATTTATATCACTACACTTATTTATATAACTACATTTATTTATGTTAACATCTGGTAAACTGTAAAATTATATCACCAAGTTCATTGCTCGTCGCTTATATATATATATATATATATATATATATATATATATATATATATATATATATATATATATATATATATATATATATATATATATATCAGACTATCCCTCCGCTTTCTTTCGGCCGGTATTTATACCGCTTATAACATTCTAGAAGACTCGGAAGCGACAATGACCTGTATACAAAGGAATGAGATCACGGCGTAATTAGCCTCTAGCCGCTGCGGCGCCGGGGATTGCGTCATCGCTCTGGAACGTTCTGTCAGTGGCGGCGTTGTATACTCTTCTCCCAGGGGCGCACGTCACAATAGTTTAATCTGTTTTATTCAGAGCACATTTTATTTGTAACTTTAATTTTAACAATGATAAAGGAATATATCTACATTAGTAATAATTGAGAATGGGGTCCTCTACCATAGTAACAAAACAAAGTAGAACATGATTCGTTTATATTAACTAGACCTTAAAATTGTACGTTGAGGACTTTCAAGGTTTAAAAAAATTACTTGTTTTTAATACCATTTCGTCATCTTTATATCTACGTCGCATATTTACTCTATTCCAAATTATCACTACTTTCAATCCTTTTGCTACAGGCTACAGCCATTTTCAAATACGGAATCAATTCTGAAGAATATGAAATGCAGAAAATAAAAAAATCTGATGTGGCCGGCACATTACCTTCCGTCAGTTCTTTGTATTCTGTACAAATTCTATACAGAAAATTTCTTGTAAAAGATTCTATATTTCCAGTACATTACATTTCTGTAATTCCGTGTATTTTGTACATATTCCATACGGACAGTTTCTTGTAAAAAAAAAACTATATTTCCAGTAAAATTATAACAAACGTACTATGTAAATTACACTTGACACTGAAATCTGACAAACAGAATTATATTCATATAGTGGCTGTTTCCATGGTTATAGGATTGCTGGCTGATTTATGAAATTTAATTTCTTTGCAATTTTTAACTCTATATCCATCAAAAAAAGAAAGTAAATCACGTAACAATTGTTTAAATTTAAGAGGCCACGCCAGAGTTTATGCGTTGGTATGAAATTGAAAGATATGTTGCATGATATAGGCTACCAGTGGCAATCGAAACTTGGACTGTAATACAAGTAAATTTTTATTAAATTGCTTATTATTCACGCATATTTTCATTTGTTGTTCACGAGTTATTTTAACGTATTGATATATTTTTATAAGAGCTGAAAAAGATCAATTGATTTGATACCAATTATTAGCGAAGTCCAATATTTGAGAACAAAATCATCTCTATATCTACCTCACAGAATATTAAAATTATTACGGCTTAACGAACGAATAACAATAAAGGCTTTCAAAACTACAATCGCAAATTGGAGGTGAGCTATGTAGAAAGTATTATACTTCATCTGTGTAAATGACAATTTTGTGTCAAACTACATTTACATATATACAGGGTGCCCACTATGTATGGAATATATTATATATCTCGCTTATTTATTAAGTTAGTAATTTCTGTCATATAACATGATTTATACAGCAACATGTAAGCTACTTGATGACGGATGTACATTCATGATACCACTTCCGGTTTATTAGTAATTAATATCAACTTTGAAATTTCAAATGGAACATACTATATTTTTTTACAAATTTGAAAAGTACATCAAATTTGCTTTACAATCATGTAAAATAATCCATATGTTACATTATTAAAAAGTAAAATGGCGGACACTTTTTTATACACCTAGTCGAAAAGAGAATAGTGAGCCATGGCTGTGGCCTGAAATAAAACAATTAACTAAAGCAATTGTAACACGGTAAATGTCAGCCTGTAAATACTCAGTAACAAAAATATATTTCTTTGACATTTTGACAGTTACTTATAAGTTAGGTTAGATTTATATTTTATATTTATTGTTATGAACCTACAAATAAATTATTTGAATTTTAATTTAAAGGAGTGCTTTATTGTTTGATATAAATATTTTAATAATATTTCTTTTTATTTTTATTTTTAATGTTATACCTCTATTTTAAATATTTTACTATAAAAAATCTAATTTCATTAATTTTTCATGAATAATGACAGGTAATGAGAAATAAAATGAATATTTATTTGACACTAAAAATCCCCAAAAAACTTTGAACAATTTTTTTCATGCACCACTGTTTTTGATAAAAACACATGCATTCATACATGCTCTTCTTCTCTCCCATTTAGAAACTTTCTCTCTTTAAGCACCCTACTGTAATATTATAACTAGCAAATAGTTAAATATATACTTTTATTTATATGCGAATACAAAATGATAATATACAACTTGACATTTCATTGATATCTCACTTGTCTTGTTTCTTCGTTACCCCGTAACGGGTATCACGACTACTATTACATATCATCCCCCTTCTTTAACCGGGAGATGCGCGGTAGGCTTTGTGATATTTTCGGACGGATGTGAGGGCGGTTTCGTATCAGTTTCCTCCTAGTCCTATCACACTGGACTAGGTAGTTGCGTCCGACGAAGTCAAGGATGATGCCGGTGTCATTCCACTCTTTGCTGATGTGGTCTTGAATCCAAACATCGGTTCCCTGTAAAAGAGGTGGAAGAGGTTTACCTCTTATCCTTTTTTGTTTTTGGTCCCTTGTAGATTCTTTGTCCTGAGAAGCTGGTTGAGCGGCTAAATCCGGTACCAATGAACGGATTGGAGTATCGAAGAGTAATTCTGCTGGGGATTTGTTGTTGTTCTTTGGGGTGTTGCGAAGTTCTAGTAGAGCTTTGGCGAAATCATCCGTCTCCATTCCCCCCTTTTTTCTGGCGGAAGTGCGAATTACGTGCTTAGCAATTCGTACAGCGGCTTCAGCGATTCCGTTAGAAGAAGGAAAATGCGGAGCGGAGAATACTTGATTGACTCCCCAAGAGTGAAGAAAATTTCGCATAATTTTAGATGTGAATTGAGGTCCACCGTCTGTCCGGAATTTCATGGGTATGCCAAATAAACTAAAATAACGTCGAAGAACAGGAAGAGTCTTTTGAGCTGTTGGTGGATTTTTAAATTTGTGAATTTCAATCCAACCACTGTAACGGCAAGTGTAAACAAGATAGTCTTTTCCTCCATATTGAAAGTAATCTGCACATACTTTTTGAAAAGGTTTTGTTGGGGCTGGATCCACAAAATATGGTTCGGGTGATAGTGATGGGCGATCTTGTTGACATTCGGTACATGCTTTAACAGTATTATCGATGTCTGTAGATATACCTGGCCAGAAAATAGTGCCTTGTGCTCTTTGGCGGATACGGGTGATTCCTTGGTGCGCTGCATGCAGAAGATTTAACATTTTGGACCTTTGTGATGTAGGGATAACAATAGCGCCATTGTAAAGATGAAGTCTCCTTTAACGGCAAGTTCATGTCTAATATTGAAGAATGGACGTAATTCGCTAGTCATGCATGAAGCACTTTTTGGAAATAATGATTTGGTTATCATCTGTAATAAATGTTGATAACTGTTGTCCTGACGTGCAGCGGCTTGAACATTTTCAAGAATTAAGTCACGGGTATTGTCCATAGCATTGTCATGTCGTAACTCAGCGATAACTGTGTTGATTTTGATTTCTAGATCAGATGTTAATTCTTGTTCTAATGAAATGTCTTCCTGGTTTGGTTTGTCAGTCGGTGACCTTGAAAGTGCGTCCGAAATGGTATGAAGTTTGCCTTGTCTCCATTCTACAGTAAATGTGTAAGGTAAGAGTCTTTGTCTAGACCTTTGGTTTGTAGTAAAGCTAGTAGTGGTTTGTGATCTACTACTACTGTAAAAGTTTTACCTATCAGGTAGATTCGACATTTCTGGATTGCCCATACAACAGCAAGCATTTCGAGCTCCGTGATTGCATAGCGTGATTCAGTATCAGTGACGAACCGTGATCCCAGTTGCACAATACAGTAGGACTGCTTTGGATGTATCTGTAACAGTGCAAAGCCTAATCCGTTCCTTGATGCATCAATATGCAAGAAAGTTGGTAGGGCGGGGTCATATGGCTGTAAAATCGGAGGTGAAGTAAGGATTTGTTTTACCTTCTCGAAAGTTGTATTTGCTTCTGGTGTCCAAAAGAAATTTGTTGCTGCCTCCTTCTTAAGGAGTGTGCGAAGGGGTGATGTGACTTCTGCAAGATCTTTTGAGAATTGTCCAAACTGATTAGCAAGACCAAGAAATGACCGCATTCCAGTGATGCTTTCTGGTCTTGAAAAATTCTTGATTGCCGAAATTTTCCTGTCGTCGATTGTGATGCCCTCATTATTGACTTTGTAGCCCACGTATTCGACGTCTGTCTTGGCAAAGTTGAATTTCTGTGCGGATAGTGTGATATGATGTTCTCTGCAGCGACGAAGAACTTCTTGGACTCGTTGCCCGTGTTCTTCTATTGTTCCTCCAGTGTGAATTAGGATATCATCGACGACTTTTTCTACACCTTCTAAACCTTGATGAGTGAGGTCTCCACGTCGACAATATTCGTCACCTGTAGCGTTGAGTCCCATTGGAGCTCTGAGGAAACGAAAGCGGCCCTCGGGTGTGATGAATGTTGTGAGATGTCGGTCTTCTTCCGCTAGTGGAATTTGCCGTCTAGTGTGGTAAATAATTTGTCACCTGGGCGGATGGCATCTACGGCATCCTTCGGTGAACGCATAGGATGATTTGGTCGGATTGTTCAAGCGAGTTAAATCCACGCAAATGCGGACGCCTCCTTGTTTTTTCTTAACGACTACCATTGGATGACACCAAGTAGCTGCTTCGTCACCGACTCGTTTGATGACTCCTCTTTTCAACATCCAGTCGAGTTCAGCTTTTACCGCATTACGTAAACTGAGTGCGATGGGTCTAGGAGCAGAGAGAGTATATGGTATTGCATCTATTTTTACATGAATGCGCATTGGAGGACCTTCCATGGCAGGTAGAACTTCACTGGAGCCGTCGTCGAAAACATCTGAAAATTCTTTGAGAAGACTTTCCCTTGTGAAATGTTTGTTCAGTTCTTTAGGGGGTAGTGATTTTTTCGTTTGTGTATTTATTGAACAGGTATTGAGTGATTTGTTTAAAGGAAATTCTACAATACCTAATGCTTCAGCATCTTCTCCACAAAGTAGGAATTCACTGGCATATGGATCCACATAAATTTTGGTGTTCAATGGTTTCTTGTTTTTGACACTGAGATGGACCCAAAAATATCCATCAGGTTTCTGTTTATAACCATTGTAAGACATGAGTTCAATGTCGGGCTCGTTTAGTTCTTTCAGTTTCATGTCGATGGATTGTAAATATTTTCGCGGGATTACGTTGACTTGAGCGCCAGTATCTGGATTGACCAACATAGAATAATGTTTACCTTCAATGTTGACGTCAATCTCTGTTGTACGATCCCATCTTTTAATGACAGATGTCTTTTTGGCTGTCATTATATATAAATTATCTATTTTTTTGACAGCGTTCGTCTTTTTGACTTTATTTCCCATGCATACTTTAGAAAAGTGTCCAATTTTGTTGCAAGATTTGCAAGTTTGATTGTATGCAGGACATTCTTTTCTTCCTTTTTCATGCTTGGATTTTCCGCATCCCAAACAATTATTAATTTTTTTATTTTGTGGAATACATTTTGAAGGATACTGGCGTTCCTTGTTTTTATTGCATTGCCTGCTTTTGAAATTAGCGTTGACATATGCGGGGGATTTGGTAGCTTTTAAGGCTTCTTCGTGTGCGGAACACATATCTCGAACTTCTTGAAGTGTTGGTTCAGGAGTTTTTTCTAATATTTTTGTTTTTAAAACTCCGTCCCTGAGACCTAAAGTTAATAAGGTCCGAAGTTGAATTTCGAGGCAGTTTTGACATACATCAGCTTTCTGTCCTAATAATTTTAGAGAATTGAAATACTGTTCTGCTGTTTCGCCTAGTTGTTGCTTTCTAGTGTAGAATTCTTGCCTTGAAACCATTAGGTTCGCATGTTTTTTAATATATGTACCTATAGATTCTATTATTTCTGGTGTCTCAATATCTTTGGCGTTGATAGGAATAGATGTGTCAAGAGTATCTCGAAAACTGGCGGACATGTGTCTCCGAAGAAAATTTACCTGGTCGATGAGGGGGTATTCGTTGACACGTAAGACATTCTCAGTGACAGCCCAGTCTTTTCTCCACTGTTCATAATCGAAATAAATGTAGGATCTGTTTCAAGTACGAGAGCGTTTTTTGTTATTTGTAATGGTGGAAGACGATTAGATTTGTTTGTGTTGGAATGAATATCTTGTTGAATGTTTGTAATATTTTGTGCTTGCATTTCAAGCAATTGGTTGATGCGAGTAGTTTGGATATTGGTGATGGACAATAGTGCATTGATGTCTATTTGTTCATTTGCCATTGTAGATGGTGTGCGAGTAGTGAACGTATCAGGATCTGATGGACTAAATCGCACGGGGGGATGTGACTCACGTTGTGAACGTCGCGTTGGATCCAGATTAACACTGTCACTGAACTTTGGCAATAATAGGTGCGAAATACCGGCTGCGCCATGTAATATTATAACTAGCAAATAGTTAAATATATACTTTCATTTATATGCGAATACAAAATGATTATATACAACTTGACATTTCATTGATATCTCACTTGTGTTGTTTCCTTGTTACCCCGTAACGGGTATCATGCACAGAACACTACACTAACAGAAGCGCAAGCTCCTTGATATGACACAGAAACGCGATCCAAGCGCCATCTGATATTCGTCTGGATATATTAACGTATATATGCGGGAAATATAAATCTGTACTTCAAATTAAATTCATATTAAAATTTTAAATAAGGTCAAACTTTATTATTTACCTTAAAAAATAAAAGACTAATTATTAATATCAATATAAATATTTATTTCGCACAAAATCTATTGTTTTATATTGGATCTTAAAAAAATAAACAAACAAAATCAAAAAATAAAGTTATTCTAATTGCACATGAGATCTTCAAGAAAATAAATAGGACTACCTAACAATTATAAATAAAAATACGTTCATAAAGATACACCTAAGCAAATGAATGAATGAAATAGTTTTCACTTCGTGTAGTTCTTAACGGTTGTTCTTCCTAAAACATTTCTAATTCAATTAGATCCCAAAATCCAGTCATAAACATCTTGCACTTACCTTGACAGAAGTGTATTCAAACATGTTTCCCATCTGCACTGGATAAAAAATTATGTTCTTCTAAACTAACTGCTTTTTATTGAATATTTTATGGCCGAATAAGAATGTCCTTTTGCTCCCAACAGAATTTCGTAAAGTGGTTCATTAATAGGGATTGCATTCGAAGGCGTTAGCAAAATAAAAGCTTCTCAAGGTGCCAAGACCGAAAAATGGAAATAAAAAATGAGAGAATTGTTGGTTGTTCTCCTATTTCGTAAAAGGTTTTGTAGGTTCCTTCTGATCGGGAATAATGTACTTTACATTTCGAAAAGTCTACAATACGATAATTTTTTTGTAATGAATACATAATTGATGAATAATGTATATATGTATGTTTTACCTTCAATTGCAGTAAAATTCGAATGGCAATTTACTGTAGAAAATAATATAAACATCATAACCTCAACGTTTCGTCACAAATACAAACAACTGTCATTTGTTGAACAGAACGCACTCCACAGAGACGGCGCAAACATACGCGCGAACTTGCCGTCTTCTTATTGGTCAAAATTTTAAAAAGTTCCCCCGTTTTCATCTGGAATGATGTTTCCAAATCTCAGATACTACCTGCACCCCCGTGGTATCATGCCTACTATTACATATCACCTACCAACTACATCCATCCACTTACACACTGGTCGGCCACGCAATCGAAAACCCTCAACTTCACCAAGGTATATACGCTTAACAAGCTGTTCACTCGCCATTCTCTCCACATGACCAAACCATCTCAACTGACTCACACCAATTCTCTTAATAAAATTGTTTTTAACCATACATTCTTCCTACACCAAATTATTCCTCACGTGATCCCGTCTTACATACCCACATACATCACGTAATACCTCATTTCCACTACAGTCACTCTTTTTTTATGCTTTCCTGTCCATGCCATACATTCGATTCTATACATCAAAGCAGGTAGTGATTCAGAGTGTCAATTTACTGACTGTATTTAACATTTTATTTTATTGCAAATCAATGTGCATTCCACGATTTTCTTATTCGATATTTTTGTTTTTCCACTTTGCCAGTGTATAAACTTTACGTAAATATAAAATTGGAGTTTATTTAAGTGGTAAGTTTGCTTACGTTAATATAATTTTACACCAAAATGCATGTTTTTTACAGAAAAATGATTAAATATTGCTTTTATCTGGTTGTGCATATACATCTGAACAAAATATTTAATACATCCTTGTATATTTTTGATTCGCCTCTATATTGAAATTATTGAAAATGTTAGGAGCAGCAGTGGAAATACACTGAAGAAAAAATAACTTCCGAGAAAACAGTAATTTATTGTGAACAAATTTAAACTGACAGTTACATAACGTATTTTTTTTTAAAAACTATAAATATGGTAACTAAGGTAACGAAAATTTATCAGAGTGAACCTAGCAGCCGATTCGCAGCAGCCGATTCGAACGAAAATTATTTTGGACAAAGCTACCACGGACGTAACATAGCACAATGCATAGTTGAAGAGTAATATAAGAACATAACATACTGAGTATTATTCAGCAAATATTAATATGTAAATATGTAAAATATTATAGAACAAAGTGTATATTTAATGTTTTCATAAATAAATCATAGAAAATAAGAACAAACTAAAGATCAAATATAGTGAAACTCAAAAATAAAATGCTCTTTATCATTACAAATAAACGCCGTGAAAAATCACTAGAAGCCGTGACAAAACAATATTAACAAAATGTATTACTACACACCCCCCGAATACAAAAATATAAAAATTATTAAAATGTTCAGGGGATAAGGGTTAATAATACAAGTTTAAACCCAGAAGCAGCGAAAAGTTTACTTGTTTCAAAGATTTCTTTTTTTTACAAAATAACTAGAAGCCGTGACAAAACTATATTAACAACAGTTATTACAACACACCCCCCGAATACAAAAATATAAAAATTATTAAAATATTCAGGGGATCAGGGTTAATAATACAAGTTTAAACCCAGAAGCAGCGAAAATTTTACTTGTTTCAAAGATTTTATTTTTTTCCAAATTAACTAGAAGCCGTGACAAACCCATATTAATAACATTTATTACTACACACCCCACGAATACAAAAATATAAAAACTATTAAAATATTCAGGGGATAAGGGTTAATAATACAAGTTTAAACCCAGAAGCAGCGAAAATTGTACTTGTTTCAAAGTTTTTATTTTTTTACAAAGTAACTAGAAGCCGTGACAAAACCACATTAACAACATTTATTACAACACACCCCCCGAATACAAAAATGTAAAAATTATTACAATATTCAGGGGATAAGGGTTAATAATATAAGTTTAAACCCAGAAGCAGCGAAAAGTTTACTTGTTTCAAAGTTTTAATTTTTTTTGAAAATAACTAAAAGCCGTGACAAAACCATATTAACAACAGTTATTGCAACACACCCCCCGAATATAAAAATATAAAAACTATTAAAATATTCAGGGGAGAAGGGTAAATAATACAAGTTTAAACCCAGAAGCAGCGAAAATTTTATTTGTTTCAAACATTTTATTTTTTTTACAAAATAACTAGAAGCCGTGACAAAACAATATTAACAATAGGTATTACTACACACCCCCCGAATACAAAAACATAAAAATTATTAAAATGTTCAGGGGATAAGGGTTAATAATACAAGTTTAAACCCAGAAGCAGCGAAAAGTTTACTTGTTTCAAAGATTTTATTTTTTTACAAAATAACTAGAAGCCGTGACAAAACCATATTCACAACATTTATTACTACACACCCCCCGAATATAAAAATATAAAAATTATTAAAATATTCAGGGAATAAGGGTTAATAATACAAGTTTAAACCCAGAAGCAGCGAAAATTGTACTTGTTTCAAAGATTTTATTTTTTTACAAAATAACTAGAAGCCGTGACAAAACCATATTCACAACATTTACTTGTTTTCGCTGCTTCTGTATTTAGGGGCTGTGTTGTAATAACTATTGTTAATATGGTTTTGTCACGGCTTCTAGTTATTTTCAAAAAAATTAAAAACTTTGAAACAAGTAAAATTTTCACTGTTTCTGTATTTAAACGTATATTATTAACCCTTCTCCCCTGTATATTTTTATAATTTTTATATTTTTGTATTCGGGGGGTGTGTTGCAATAACTTTTGTTAATATGGTTTTGTCACGGCTTCTAGTTATTTTGTAAAAAAATAAAATCTTTGAAACAAGTAAAATATTCGTTGCTTCTGGATTTAAACTTATATTATTAACCCTTATCCCCTGACTATTTTAATAATTTTTATATTTTTGTATTCGGGGGGTGTGTAGTAATAAATGTTGTTAATATGGTTTTGTCACGGCTTCTAGTTATTTTGTAAAAAAATAAAATCTTTGAAACAAGTACAATTTTCGCTGCTTCTGGGTTTAAACTTGTATTATTAACCCTGATCCCCTGAATATTTTAATAATTTTTATATTTTTATATTCGGGGGGTCTGTAGTAATATTTGTGGTTAATATGGTTTTGTCACGGTGTCTAGTTATTTTGAAAAAAAATAATAACTTTGAAACAAGTAAAATTTTCGCTGTTTCTGGATTTAAACTTGTATTATTAACCCTTATCCCCTGACTATTTTAATAATTTTTATATTTTTGTATTCGGGGGGTGTGTAGTAATAAATGTTGTTAATATGGTTTTGTCACGGCTTCTAGTTATTTTGTAAAAAAATAAAATCTTTGAAACAAGTACAATTTTCGCTGCTTCTGGGTTTAAACTTGTATTATTAACCCTGATCCCCTGAATATTTTAATAATTTTTATATTTTTATATTCGGGGGGTGTGTAGTAATAAATGTTGTGAATATGGTTTTGTCACGGCTTCTAGTTATTTTGTAAAAAAATAAAATCTTTGAAACAAGTAAACTTTTCGCTGCTTCTGGGTTTAAACTTGTATTATTAACCCTTATCCCCTGAACATTTTAATAATTTTTATGTTTTTGTATTCGGGGGGTGTGTAGTAATACCTATTGTTAATATTGTTTTGTCACGGCTTCTAGTTATTTTGTAAAAAAAAAATCTTTGAAACAAGTAAAATATTCGTTGCTTCTGGATTTAAACTTATATTATTAACCCTTATCCCCTGAATATTTTAATAATTTTTATATTTTTGTATTCGGGGGGTGTGTAGTAATAAATGTTGTTAATATGGTTTTGTCACGGCTTCTAGTTATTTTGTAAAAAAATAAAATCTTTGAAACAAGTACAATTTTCGCTGCTTCTGGGTTTAAACTTGTATTATTAACCCTTATTCCCTGAATATTTTAATAATTTTTATATTTTTGTATTCGGGGGGGGGGGTGTTGTTGTAATAACTGTTGTTAATATGGTTTTGTCACGGCTTCTAGTTATTTTATAAAAAAAATAAAATGTTTGAAACAAATAATATTTTCGCTGCTTCTGGGTTTAAACTTGTATTAATAACCCTTCTCCCCTGAATATTTTAATAGTTTTTATATTTTTATATTCGGGGGGTGTGTTGCAATAACTGTTGTTAATATGGTTTTGTCACGGCTTTTAGTTATTTTCAAAAAAAATTAAAACTTTGAAACAAGTACAATTTTCGCTGCTTCTGGGTTTAAACTTGTATTATTAACCCTTATTCCCTGAATATTTTAATAATTTTTATATTTTTGTATTCGGGGGGTGTGTAGTAATAAATGTTGTGAATATGGTTTTGTCACGGCTTCTAGTTATTTTGTAAAAAAATAAAATCTTTGAAACAAGTAAACTTTTCGCTGCTTCTGGGTTTAAACTTGTATTATTAACCCTTATCCCCTGAACATTTTAATAATTTTTATATTTTTGTATTCGGGGGGTGTGTAGTAATACCTATTGTTAATATTGTTTTGTCACGGCTTCTAGTTATTTTGTAAAAAAAAAATCTTTGAAACAAGTAAAATATTCGTTGCTTCTGGATTTAAACTTATATTATTAACCCTTATCCCCTGAATATTTTAATAATTTTTATATTTTTGTATTCGGGGGGTGTGTAGTAATAAATGTTGTTAATATGGTTTTGTCACGGCTTCTAGTTATTTTGTAAAAAAATAAAATCTTTGAAACAAGTACAATTTTCGCTGCTTCTGGGTTTAAACTTGTATTATTAACCCTTATTCCCTGAATATTTTAATAATTTTTATATTTTTGTATTCGGGGGGGGGGGGTGTTGTTGTAATAACTGTTGTTAATATGGTTTTGTCACGGCTTCTAGTTATTTTATAAAAAAAATAAAATGTTTGAAACAAATAAAATTTTCGCTGCTTCTGGGTTTAAACTTGTATTATTTACCCTTCTCCCCTGAATATTTTAATAGTTTTTATATTTTTATATTCGGGGGGTGTGTTGCAATAACTGTTGTTAATATGGTTTTGTCACGGCTTTTAGTTATTTTCAAAAAAAATTAAAACTTTGAAACAAGTACAATTTTCGCTGCTTCTGGGTTTAAACTTGTATTATTAACCCTTATTCCCTGAATATTTTAATAATTTTTATATTTTTGTATTCGGGGGGTGTGTAGTAATAAATGTTGTGAATATGGTTTTGTCACGGCTTCTAGTTATTTTGTAAAAAAATAAAATCTTTGAAACAAGTACAATTTTTGCTGCTTCTGGGTTTAAACTTGTATTATTAACCCTTATTCCCTGAATATTTTAATAATTTTTATATTTTTGTATTCGGGGGGGGGGGGGGGTGTTGTTGTAATAACTGTTGTTAATATGGTTTTGTCACGGCTTCTAGTTATTTTATAAAAAAAAAAAATGTTTGAAACAAATAAAATTTTCGCTGCTTCTGGGTTTAAACTTGTATTATTAACCCTTATCCCTTGAATATTTTAATAATTTTTATATTTTTGTATTCGGGGAGTGTGTTGCAATAACTGTTGTTAATATAGTTTTGTCACGGCTTTTAGTTATTTTCAAAAAAAATTAAAACTTTGAAACAAGTAAAATTTTCGCTGCTTCTGGATTTAAACTTGTATTATTAACCCTTATCCCCTGAATATTTTAATAATTTTTATATTTTTGTATTCGGGGGGTGTGTAGTAATACCTATTGTTAATATTGTTTTGTCACGGCTTCTAGTTATTTTTCACGGCATTTATTTGTAACGATAAAGAGTATTTTATTTTTGAGTTTCACTATAATTGATCTTTAGTTTGTTCTTATTTTCTATTATTTATTTATGAAAACATTTAATATATACTTTGTTCTATAATATTTTTCATATTTACATGTTAATATTTGCTGAATAATACTCAGTATGTTATGTTCTTATATTACTCTTCAACTATGCATTGTGCTATGTTACGTCCGTGGTAGCTTTGTCCAAAATAATTTTCATTCGAATCGGCTGCTGCGAAATGGCTGCTAGGTTCACTCTGATCGGAAATTTTGAGATGCCAACTAGCTACAAAATAATTTATTAGTATAAATTTCAATACTCCCACTTAATAAAAATTATTTTGCTTTTAGATTCAAAATTTTCGTTTCAAGGTTTATTTATACTTCTTAAACCTATATTGTTACATAATACATTAATGGCCAGTTTCACAGCATATAGTTAATGGCTTAACTACTGGTTAACAGAAAAAATGCGTATCGAAATTTTGACAGTAATATTTAACAACTCATTTGACATTTCGTTTCGATGCGATATTATCAATTTAACCAACGGTTAACAATTTAACTATAAGCTGTGCAAATGGCTATAAATCGATCACGGGGCAATGCTTTAGTTAGTATGTCAGCAAGTTGATTTTCTGATGAAACATAAACAATATCAATTTCTAAGTTTTCATATCTTTCTCGTATGAAATGGTATCGTACATCAATATGTTTACTGCGCTTATGATACTCCGGATTTTTTATTAAACGAATAGCACTTTGGTTGTCGACATGAATTTTAGTAGGTTCTTTACATTCAAAGCCTAAATCAATTAAAAGTTGTCGTAACCAAATTACTTCTTTTGATGACATACTAGCTGCCACATATTCTGATTCAGTTGTACTGAGACTGACCATGCGCTGTCGTTGTGATGCCCAACTAACCGGACCATTTGCTAATTTAAAAATGTAACCTGAAGTAGATCTTCTTGTATTCACATCACCTGCATAGTCCGAATCAGAATAACCGATAAGAGAACTCCCATTACCAATATAATGAATACCGAAGTCTTTTGTTCCTGCTAAATATTTAAAAATTCGCTTTATATATTCCCAGTGACGATTATTAAAGTTTGCTAAATAACGACTAGCTACTCCCACTGAATAAGCAATATCAGGTCTGCTAACTATTGCTAAGAACATAAGACTTCCAACGGCTTCTCTATATGGTAATTCACAATTATTGTATTCATTGTTGACATCAGTGCTCAAGTCTACATTGGGATCAGCTGGAACAGCATTAGTTTTAACATCACACATATTAAAACGTTTTAGAATGCGTTCAACATAATTAGACTGGTGAATAAAAATACTATTATCATTTATTCTCTCTATTTGCAATCCGACAAAGCAAGAAGCATTGCTCAGTGTGATTTCAAAAGATTCTTGCAATGATGCTATTATTATATCGAGAGCTTCATTTGATTCACTAAAAATTAAACCGTCATCAACATACAATCCTAAATACACTTGTCCAAATTCAAATTTACCGACATACACACACTTATCAGCAAAATTTTGTTTAAAATTGAACTTTTTAAGAAAGTCATCAAACCTTTTGTTCCAAACTCGCGGAGACTGTTTTAGACCGTACAAAGATTTATTAAGTTTACACACTTTATTATGGTCTTTTACCTCTACACCTTCTGGTATAGTCATGTAGATGTCTTCTTTCAAAACGCCGTACAGGAACGCAGTTTTTACGTCGAACTGACGAATCTTCAGATTACGCTCAGCAGCAAGTGCAAGAATTCTCACAGAATCGTAGCGGACGACTGGAGCGAAGATCTCGTTGTAGTCCACACCTCGTGTTTGCGAAAACCCTTTTGCACATAGACGTGCTTTGAATCTTGGTGGAACGTCTTCTGATGTAGAATTTTTTTCTCTGAAGACCCATTTGTACCCAACAGGTTTTCTATCTGGAGGTAATGGTGCAATGGACCACGTTTCATTTTTCTTGTGGGCATCAAGCTCTTCTTGAATTGCTTTCTTCCACTGACTTGCATTGTTTCCTGATATAGCTTCTTCATACGATGCAGGTTCGTCGTAGGAAACTAAATTTGCTTCATATCGTTCAGGTTTCTTTGTTTTGGAGCGATCTCGTAAACTCGGAGCGTTGACTTTTTCTTGCTGATTCTCTGCTTCTTCGCGATGAGTTTGAACTTCTTCTTCGGTAATAGTTTCTTCTGTTATTTCACTGTTAGTAGTGAAATAAATTCTGTCGTCGTACTTCTCGTTCGTTGATGGTACTTCGATGTCATTTTCATTGAAGAAACGCTGCTTGACGCAACAACTCGCCTCGTCTGCAAATTGCACAGTCTGTAATTATTAGACTCACCTTCATAACCGACGAGAATTATTTTTTTCGATTTCGCATCTAATTTCTTTCGCTGATTATTAGGTACATGCAGGTAAGCAGTGGATCCAAAAACTCTAATATGAGACAGATTTGGTTTTCTTCCTGTCCAGATTTCATAAGGTGTTGTGTGTTTCGTCTGAGAGCATGGTGTTCGATTTAGGATATATATGGCAGTGTTCACAGCTTCAGCCCAAAGATATTTAGGTAATTTTCTTGTATAAAGCATAGAACGTACTTTTTCCATTATTGTCCTATTTTCCCTTTCAGAACGACCATTTTGCTCCGGGGAATAGGGTGCTGCAATTTCAGATCTAATTCCATATTTTACAAGATAGTCTTTTATATTTCTATTACAATATTCGGTACCGTTGTCCATTCTGACAACTTTAATATGATGGCCAAATTTATTGAAAATATACCTGTCAAAATCTATAAATTTGTCAAAAGTGTCAGATTTATGTCTAATAAAATATACATGACAATAACTGGAACTGTCATCCTTGAAAAGTAAATAGTATTTTGCGCCACCCATTGACTCAGACATTGGACCACATAAATCAGTGTGAATGAACTCACCTGGTTTAAAACTTCTTCTTTCTTGATTTCTTATAAAACTGGGACGATGCTGTTTACCAAATTGGCAAGCTTCACAAAAGAAATCGTTTTTTTCTATAATAGGTAATCCTTCTACTAAACCATGATTTGCCATATCGATTATATTTTTACAATTTATATGACCTAAGCGATTGTGCCAAACTTTAAGAGTTTCTTTGGCTGCTAGACATATTTGTTTCTGAATCACAACATTCTATATAATAAATTTTCTTGTTTTATTCCTGTTGCCATCAATGTATTTCCTGCAAAAATATTTACACAATTATCCTGGAAACATATGTTATATTTCTTATTGGTGCAGGCTCCCACTGAAAAAAGATTCTTCTTTAAAGTGGGGATATACAAAACATCTTCAAGTTTTCCTAAGATCCATTTATCTTTCAATTAAAATCTTTCCATGTCCTTTAATTTCACAAAGTGCATTGTCACCTAGTTTCACAAATTCACCAGCACACGGGACAAATTCATAAAACCATTCTCTCCTAAAACTCATATGCTGAGAAGCTCCACTATCGGGCAGCCAAACATCCATATAAGGATCAGAAAGTGTCGAAGCAGTAAATGCACTCATATTTGCAAAATTGTTGATCTTTTTCGTTGTTTTGATCTTTATGAAAATTTTGATTTTGTTTCCTCTTTCGACAGTTTCTGGCTATATGACCCTTTTTGTGACAATAAAAACATTCAACGTCTCTCTTATGCTGCGAATGATTTGAGTATTTTTGTTTATTTTTATCATTTTTATTCATGACAGATAATGCACTTGTCATGATGTCTGTCACTGACATACGACTTTCTTCTTTAATTAAGCGCTGTATTAAATTTTTGGTTGTTTGATTATTAGGCTCAACACTATCCCAAGCAGTTATAAAATTATTAAACTTTGCAGGTAGGCTGCCTAAAATTTTTGCCATTAAAGTTAAGTCTGAAATATTTTCTCCGAGATCTTTTAACTGTCTAGCCATATTTTCAATTTTAGCTACATGTTGAGCAATAGAATCATTAGCAGACATTTTGTAATCAAGAAACCTACTCATCAATAACAATTTATTGGACTCACTTTGCTGTTCATACAGGGAACGTAATTTTGACCACATTTCAGCTGCAGTCTCACAAGTGATAAGATATTCTAATTGAGGAATATTCTACAGAAGAAGAAATAATGTACATCGCTTTTGCGTTACACTTTTTCCATGATGCCATTTTCGTTTTTTCATTCGAATCTGGTTTATTTATAGTATCGTTGACATATTCCAGGAGATCATTGGCTACAAAAGCTGTAATTTCCACATTTGAAAATCTGTTCCATCGAATTTCTTTAAATTTCGGTAATCTATCGCGTCAGCCATTTTTGCGTATACCTATAAAGACAAATTTATTCACAATCCTTCAGAAGATTTTCTTACAGTGTGAAAACGTTGCTTCTGGGCCCATAACCTATTGAAAATGTTAGGAGCAGCAGTGGAAATACACTGAAGAAAAAATAACTTCCGAGAAAACAGTAATTTATTGTGAACAAATTTAAACTGACAGTTACATAACGTATTTTTTTTAAAAAACTATAACTATGGTAACTAAGGTAACGAAAATTTTGAGATGCCAACTAGCTACAAAATAATTTATTAGTATAAATTTCAATAGAAATACATTTAGTACCACGTAATTGGTTGAGTTGTAGTTTGATACACCGGTAATGTAATTTATGAAGTTTTCGAACGTTTCCTTCCAATGTCGTCAATGTTTGTCTGCCGACGTAGCAGTTGGCTCTACACAGGGCCATATTATCCAATAGGCTGACAAGGCTAAAGCCTAGGGCGCCGTAAAGGAAATAGGCGCCGAACCCAATATAGTTTTTTTTTTTCATTGTAACTTGTAATTCATTTTACGCTTATGTCAGCTTTATTCAAATAAAGTAAATATTTTTTCCTTGATCGTTTTGTGTAGGGATGTAAGCTAAGTAAAATAAAGAAAACAAAACAATATCACAATGGGCACATTTGAAACCGTATCACCTAGCACAGCCACTGAGCGCTCTTAACTTCACAAATGTAATAATCAAAATTTCTTTCGCATTTATATGATAAATTCTAATATGCAGGATATTATTTTTAGAATATGCCTTCCTATTACAATCTACATGCGGGAAAGATTTGTCTCCACAACAAAACAAGTTAATTTTACGAAATTCTTTAATAAATGACAAAACTCTGATTTCTTTATTATCTACAGAATCAGAAGTTTCAAACGTTAAATGTAGAAAAATCATTTAATTAATACAAGTATTATGTTTAGCGTTTTCATGATGGGGTATGTGACCAAATTTTTATTTTTTACATAATATGATACTAAACAAAAAAGTAAAATATCCGTATCTTTTTATCAATTAATTATTCCTACTTACGAGAAAATAATTATTAAAAATTTGAGGAACGGATATGTGACGTGGCATGATAGAATCGTGGAAGAAGATGAATAGAGTGGGAGGGAAAGAGATAGTTATAGGCAGCTGTCGTCATGCTACACCTACCACCACATAATCGCGACGCTGATCGGCTGATCTATAACTATCTCTTTCCCTGCCAGTCTATCTGTCTTCTTCCACGATTCTGCCATACTCACGTCATATATCCCTTCTCCATAACATTAAATTGCTAATAACAATATTAATACAAACTAATATTTACTTTTTATTATTGTACTAAGAAACTATAGTGGTTACATACCCCATTACATACAAATTATTAAGACATGTTTAAAAGTACCTAGCAATTATTGCGTAGGCGTCAAATTTTTATCAGCCTAGGGCGCCCAGATGACTTAATCCGGCCCTGGCTCTACATCGAATTCTTTTCGGTCTCAAATATTTATCCATATTTCACAAATAGAATATATTAATAGTTGATTAAATTTTAATAATTAAAACGCCGATTGAAACTTGATTTAAGCTTTAATCAAGAAAATACAACTGACCTATATAATATACAACACAGAAACAACTGTCAACCGTGTTAGTTGCCATTTTTTACTTTTAACGTCTAAACAGACACATGTGAAGTAATGCCATTTAGCGTCCGTCTTGAGAAATAGCCAGTATTTTACCTTTCGAACAGTATAAAAATATTTGGTGTTGTTACATGAACTGTATAAAATGCATATAATGTATGTATTATATATTATATAAAATGTATAATACATAATAGTTTTATACTCATACGTATTATACGTACGTATTATACTCTTTTATACATTTTATTTTATACGTTGCCATCGCTGATAGGCCTATTGGGGACACCCTTAAAAAAACGCGCTGCAAGGTGGTGTGAAAACGAGCGCATAATTGTTGTAAACGCTGATAGTTCGTATATTTGTAATTTGAAAATCTACAATAAATATATTAACCCATACATTAATAGTGAAAACTAAGCGTGGTAGCAAGTAGAGAGCATGGTAATGTAGGCAAGTGTAGACATAGTGCGTCAATCCGATACGACACGCGAATTCCCCCGCCTGTAGCTCGTAGGATATTGATATTACGTAAAAATGAGTATAAACCTTTTCGATAGAGAATATAGTTATCTTCCATTTTGATAATGACATTATTTGTCGCAGGACCATCCAGAACCGAGTTATTGCTAAAAAAACGTTTTTCGAGAGATATTTCGGTAAAATTAGGGGTGTTCCGGGGGGTGCGCGAGGGGGATAAATGAGTATGTTTAAAAGAGGCCTACAATAAACCGATTCCAATAGTTAAATCTTTTTTCCGATTTAAAACAATGTTAATCTCCCTGACGACTGGCCTGTATTGAAAATTCTTTAGCTATTGCTTCTACATCGAAACTATTCATTTTACGTGAAAAATGTATATAATATAAATTATAGAGAATTTGATTGTTGTTCTTTTTCATAACATCTATTTTTCTAGTGATGCATTGAAAACGAGGTAATCTAAAAAAAATATTTTTTTTTGCGTCTTTTTACTATCGTGGCGCCGCTAGAAGAAAAGTTTCGAGGTTGCAATATGAGTATGGTTTTAATGATATCTCAGTTTACACAATCCCCAATTTGCAAAACTTCCGGATTTATTCGGTAAGTCCCTGTTTTTCACTCTGGCGACTGGGTTATGAGTTATTTCTATATAATAATAGTATTAATTTTTTGAGATTAAAAGAGTTTTCGAATAGTAGTATGAAATTTGTAAAAGCCGGCCTATATTTAATTATCAATTATTTGATTTTACATATGCATATATCTGTCCAATAAGTCACCTAGGGATTCAAAAATTTAAAATTCAAATACTGGAAACAAATTAAGGATTTAAAAATTTCATCAGAAAGAGCCCATCTTTATGTACCTGAAAATGGAGGACATTTCTAATAATCGAATAAGAATTAATTCCATTGTATTTATTTTTATTTTGCCTAAAATAATTATTATTAAAAAAATATTTTGTAATTATAAAATTTTCGAATTTCTAGATGACTTATGGGACACCTATACATTAAATTGAGGTATACGTTCTACTATCTTGTTGTCCATTCGTCAGTTATTGTAAATTCCAATAGGATGACATTTATTTTGACACCTGCACCTGGTTTGGCAGTACGTACGGTTCTGTTATATTTAGACGTTGAAGACGGCGACGACGCGCAGTCTGACAGCCGAGTTGCAGCCGTCGCCAACGTGTCTGCCAAGACTCACCCGGATGCTCATGTACAAATACGAGCTAGGGGGACAAACGTCTTCTTCATAAAATATTGCCGAGTAGAATTACTCTGGTATTTACATTTGGCAATAACATTTATTGTTTTTCTTTATTTTTTTTGTGAGATTAGCTCTTGATTTGCAGTTACTAAAATTAGTAACAATGAAGAATTAAAAAAAGGTTCTTCCCCAAAATTGATGATGTTTGAATGAGAAATAATTAACTCAACTTTAAATTTCAACTCGATAAAATAAATACACAGTGTAAAATAAATATTTCTATATCATAATGGGAATATCGAATGTTCCATAACATTTAAGATTCGTAATTAATTATAAGTCTTAGTAATTCTTAATTAGTTCTGGAAATTGTTAAGACAGTTTTTTTTAAAAATATTTTCGACGGTGGGTACCTAAGGCCTTGGTTAAGAAAAAAAGGACATTCTTTCATTAGTTCATTATAAATTTTAATGCGACCAAAAACAATTTTAAAATTATGTGGAAATAAATAAATAATTTTACCATGTTTCAGTTGGTTCTAATATTGTAAAGCCAGTCTCATTTTTTTATTGACAGCTAGAGATAGATTGATATTAACTACACCTTATGGTTTCTTGCTAGTGGCAAATTGGCGTGTTTATTGTTTCCCAGTTTGAATTGACGAAAAAAAATAGTAAATGTAAAACAGCCTGTACCTAGTTTATTAAAAAAAATCAACACATTATCTTCGCCTCGTAATTTTTGTTCGTTTAAATAAATTTATATTTAATAATGTCTGCAAATATATTAAGCTTGTATTGTAATATCAGCATTTTTTTAAATATAATTTTACTTTTATTTTATTTCAAATTTATTTTGTGACAGTGACGTTCATTTCTTGTCAATTGTAATTAAAAAAATATTTAGTAATTACGTGGTTCATAAATTAACCAACACATTAATGAATAGACCATGGCAATCTACAATAAACGCCGATGTGGATTATTGTCAATAGGGTAAGCTAACGACGACACATTGTCGCAATGAAAACTAAGGCTTGGAAGTGTATACATATCACCGATACAACGTTCAATTTTAGCGTTCCAACTTTTCGTTATTATTGCGAATTAATATTTAGATTCAAATGGGGTAAATATGAATAATTATAAAAATATTGAAATAAAAGTGAAACACTGTTGATAGTTTATTTTGGTTTGAACTACCTAAATGAAAAATTAAATTTTAGAAGGACTTTCGTTCCATGTACGAGCCCAAATTTATAATATTTCGGCCGATTTACATTCTCAACAAAATATGAAAAATTTCTACAAAATTCTGTTTGCTACTTTGAATATAGACTTAAAAGTTAAAAAAACTGTGTTGCAAGTGTTGGGTGATAATAATTCAACCGGCATTTTAAGTGCCATATTCTAGTCCTGAGCTAGCTTCTACCGAGAACCTTTACTTTTGGTACAAGGAAAAACAACTTCGTAAAAGACGAGTACGTACAGTAAAATATTCACAGAAAAATTTGCAGGGCTTAGGGATACAATGTCTAATAGAATTAATGCTGGTATTACTAATAAAGGAGATATGATTCAATATTAAATGGCGGAATATTTGAATAACATATTCAGTATTTGTAATTTTTAATTCTGTATTTTAAACTAGTTGAAAGAAGTTTCTAGTAATTTTACACCATTTGTGTAGGATTTATAATTTGTAAACCGGCCGAAATATTATGGATTTGGGCTCATATATGCTTAATTTGGTATTTCATTTTCAACTTTTGAGTACTTTTCTTAATTAATCCAGGATCCTATCTACCTTTCTGTGTAAGGTTATGGTTTTGTCTTGTTAATTTCATTCGTTTCTCTCCATGTGATCCTATTGTGCATTAACGGACCAGCTTGTTGCCATTCAACATCCCTATTTTCTAGTGCTTTTCTTAAGTCATCATTGCAGGTTCATATATCTGTTTCGCTGGTTTTCTTCATGCATTCTGCAGAGATGTCCTTTCCATCGCAGTTGCGCTTCTTCTATGTGCTCTTTGATTGGGTTTACTTCTAGGTTTCTCCAGTACATTTCGTTTCTTATACGATCATATTTTGTCTTTCCTTCTATTCTCCGAGGGAACCTCATTTCAACGTTTCTGATTCTGCTGTGTGTCTTTTCCTATGCAGTCCACGATTCGCACCCATATGTTACAGTTGGTATAACGACTTTTCTGTAGACTTCAATTTTTTTTCTGTTTAGGCACTTCTTTTTTTTTTTGTTCTATCTTATTATTTTCTATTCTTATTTTTGAATTCGTTGTGCACTATATTGATGTTGTGTTGAAGATCTTGTTAGTTCTTGGTGATCAGAACTATATCATGTGCATAGCAAAGTTTTAAGACTGTATCCAGTATCCAACATCCTAAGTTTTAAGATTGGTCTGTATATTCTTAAGTGCTTCATCCATATACAAGTTAAATAGTAAGGGGCTCAGAATGCATCCTTGCCATAGACCTGAGGAGATCGTAAACTTTTTTTACGTAGCATGTATTATTTTCGTATAGACGTTTTATGCAGTTGATTGTCGAATTTTTCACTCCTCTTGTTTACCTATATTTCCGTACTTATTTTCTAGTTCCCTTATCAAATGCTTTCTCAAGGTCTATAAAGCACATGAGTATTTGTTTGTTTACTGTTCTAGCTTTTTCCATTATTTGTCTTAGCATGAAATTAAGATTTTGTACCCTTCGCCCTGGTCTAAAGTCGCTTTGGTTTTCTTCTGTCGTGCTTTCTATTTGGATCCTTATTCTATATTCTAGAATTCTTGCAAATAATTTCGCTGGTACATTTAGTAGTGTTATGCCCCTGCAGTTTTTGCAGTCCTTGCTGTCCCCTTTCTTAAATATTGGAGATATCACCCCTATCTGCCAATCCGGAGGAATTATGTTGTGTCCGGGTGATTTTCCTAGGTTCATTTTCTTCATGGAATTGTGTAGTTCTTCTGCTATTTCAAAAGTGTCTGTTAGTGCTTTGTGCGCAGCTTTGATAATGTTAATTATGTGTATATTTGCGGGCACGTGAAGGTGCCACTTTTGCCTTTTTTGGCAATAATTTATTAGTCTGTATTTATTTAAATGAACAGTGTTTTATGCTTAATATTGTTCATAAATGTTCAGTATTAATAATAAATATTCAGTAAAATAATACTTGTTCAGTATAAAAAATAAATGTTTGTTTAGTATAAATATTAAATATTTGGTAAATTAATATATGTTCATTATTTAATTTAAATGTTTAGTATTATAATAAATGTTCAATAAAATAATACTTCTTCACTACAAAATTAAATGTTCAGTTAAATAATATTTGTGCAGTATTAATATTGAATGTTCAGTAAATTAATGAAATGAAGAGTTAGGGTTAGCTGATGTACATCCTATAAAATGAATGTAACCACTCAAGTTTCGTCAAATTGCGTTCTGTGCGTTAGGTTACATTAAAGTATTTTTTGAAAATTTAAAAGCGAAAAAGTCACATTTTTCCAAATACTGCCTAAAAAACTAGTAATCATTTTGGCGTGAAATGCTTATAAAATGCCTGCAACCACCCAAATTTCTTCAATTGAGTACAGCCACGTGCTTCTTGGTCGTCCTCATGGTTTCTTTCTTCCAATTTTTGCTTCAAACACCTTTTTAACTATTCTCTCCTCTCCCATCCTTTCTACATGACCATACCATCTCAGCTGTCTTTCTGCTATCTTATCTTCTATTGATTTTACTTTTAAGTTTTGTCTGTAGGTTGTGTTTTCAATTCTGTCCAGTCTTGTTTTCCCCTCTATTTTTCTCAAGAATCTCATTTCGATGGCCGTATATGAGTATAGGTGTCACTACTTTCTTAAATATTTGTACTCTGGTCTCTTTCGGTATTTCTTTCTTTCCTAAGAAGCTGTGTTTGATGCTATTGAAAACTTTGCCTCCTGTTATTCTTCTTTCTTTTATTTCTTCATCAAATTTTCCATCTTCTGAGATCATTGACCCCAGGTATTTAAATTTTTGGACTTGCTGTAGATTTTCATTTTTTAGTTGTATCGTGTGGTGTTGTTCATTTCTTCCTAGTATCATGGTTTTCGTTTTTTCTTTATTGATCTTCACGTTTAATTTTTGTAGCGCTTTATCATATATTTCTATATTCCTTGTTAACGTCATCTTCCGCTATGATGACCATGTCATCTGCATAGCATAGTTCTGCTATTTCCACTCTTCTCAATTTCCAATGTCCTATGTAGTATTTCTTTACTTCTTTCTTTGTCTCTTTTATTCCTTCGGCAAGAATTAGCGTAAACAGAAGCGGGCTCAAAATGCATCCTTGTCTTACTCCGGCTGTAGTTTCAAATGTATTGGAGGTCTCTTGTTTCACTCTTACACAGCTCTTAGTCTTTGAACATAGGCTCTGAATTCCTGTTCTTAACGTTTTCCATATGTCTTCTCTATTGATTCTGTCAAACGCTTTCTCTAGATCAAAGAAGCACACATGTACGTTTCTCCCTTCTTTTATTTCCTTTTCCCCTATTTGTCTTAGTATGAATATCGCATCATTTACTCCTCTATTGGGTCTAAAACCAAATTGGGTTTCCTCTAACGATTCTTCCAGCTCTGTTCTTAATCTAATCTCCAGGATTCTTGCATATATTTTGGCCACTGTGCTTATTAGGGTAATTCCTCTATAGTTCTGGCACTCTCTGCCATCTCCTTTTTTAAATATTGGTGTTATAATACCTATTTGCCATTCTGTTGGTGTTATTCCTTTTAGCGCTTCATTCATTATATCTTTAAGTTCCTGTAGTGCTGATTCGGGTAGTGCTTTCAACATGTCTGCTGTTATTTTGTCATGTCCGGGAGCTTTTTCTCTTTTGGTTTTTCTTATTGCTTCTATTATTTCCTTCAAGCTTATTTCTTCTTCTTGTGTTATTTCTGTTTCCTTTGTTCGTGTGAGATGGCTTTCTTGTTTTTCTTCATCTTTAGTATCCTTTCCCTCTAGGAGGTCTATGAAATACTGTCTCCATCTGTCCATTATTTTGTCTTCTTCTGCTATCGTCTTTCCTTCCTTGTCTTTAATGTTCGTAATTGTTGCCGGCTTCTTTTGTCTTATATTTTTAAGTGTTCCAAAAAATAATTTCTGGTTTTCATTATATGCGTTTTTCATTTTTTCACCGAATTCTCTCCATGCTTTTTCTTTTTCTTCCTTTATTACTCTTTTTACATTCTTCCTTTGTTCTTTATATTTTTCATAGTCAGTTGGTTCTTTCGTTTGTAGATATTTCTTCCACTTGTTCTTTTTTTCTTTCACTGCAACTTTTACCCTTTCCGACTACCATCTAATTTTTTTTCGTGTTTCTGTTCACTATTCTAGTCGTGCCGCAGCTTTTCTCTGCTGCCTCTAGTATTATCTTTTTGAAGTTCTTCCATTTATTTTCTATGTTTCCTTCTTTTTCTTTTTTCTTAAACGCTTCGTTGACGTTCTTTTGAAATTTTTCTTCTATCTCTTGTCTTCTAAGTTCCTGGCATTTTATTTTCTTATTTACTATCTTTCTTTTGATTTCGTTTTTTGTGATTACTTCTTGTTTTAGTAGCATTGTTTACAAGGAAATGGTCGCTTACAATCTCTGGTCCTCTTTTTACTTTTATGTTTTTTACTCTATTCCAGCTGTCTATGTTTATTAGAAAATAATCTATAATCGATTTTTCATTTCTGCTTATAACTTGTCTAGTTATTTTATGTATTTCTTTGTGCTTGAAATGTGTATTTCCGATTTTAAATTCATTCTCTAGGCAAAAGTCTATTATTCTTTCTTAAAAAAACGCCGATAAATATCATTTTTTGACATTTTATATTATAAATACTGAAGAAAATTTTATTCTTTATTCGACTTAATTATATTTTTTTCTTCATATTGAATTATTTATATATAAAGAATTGCAAAGAAATACCTTGCAACCTATGTTGCTAAAAGCTGGCCCATGGAAACAGAATATTCAAATTATTCATATATTACTAATTGACAGATGTCAGTGTTAAATAAATTCAGTTCAGTCATTAAAATTCATTTTAATTAATTTGAAGGCTATCATCAATCTAACTTAACCTAATCATAACTTAACCTAATGTAAATTAACCTAATTCTAACTTAAACTAATTTAACCATAACTTAATCATAACTTAACCTAACCTATGTAACATAAACAAGATATTTATATTCACATAATACTGCCCATTTGTTTTACAAAATACTAACCATTCATTTTTTCATTCAACTTTATTATTTATACTGAAATATTAGTAGAAAAAATACATACAAATATAGCGAATACAAAATATATAGGTAATGTGAAAAAAATATACCTAAATAAAAATTGTTATCTGTAATGAACAATATGCACCTAAAGAACGCAAATCGGAAATGATATCCAGTTCTGAATTTAACCTTAATTGTTTGATGTGAATAGGGTTGCTACCCGTCCTCCTTTGGGGAGGACAGTCCTCCTTTACTCAATATTTTTCTCCGTCCTCTTTTGCGATGAAAATGTCCTCCCTAACATGAAATTTAAAATTTTATGATGTCTTACAATAATTTGAATATCTAAATATATCTAATATTTACTAATATTAGTAATACATATATTTTCTAATAATTTTGATGTTTTAAATTTAAATTGCACCGCTACCGGACTACTCTGCCCTTTTCGGGAGAAAACGAGAGAACGATGGCATGCGAATACGCCATGTGTGGTCACAGCTTTTAAAACAGTTGCATTCTCGTATTTTAGTATTTTATAATAGGCTGCAACGATACTCGATTTTGTCGATACGATACCGATATTTTTTGAAAAATAGCGGTGATACTGAAATTAATACATACAAATAAATTTTGCCCATAACTTCCGGAAAGTTAGTAAATAAAAATAGCATTTAAAAGATTTTTATTTAGAATATATATTATCCTCGAATTATGAGGAGGCAAGCAATTTCGCAAGTCTGTGTAAATGAGACCTGCGCAGTACTTTTGCTCTACTTTTTTCAAATTTGGATACAGAATTTCGTAGCGCCAGAAAATGAATGGGTCTTCTTCTCTTGAAATATTAGGGGCTTTCAGATATCCCTTGACTTTTTTTTTATGGGAATCAGAGGTCAGATGCTTGAGGGTTTGATCGAATGAAATGAAATGCTGGGAATCATGTATCGATAAATAAATATCGCTGATCCTGCCTGATATATACTGGGTTTTATGCTACGATGCAAGATTCAATTAAGCCGTAAAGCGCACAATTATACGTATATTTATTTTATTTCTAAATTATATGCAAGAAGCGAGTACTTGATTGATATGTAGGTAATATAATTGTGTATTGTAACTTTGTGTTCATAATTATTTTCTGTGATTCTTTATGTTCTCCATTCCAATTTTTAAAAGATGGTAACACTAGATGCGAAATATTTTTGAAATTATCATAGTTGGGGTTTGAAAATAAACAGTCGCTTGTAGTGCGTACTTATCCGGAAATAACTCGTCTTGCCGTGTCGCACCGTACGCAGACAAATTTAGAACAATACGGTATCCCCTCTCTGATATTCGTGCATTTCGTCCCGGCTGTGCCTGTGATTGTGCGCCCATCTCTCATATATTGCTCTTGGCTTTTCTACAAACAATTTTATTTTGATCGAAAGCAGAATTTCATTTTCCCTACTGCCCTGTTTGTCTTATATTAAAAGATTTTTTTCTGACAGCTGACGAAATTGGAGTCAATTTTGTTTATTTGCTTTTTTGTTTTATGTGACGTGGGTTGCGGGATGCGGATTTTATTTGCAAGTCAAAGACTTCTAGATCTAAACGTTGATCACAGCAAAAAAATCCATAGTAAATAAAATACATATATTAAACATGTAATAAAATTTGTTGTAGATACATAATCCAAACTGGCTCACATGCAATAATTTCGCACATTATTTGTTATTAAACATTATTATTGCTTGGACGTTTGTCATTCAAAATTTTTCTGTAGTATTTGAAGTAATTGGTATATCTGCAAGTGTTATTGGGTAATAAAGAAGTGCAATGTGTAAAGATGTTTATCATACGGCAACATATCTAGCTATGTTTAAGGATTAATGTTTAAGTACTGTAACATTTATTTATTCGAATGGTCTAAAAATCAAAAAAAATACTATTAATTAAAATAGAAGGTTATTAACCGAAAAATAATTAAGATAAAAATAATAAAAAAAATAAACACTAATTTAAGACTAAAAATATTATTAAATACAGTCGTGGCCAAAAAAAATTGGACACTTAAAAAAAATTTTTATCGACTTGTAACAAACTAAATATGGGATTATTGTTATTTTTATATTAAACTATGAACAACTAATTTGTAATGTAAGATTATAAAGTAAAAAGGGTAGTAAACACTTTATTTATTGAGGAAAAATAAGAAAAACTAAATCTGTGCAAAAGTATCTGTTTTCAAAAATTTAATCATGATAATAAATTCTTCAATTATCGTTGGTTAATGACTTTTGGTGTGTAGTTTATTGCACTCTTAGTACTTATAGTACTGAATGTCAATAAATTTGTTATAATTCAATCGGAAAATATAGCCTGACCAGAAACTTCAGGTGAAGATGATCACATCATACATCGCTGTAGCCTTCATTATTCCCAGAAGTACTGCCCAATATGTAACTCGGCGCTATTATCAAACAGATGAATACATCAGAGGACGAATACCAGGAACACTATGTATTACAAACCCGTTTAAATATTGATTTATAGCATTATTTTTATTAAAAGAATGGGGCGTACTATCAACTGTTGTCTGTTGCCAAGTGGCAGATGTTCGTGGATTTGAAATTTCTGCACGAATCGTTCGTCGAAGATTATGAGAATATTATTTAAACCCTAGGATGTCTATTGCTTGCCCAGCTTTGCTCGTAGTACATCGAGTATAGTGGCTATGTTTTGCGCGAGAACATAGGGACTAAGCAATGGAACACTGGAGCTCCGTTTTGTTCAAATATGAATATCATTTCTGTCCGTGTTCATTAGATGAACAAGAATGCGCATGGCGAAGGTCAGTAGAATCATTTTCAGGATATTATATATCCTGATAAAAACCATTCAATATAGGTGGTAAAATGGTATGGGCTGGTATTTCGATATATTGAACTATCGAGTTTATTTTGGTTAAATATAGTGGTTTGGCGGCAACTGTATTGAAAATTTACCGAACCATATCATAATAGCTATATAGGGTGTTTCAGGACTAGTGTAACAAACTTTAACAGCTTATTCCTGAGGTCATTTTGAGCCAAAAATGTCATATGAACATAGGTCCTATTCCTTCTAGTTACCAAAATATAAGAGGTTGAAGTTCTATAAATAACACGAAATTTTCTAATTTTTGTAATCAAGGTACTTTCGGAAAACAAGAGTTATTATTGAAAAGTCATACCTTATTTGTATTAATTAATTTTATTTATTAATATTAACGAATACGATTTGGACAACAAAACATACGATTCAAAATTTATATCAAATACATTAAATTATGTACATTTATTAATATTACAATGAATTTTACACTCTAAAACGTTCTATTTACAGCAGAAATATTTCAAACTTTTAACACATTTTTGGTATCACTGGTTTATAATAAAACCATTTTTTACTATTTTTAGTAACTTTTGAATTAAAACTACAGTTTAATGTTAAAATTTTACTTTAAACAACTTGTAATGAAAATTGTAAAAAAATCCGACGTTGTTGGACATTTCACCAAGACGTTTCTATTTAAAATTTCCTTAACTCAATAATAACTCTTGTTTTCCGAAAGTACCTTGATTACAAAAATTAGATAATTTCGTGTTATTTATAGAAATTCAACCTCTTGTATTTTGGTAACTAGAAGGAATAGGACCTATGTTCATATGACATTTTTGGCTCAAAATGACCTCAGGAATAGGCTGTTAAAGTTTGTTACACTAGTCTTGAAACACCCTGTATACGTCATTAGGCCGATAGCTAAGCATTTACGGGCGAGCTAGTACATCACGGGTCGAGCCCGGCAGGGCGAGACTCGTGACCTAGCGAAACCGTAATGCAGCTACCGGCCGTGTCTCGTATAATTTTTTTCTGTATACTCAACAATTATTTTGAAAGCAAATTATTTAGATTAATTAAATTAATTAATTATTAAATCAAAAGCGTCGTGTTTGTTTTGAACAAGTTTGCTGTGATGCGTTATTATAAGGAGACAAAAAACAAATATTCAACAATTCAATTTTTTCAATTTAGTGTCAGTGTTTAAAGCGCCTGAAGCTCTTAAAAATGGAATTACAAGAAAATATATTTGTTTTAATACCAGAAAAATTGCAAAAAAGTGGATAATGCGAAAACTGCTGGTTGTAAATCAAAAAAATCAAAAGTATTGTCTCACGATGATGTAATAAAAAAATTGAAAGAAACTGATGATGACAATTACCTGCTTTTGAAGGTAAATGCCAAAATTAAGAATTAATAAATATAACCACTGATGATATGACGAATATCGAAACTTTCGTTAGGGTATGCATCCCTAAAACAAAAACTGGGGTCAATTGCTCGTTTATAATGAAAGTTAAACATCCTGTATGATAATCAGGAAATACATTTCTCTAAGACCGGCCGATCAATAAGCGATTTTTGTTAGCATGCAGGAATAAAAATCTGATGTGACAACACAATACCTCCCACCACTTTCTTTTTAAGATTACATAAGTATAGGGCGCGAACAGTCATGTTACATTGTTGGCCTTGACAAGCAGATGTGGGGGCCCGTTTCAGAATGATAATTAGTACATAGATGTCAAATGTCAGAATTTTTCATTAAAAAATTCAAGATTTTCTAAATTCACGAAGTTAATTTGTCACCAGGAGTGTGAAATTTACTTGTCGACGAAAATAAACCACATGGAATTGGAAAATCACTAAATTTAGAATGAGAAATTATGATATTTGACATCTATATACATAGTTACTAGCTATCATTCTGACATGGGCCCCCATATTTGCTTGTCAAGGCTAACAAAGTCACATGACTGCTCGCGCCCTAATGCATTTAACATTTCTTGTATACCTACACTCTACACCAAAAATTCTACTTATATCTATTCTTTATATTTAGATTTTTTAAATTTAAATTCATTCTATAAAGAAATTTTGTCCTACTCTTCTAATTTTTCGAGATGTTTCCAATTGATTGTCGGGAGTAACAGTATTTTTGACGGGTATATGTAATATACCTATAATATTAAATATTTCACTATTAATACATTAAGAAATAATATCATGTATGTACTTCCCAGAAAAAGTCTTCAGTAATGTCTCCGGATTTCTGACACTGACATTTATCTGTCAGATACAAACAATTTAAATTTTCAACTATTTTCCATGGCATTCTTGCAGCTGTAAAATTTATTACAACAGATTATTTTATATATTATATTTCTTTTATCTCTAAATCTATAGAATAAATAATAAAATATTTAAATGTATTAGATAGAGAATTTAATTTTCAAAATATAATATTTAGAAGATTTTTTTTCAAGAATCTTCTACTTTCGGTTGTCTAATTGTTACCAAAACCTTTTGAAATCTTCCCATGAATGCCCGATTGGGAAATACGTAGTTAAACAAATATAAAGTCTGATAGTTTTTGAGTAATCGTCCTTCCAACATCCCACATACACACATACATACACACACACACATACATACACACACACACACATACATCCACACATACACACACACACATACACACACACACACACACACATACACAGACATCATCGTAAAAATGTTAAAATCGAATTGTAGGGACTTTAAAACGTACTTATACAATAAAATCTGGATATGCGATTTTTAGCATGAATTCAATACCTTTCTTAGCGAGAGGTAAAAATGTGTTGCACAAGTTATTGGTGTGTATACAGTCGGCAATGCGCCTAGAAAAATTGCCGAATATTTAGGACTCCCTGATGGTAACTCATACACGGGGCATTGTTTCCGACGTCCTTCCGCGAATCTTCTAGCGGAAGGAGGTGGAGATTTGGAGTTTTAATGAATCATGGATGGTGGAAATCCAGAACGGTTGCACGAGGGTACGTAGAGGATTCTACGAGGATGAAGACTAACATAGCAAAGAAAATTTTGAAATCAGTTAATGTAAATGAGAATTCTGCAGCAGAAGCAGCATCATACAGTTTATTATCAGTAGAAAATATCTATTGTCGTACATCACAAATAAAGAAAAACAGTGAAATGCTCCCACCTGGGACATTTTTTGAAAATGTAACTAACTATACATTTAATTTTTAGGTATATTAATAAAGAAAATTCGTAAAATTTATTAAACGCATTTTTTTTTACCTAAAATTAACAAATTATGTAACAATCAATTTTGAAATACCTACCGGACGTTGTCAATGGCGTTGCTATGTACTACCGGCCTAGACCGTAAAAACGTACCTACCGGACTCGTTGCTAAGAAGGTAGATATTGTTTATAGTTGAGTATACGGAAAAAGTCTTTACAGTTCGGGGAGGTAATATACACTATTACTTACTCAAAATCAATCATACTTTAGATATAAAACCTAATTATTAGGGAAAAAATAATTTTGCTACTTCTGTTTCAGGAACTGTTCTTAATAAATAAAGTGTTTGCTAAATTATTCATATTTTAACAAAAAAAAAAGTCGATAAAGTGTCCGGTTTTTTTCTGGCCACAAGTATACTTAAACACTAAGATTATTTGTTTAAACAATATTTATTTCACTATATTTATTAATATAACTATATCTAGTAATCAACAACGCACATTGTATTTCGATTTAATCGATAGCTATACATCTGTTCAAGATTTACAGTTAAAACCGGAGGATTTGGAAGGAAATCCAATCAATCTCCGTTACGTAAAATTCCAGAACGTTCAAAACATTCAACTGTTCATGAAAGGTAATCAGAGTGGAGGGGAATTAACTTAGATTGACCATTTGGCTATTATTGGATCTCCGATTAGTACGATTTTACACTCTGTGAGTGTGGTGCAACATCTTCCCATATTGGTTTGCTCTCTTCTGCTTTCCATTCCAGTATAATTTTCAAAGTCGGGTCATGTTCCTGGTCCATCGGGCTGCCAATTATCGTTATCTTGGCGATAGTGGAATGCTTCTCTTCCAGTCGACTACATTGCTTGCATTCATCTTGGCCTGGCCTTCTGGACAATGCGTCGGCATTACAATGGCTGGTACCTGTCCTGTGCTCGATTTTGAAATCATATTCCTGAAGTCTCTCAATCCACCTGGCCACCTGACCTACTGAATTCTTGAAGCAGCCATTTTAAAGCAGTGTGGTCACTTCTTATAGTGGAAATGATTAGGCAGAAGACTCACGTCATCAACCTGAAAAAAACCTTATAAAATGAAATATAACTTGTAGAAATTATTGGTTGTTATTTATTTTTAAAAGAAGAAGAAAACAAAGTACTAGTATTAAGTAATGTATATATTAATGATATTTATAATTATTTCTAAGTCAATCGTTATTCCTTTTACGGAATATGAAATAATTGTAGTTTATTTTCGTACCATACGTTGGCACTATTGAGAATGATCATGTTGTGTCAAATAATTTTATATTCCGTAAAAGGAATAAGGATTGACTTAAAAATAATTGTAAATTAATATATACGTTTCTTCAATACTAGTATATTTTTTCTTATTTTTTAAAAATAAATAACTAATAATTACTACAAGTTATATTTCTTTTTATAAGGTTTTTTTCAGGTTGATGACGTGAGTCTTCTGCCTAATCATTTTCACCATATCAAAAATCTTCTTACGTATAAATATTATATTTGTAGAAATGCTCCACGGATTTCACGACTGCCAAAAGTTCTACTCTGGTGACACAATAATTCCTCTCCGATTTTGACAAGGTCTTACTAAAGTAAGCAACAACCTTCTCATGTCCGTCTTTGGGAAAGGACGCTACCAATTCCAGCGTTGTTGGCATCTGTGTCTAGTATGAACTCTCCTCCAGGTAAAAGATAACTTAGGACAAGTACTCTTGTCAAGGAATGTTTCATTCTTCAAACACAACTTTACAGTCCACTTCTCAGATAAATATTCTTCCTTCTTCAGTAAGCCTTGTCAGTGGCTTAGCTATGTTGACAAATCCATGTACATATCGTGGATAAGAAGTACACAAACCAAGGAAACTTCTAAGTTCATGTTTGTCTCTAGGTATTGGCCAGTCTCTCACAGCCCTTATCTCCTCCGGGTCAACTGCAATACCCTTACCAGAAACTACATGTCCAAGGTAATGAACTTCTCTTTGGAACAAATGGCACTTATTTGGACTGAGCTTCAGGTTAGCCTTCCTCAATCTCTAGAATACCTCTTCCAAATTCTTCATGTGTGGTCCTCGAACGTGTTTCCTACCACAGTAATATCGTCGAGATAAACTAAACATGTTTTCCAAGATAGCCCAGCCAATACTGTTTCCATGAGTTGTTCAAACGTTGTAGGGGCATTGCAGAGCCCAAATGGCATTACGGTAAATTACCAGAGTCCGTTACCTGTGGTGAAGGCTGTCTTCCTTGTCTTTTGGATCCAAATCTACTTGCCAGTATCCGCTCTTTAGATACAGAGTGGAGGAAATCTTCGATCCAGCCAAAGTGTCCAGTGTATCGTCTATTCGAGGTAGCGGGTAGCTATCCTTCTTCATCATGTTGTTGAGTTGTCGATAATCGACGTAAAATCGTGTAGAGTCATCCTTCTTCTTCACCAGTGGTGAAGCCCATGGACTCCATCCACCAACACATTGCACTCAGTCACCAATTTACTCCTTTCAAATACTAACACCTTGGATTTATCATCATTCAACACCAGATTCATATTTCTTCCAACTACATGTATTCTCTCTATCATTCTCCTGAGTTGCTCTTCATTTTTCCTAAAATAACTACATCATCCGCATACGCTAACGCAGGCACTATACTTTCAGCAATATATAGACCATCCATTTCGCTTAACGCTCTCCGCAATAACACAACCATATACAAGTTAAACAACCACGGAGACATACCACAGCCCCGTTTCACACTAACATTTATACGAAACCAATCACTCAACCTACCATCTATTCTCACAGCAACCTCACTACCTTCATACAACGGTCGAATCGCTCAAAACCAGTTTCCACTCACATCGTACTCTCTGGGTATATCCCACAAAGTATCCCGAAACGCTATCATAAGTCTTCTTTAAATCAAGAAAGCCACAGAACACCTTCTCAACAATCATACGAAGAGCAAACAATTGATCGACACATACCCTCTCAGGCAAAAAACCACCCTGAACGTCACTATTTTTTGAAATTGTTAAGGTTCGCACCTTATGAATTAAAACATTACCTTACCTTTATGGTGAACTATATTAGTTCTCCCTTTGGTTTTCTCGTCGAATTGGAACACATCTTGAAAATTTCCAATTAAATTATTTGCCTTGGTTCTGTGGTCGGCGGTCAATTCTTGAAATGATGTTGATATTTGATTGATTAGCGTGCCTGGAATTTCTTGAGATGTGTCTCCATTGGCCTTTACAGTTCGAATAATCGAGGATACTGCCAAGCATTCTCCTACAATTGTTCCTCTTTTAAGAACAACAGGATAAAAATTGTTGGAAATAAATAAATATTTCTTTTTAGATCAGACTATCTGAGAAAATAAAATTATGGATGATATAGAATGTAATGACAGAAAAATAAAACATATATGTCAAGTTATAAATAGTGTATTTCATTTAAATATATTTCAGTAAGAAATATATAAAATACATAGGTATATATCAGCAGGTTATGGGCCCAGTAACAACTGTATGCTCGATTACTATATTGTAATATTTTACAATATAATTAAAAATTAATAAAATAACAAAATGAGTGGTTCTACAGGAGTTCCAATGGTAGAAAAATTAATTGACAAAGAAAACTATAGCAGTGATAAGTTTAATTTTTACTTATACTTATCACACTTAGAATATTCTTATCGACCCATTTTCATATTTGTTATCTAGTTCTTTCCTTAATTTTCTTAACCATAGGGCCTCTTTTACAGTGAACGATAACGCCTTATATTCTGCTTCGGTTGAAGACAGGGCTATAGTTTTTTGTTTTGTACTGTATCACGAAATTAGAGTTCCTTATACTTTAAAACATGTATCTACCAGTTATTAAATGTCTTTCATTCATTTTGTTTTCCCAATCAGAATCAGTATAACGGAGGTTGCAATTTCCATTTCTGTTAAATTCAAGTTTTAAGTTCATACTACCTTTAATGTATCTCAATAATCGCATTACGATCTGAAAAAGATGATGAAAATGAAGAAGTAACATCTGGTGAAATTATTATATTAGAAAATAATGATCATGGAGAAGAAGCAGAAACTGAAGTAAACAATGAGGAAGACGAATATGAAGAAGAACCAACACAAGAAAAAAAAATTAAAACGAGACGTTCTCAACGGATACAAAAATTAAAAATCTGATGTGATCAACACAGTACCTCCCGCCATTTACCTATGTATATAATTTTTATATTACTTTATAAATTTATCCATACAATATATAGACAGTGACATTTATCTGTCAGTTACATACACATACATTTGAGCTGAACTATGTAACCACGGATGTGTTTAAAGCATAAGCTCCGAGATATAATTTTTATATTACTTTATAAATTTTTATAATAACAAATTGAGAAAAAATTACATTTAAAGGTATTTTTTGAAGAAAAACTATCTTGAGCTTCAAGTAAACTGCCATTTCCGGTTATCCGATTGCCACCAAAATCTAATGGCTTCTTTCCATATTAGAATAAGGTAGAGATGGGGTGGGGCAGAAAAACCTATCCGATTTCAAATCCCTTTTTCTCAAAAGAGGGAGCAGGTAGAGTAGTGGGGTAAAAACCGTTAGAAAGCCGGTTTTATGCCATTTGTCAGTAGTCAACATGCCTTGGTCTGGTGAACATCGTGCTTTTGTTATTGAGCGGTTTATCGAATGCGGCGGTTCGATAATTGCTACACAACGTGCTTTTCGAATTCATTTCGGACTCGGGCGTCATGATCCTGTTCCACATCACGCTACGATTAAAGTGTGGGTGTCAAATTTTAGACAGACGAGTTCAGCATTGAAAAAGAAGTCGCCTGGACGTCCCAGGACAGCAACAGGACCTGAAAACCGTAACGGTCAACAGCGAGCGCTATTGTTTCATGCTGGAAAATTTTCTTAGACCCAAAATGGAAGAAAATGGCGTGGAAAATGTGTGGTTTCAACAGGATGGGGCAACCGCCCACACATCGCGACGATCAATGGACATTCTCAGGGAACTGTTTCCCGGTCGCCTCATTTCCCTGAGAGGTGATCTTGGCTGGCCGCCGCGCTCACCGGATCTCACTCCATGTGACTTCTTCCTTTGGGGTTACCTCAAATCGAAGGTTTACCAGCATCGACCAAGGACCCTTCTTGCTTTACGAAGGGAAATTGCTCGGGCAATTGAAGAAATTCCTGTGGAAATGACGGTGAAAGTCATGGAAAGCTACCGCGAGCGCCTAAATCAGTGTATCCGCTCCCAAGGACGACATTTGAGTGATGTGCTTTTCAAAACTTAAATTTAAAAATGGCATAAAATTTGCGATATGTTAATAAAAAATTTTTTTGACAAGTTGAGTGGTTTTAATTTTATAACGTTTTGAAATCGGATAGGTTTTTCTGCCCCACCCTGTAGAAATACATGGTTTCAAAACACACATACACACACATAAATACACACACACACACACACACACACATATATATATATATATATATATATATATATATATATATATATATATATATATATATACACAGACATCATCGTGAAAATGTTAAAAATGGATTCTAGGGACCTTAAAATGTGGTCATTTACCAAAATCTAGATATGCGATTTTTAGCACGATCCCTATATCTCCCTTACCAAGGGAAGCGGGAGGTAAAAAACGTCACATACTTGGTAAAAGAGTTATTAGACATATATACAGGTATATTTTCAACTGAAGCTCTTTCAGGAAAATATTCTGAACAATGGAAAGAAACTATGGATGATGAATTATCTTCGTTAGTTAAAAATGAAACATTTGAAATAGTTGACTACTCTCGGAATAAAAAGGTTCTTCAGACTAAATGGGTTTTAAAATTAAAAAAAATGTTGAAATTACACAAAACCCTAAATTCAAAGCATGATTAGTGATACAAGGATGTGCACAAACTGCAAATGTCGATTTCCAAGAAACATACTCTCCTGTGGTAAAATATTCTTCTTTAAGGGGGCGTTTTTGTTTGTCGGGTTGCATAAGCAAAAAAAATGATTTTAAAACATCATTTAATCGGTTTCCAATTGAAGAAAAGCTACTAAAACTAAAAATTATATAAATATATTGTTGTCTTCGTCGATAGAAACAAATTTGGATAGAAATTTTTAATTCATATGGCAGAAAACATTTCATTTTTAGCTTAAGATTTAATATTATGTAACAAAAACACATTTATGAAATAACAAAATCAAAACAATGGCGAAATATGCAACATTCATAGTGCACATTTGTGTATATTTGCTAAAAACGAAGTTTCAAATATTTTACCCAACCGATATTTTTCGACAGCAGCGTGCTTAGAAATAGTTCAACGTTTGTATTACAGATGTCAGCAATATTGGTGTCGGTAATGTAATTTAAATTTTAAATATATGAAAAATGACCTTCAAAATTTCTACCTGACATCGCTTGTTTACATTGTTAAATCCTAATCTGTTGTAATAAATCTCCCAGCTTGTACTACCCCAAGAAACCAGTTAAGAAGTTGAAATGTTTGTATTTAACAAATAATTGTCAAAATTATATCATGTTTATAAAATTAATAAAAATCATAGAATGTGATTTCCATAATTATCTATTTCTAACGCCAACGCCTAAGCCAATAAGACAAAGTTTTTTCAAATGTAGATAGCATTAAAATAAATTTCAATTGAAAACATTAATATCATATATATTTTGTAAATAACAAAAATCTACAAAGTTATGCAATACGAATAAATAATTATTGGAAGATGTTAATACGGTTATTTTAACTGATAATTCATAATGTTTTATTATAATTTGAAGATGAAAAATACACCGAACTCCCTCTTATCTAATCTCATCTATTTAAATTTTCCGATTACAGCAATAGTAATACAGTTTATATCTAAACCTATCATTATGCTTCCCCGTAAGAGAAACCGATATAATGGGAATTGCCGACGGATTATGTAAACCATAACTATAAAATTTTCCCCTAATTCTAAGTTTTATCTTTCTGTGCTACCGAAATTAATAACAGTTACAAGTACACAACACAATCTACTTAATAATAATCGGGACGAAAATAATCCGAACTGTGGAATAAAATTTCTCCAAATGCAACAACTAGAGTGTGATTCTTGAATAAAACTATAGCTACGGATTACTAGTAAATCACATATAACTGCATCTTGAGGACCATAATATTGCCGAATTTCAGACAATAAAACTAATGAAAAGTATGATCCTACAATCATATTTTGCTTTAGTTTCCACTTCCAGCCCTGAATTGGTGGGATGTGATAAAAATTAACATTGGATTTCCTATAGGTCAAAAATAAAGTAGACATCCGGTACATATATATATATATATATATATATATATATATATATATATATATATATATATATATATATATATATATATATATAAATTTTTGAAAAATCAACTGACATCGCCGGGAATCAAACCCGGGCCCCCCACTTTCCGGTATATCATCACGGTATATTACCCATTGCTGGGTGTGCTAATCTGCTTTATCGCAGATATCGGTAATGATGAGGACATTGTACCGGGCGGACGTTTACCAGGCATCAGCTCATTTATTTAATTGTATATAAAAAGTGCATTCTGAACCAACATGCCAAATTTCAATTTTTAATTATTAATACAAGCTGAGATCCAACACTTTTACCTTTTTAATTGTTATAACCAAAATATAAATAAATGCACAAAAAATTATCGTTAAAATTATTCACAAAGCCTATGGTTACACGTTAAAATTTAAAATGTTTCCATGCATATATATGGATATTAGACATCAATGATTTTGAGCATTTCTTCAAACGCGTTAAAAATGGGGGTCATTTTTAACAATTATTGTCATAATTTTTACATTATTCAATTTTAAAATATGAAACTTAGTATAATTACTTAAAAATGTATATAGTCTATAATTGAAAGTAAATTTCATAATTTTCGAAACCAAGTTATTGAATTTCAAATATACTATAATTATATACCCGATAGTAGATACCAAATTTCCTTAAATAACATAGTATAGTTTTTGAAATAAAGATAGTGAAAGAGGGACACCTATACATATATCATATTATATTCGCAATATAATTATCACTTATTAGTAAATTTTATATACAAAATAATTTTTATTTTGTATATTATTATATACACGTTAAATGATAGAAACTAGAAAAAAGAATGGTTTGCTGTTGCATTTTGTTATTGGTTACATATGGAGTAATCATAAAACCCCAGAGCAGGTAGTATATTGGTTTTCTATGCCGCAGACCCTGAGTACAACTTTACCTAAAGACCTTATTTTCGGCATTCCTTTATCTCTGACATGAACCTATAAGTACAGACCGAAACCTGCCTACAGCCCTCTCTTGGTTAATTTAATGGTTAAATCTACTTTAGTTCACGAAACGGCCGATATTACTTCATGTCGCTTTTTCGAAACACCCCCTTATGTGCTTTATCAGTAAGAGAGAAAATATAATCAACCACCAAAATTGTGTATTTGTAAATAGGTCATATTTCGAAAACTTGTTACTTTAAAAATAGGTGCACTTTGCACTATAAATAAAAAATAAGACTATAAAGAAAATAATAGCAAAACTAATACTAAAGATAAAGATAAAATTCTGATGTGACCAACACAGTACCTCCCGCCATTTACCTATGTATATAATTTTTATATTACTTTATAAATTTATCCATACAATATATAGAAAATGTATTAAAGCAAACTTGTAGAAAATGGAATAATCTTTAATTTTTATAATAACAAATTGAGAAAAAATTACATTTAAAGGTATTTTTTGAAGAAAAACTATCTTGAGCTTCAAGTAAACTGCCATTTCCGGTTATCCGATTGCCACCAAAATCTAATCAGATATTTCCATATTAGAATAAGGTAGAAATACATGCTTTCCAAACTTTCTGAATGATAGTACTTGAGTTAGAGCGTATACAGGATCCACATACACATACGCACGCACGCACACACACACACACACACGCACACATACATACATACATACAGTAAAATTTTTGAAAGATGTCCGATCAAGGGCATTTGTATCACGAACGAATTAACAAATAGGCATACATTTATCTCTTTCTTTTGCAAAGGCTGTAAGAGTGTGTGATAAGGATGGATATAACACGCTTGTCTTTCAAAAATTCATATTGTTTCGACTAAGTTAGGACATTCCATTTATAAACGATGCTCGTTGTTGATAATACTTTCGCTGTAACGTAAGTTTATTTATTAATTCAGATACATTACCTGGATTCATAGCCGTACGTATAACGTTATATTCAGTCAGAGTCACTGACACTGACATTGTGTCAGTATCTTATTTTTAAGATATTTTTGGTTTTACATTTGCTTATAAACTTACTAGTTGACTTATTTTTGAATTTTGAATGCTTTTCCTGTAATATATAGTTTTATAATAATAAAATAACAGTAGTATCTTACGTACCCTCATAAAAACTAAGCTAACGACACTGCTGAATTTGTCATGATGGGCGGAGCAAAAATCTGCATTCATACAATTCGTAGACAACCTTGATCGGACATCTTTCAAAAATTTTACTGTACACACAGACATCATCGTGAAAATGTTAAAAATGGATTCTTGGGACCTTAAAACGTGGTCATTTACCAAAATCTCAATATGCGATTTTTAGAACGATCCCTATACCTCCCTTACCAAGGGTAGCGGGAGGTAAAAAGGCATTTGTAGCATATTTCTCCAAAAAATAATTTAGATATAAATAAAAATAATTGGTTTCTTGATTCTTGTACATCGACCCACATATCAAGAAGACTGATGTGACCAACACAATACCCCCCGCCATTTACCTATGGGATCTCGTTGCCGCGTGCCTGATGTCTGGTCGCGAATGTGGGGAATCCGATTCGATCCCGATCAACGCCAAATAATTCGAATTTTAAATGGGATAAAATTAACCCTTGTGGTATACGCCCGCACAATACAATATGTCATCATCATTACCGAAATGTGTGTATAAATCAGATTAGCACACCCAGCAATGGATAATATGCCGTGATAATATATTTATTTGTTTCTTTATTTAAAAACATACTTGCATATTTACTAATGCTAGAAATTATGTATTTTAATTTCCTTTCCATAAAACTATTGTTCTATTTACAATTTTCCTTTTAAAACGTTACTACTATTAATTTGAAATGATTATTTTTTTGACAGTGACATTTATCTGTCAGTTACATACATTTGAGCTGAACTATGTAACCACGGAGATGTGTTAAAAGCATAAGCTCCCAGATATAATTTTTATATTACTTTATAAATTTATCCATAAAATATATAGAAAAAGTATTAAAGCAAACTTGTAGAAAATGGAATAATCTTTAATTTTTATAATAACAAATTGCGAAAAAATTACATTTAAAGGTATTTTTTGAAGAAAACCTATCTTGAGCTTCAAGTAAACTGCCATTTCTGGTTATCCGATTGCCACCAAAATCTAATGGCTTCTTTCCATATTAGAATAGGGTAGAAATACATGGTTTCAAAACTTTCTGAATGATAGTATTTGAGTTAGAGCGTAAAGAGGATCCACATACACATACGCACGCACGCAAGCACGCACGCACACACACACACACACACACGCACACATACATACACATATACATACACACATACATCATCGTGAAAACGTTAAAAATGGATTCTAGGGACCTTAAAACGTGGTCATTTACCAAAATTTCGATATGCGATTTTTAGCACGCTCCCTATACCTCCCAAGGGTAGCGGGAGAGTGCAACACAGGGGTCAATTTTGTGCCGTTTAAAATTCTAAAATATTTGGCGTCGGTCGAAATCGATCCCGTTCCCCAGATTCGCTTGAAGTGATGCCTGCAGGGTACAAATATGTCATCATTATTACCAACATCCGTGTACAAAGCAGATTAGCTCACCCGGCAATGGGTAATATGCCGTGATGATATATTATATATTTTTATTATCTTATCTATATTTCTACATATTTACTTATTCTGGAAACTGTATTAAGTTCCTTTCCATATAATTATTGTTCCATTGACTATTTTCTTTTTTAAAACGTTACTGTTATTATTTGAAATAATTAGTTTGTTGACAATGACACATATCTGTTAGTTACATACATTTGAGATCTGAAATGTGTAATCATGGAGTTGTGTGTAAACGTTTAAAGCGTAGGTTCCGAGATTGAAATTATAATTTTAGAAATTTATCCATAAAATATATACAAAAAGTATAATGCAATGAAAATTTAAAAAACACACACACACACGCACGCCCGCCCGCCCGCACGCACGCACACACGCACTCATCCACGCACACACACACACACACACACATCATCGCGAAAATGACAATATTGGATTTTAGGGACCTTAAAACGTGCTTATTTACCAAAATCTCGATATGCGATTTTTAACACGATCCCTTTACCTCCCTTACCAAGGGTAGCGGGAGGTAAAAATGCAGATTGTTTTATAAATTCGAATCCGAATAATTTTAAAATCACTGCGGCAAATAATAGTGAATTAGTTGCAAATTCTTTCGGTGATGTTAATTTAGGAATTTTAGCCAATAATAAAGTAGAAATCGAAGCAAAAATTGTGTTGTATGACCCAAGTGCAGCTGTAAATCTACTTTCAGTTAGTCGCGTAGTAAATAAAGGACCCGTTTGACGACGATATAATTCTTGTGAATTTTTCTTGCAATTCTTTGATCTTCTTGTCATGCTCATCTTTTAATTTCTTCAGGTCTTTTTCAGTTTTTCTAGAATGCTCCTCTAATGTTTGTTCTAAACTTCTAGAATGTTCCATTATTCTTCTTTTAGAGTTCTGGAATTTTCTGTTAATTCTTCAGTTAATGTTCTAGAATGTTCCATTAATTCTTTTTTTAATGTTCGAGAATTTTCTTCTACCTTTCTAGAACTTTCTACCATTTCCTTCGTTAATTCTTCTTTTAATATTGTCGAATTTTCTTCTAATTTTTGTTCCATAAATTTATGAATGTCACACTGAATTTTGAAGCACTGATTTTTTTCCTGTTATATCCAAATCTCGTTCTACCGGTTCTGTTTTGAGATCACTTACTTTTAACTCACTTAATTTTATTTGTTTAATCGCCATTTTATTTATTTTTGTTTACACTTCACAGTTTATTAAGAACCCCACACTTGACACCAATTGTAACGTTTATATATTTGGGTGAAGTGTAAAAATCAGAAAAATACTATTAATTAAAAGTTTATTAACCGAAAAATAATTAAGATAAAGATAATAAAAATAACTAAAACTATGATTAAACAATTATAAATACTAATTTAAGACTAAGAATATTATTAAATACTTAAACACTAAGATTATTTATTTAAACAATATTTATTTCACTATATATATATATATATAACTATATTTATTTATGTTCACCATTCGTAGACTATTTATTTATATTACCCATTGTTCATTCCACGATGCGTGTTTATATAGTCTGGCGCCCTTTTTCTGGAACATTCGACGCGATAAAAACATCGAATACAAAGGGTCAGGTGACCAGGAGTAATTAAACAGGTCTAGACGTGTGTGTTTGTCCCGTCAGTGCTCGCGAAGATTGCGTCATCGCCCAGCGCGGCGGCCTTCTAGAAATGATCGATCAGCGGCGGCGGTCGCATACTCCTAGAGTCAGTGGTGTCGGGTCCACGCACACTACAGTACTAAGAACAAAAGTTCGCAAACTCCAAGCTAAGGCGTAATGCCTACGCCTACGCATAATTGTGAGATGACATATGCATCTGTCATGTTGACTATCTTACTTTGTTAATATGAACTGTAAACTGTTAATCTATTTCTATTTCATATTTTTTATTTTTTTTGATTTTTCGGTATGGATATAGATACAGAAAATTATGTATATGACATTAAAAAATCTGTTGTGGCCAGCACAATACTTCTCTTGGTTACATACATACATACAAGTATAGGACGCGAACAGTCATGTTGCATTGTTGGCCTTGACAAGCAGATTAGGGGGCCCGTTTCAGAATGATAATTAGTAATTATGTACATAGATGTCAAATTTCAGAATTTTTCATTACAAATTTCAAGATTTTCTAAATTCACCTAGTTAATTTGTCACCAGGAGTGTGGAATTTACTTGTCAAGGAAAATAAACAACATGGAATTGGAAAATCACTAAATTTAGAATGAGAAATTATGATATTTGACAACTATATACATAGTTACTAGCTATCATTCTGACATGGGGCCCCCATATCTGCTTGTCGAGGCCAACATGACTGCTCGCGCCCTAATGTATCTAACATTTCTTGTATACCTACACTCTACACCAAAAATTCTACTTATATCTATTCCATATATTTAGATTTTTTAAATTTAAAGTCATTCTATGAAGAAATTTTGTCCTAGTCTTCTAATTTTCCGAGATGTTTCCAATTCATTGTCGGAAGTAACAGTATTTCTGAAGGGTATGTGTAATATACCTATAATATTAATTATTTAACTATATACATTAAGAAATAATATAATGTATGTACTTCCCAGAAAAAGTCTTCAGTAATGTCTCCGGATTTCTGACAGTGACATTTATCTGTCAGTGATAAACAATTTTCAACCATTTTCCATGGCATTCTTTCGGCTGTAAAATTTATTACAACAGATTATTTTATATATTATATTTCTTTTATCTCTAAATCTATAAAATATATAATAAAATATTTAAATATATCAGATAGGGAATTTAATTTTCAAAAAATAATATTTAGAAGATTTTTTTTCAAGAATATTCTACTTCCGGTTGTCCAATTGTTACCAAAACCTTTTCAGATCTTCCCATGAATGTTCGATTGGGAAATACGTAGTTAAACAAATATAATGTCTTATAGTTTTTGAGTAATCGTCCTTCCAACATCCCACATACACACATACATCCTCATACACACACACACACACACACACACACACACACACACACACACACATCATCGTAAAAATGTTAAAATCGGATTGTAGGGACCTTAAAACGTGCTTATTCAATAAAATTTGGATATGCGATTTTTAGCATGAGAGCGAGAGGGAGAGGTAAAAAAGTGATTTTTAAAAAAAAAAAAGAATAATTGCACACATTAATTTGTTGAACGGTAGAGGAAAGAATCAATAATATTCTTCAATTTTTGTTGCACAATATCGAATTAATATTCCAATTTCCAATGAAATAAGAAATGTACAGATACATCTCTCGTATATTTCCTTTTATGAATACCAATGTTAATCACATTGTATAATTTATTTTCATATGTATAGCTAAGTAAGGATTTTTTTTTGTGATCTAGAAATTATAATTTGATACAACAGGTAAATAAATATTTTATTTAGTGCATCAAATAAAAATTTGTAAATAATGAATGAGGCTTTTGGGGAATTGACAAAAAACTCTAAAATGCAAATGAAAGACTTTAAGAGCCAAGGAAAACATTTCAGTATTTTAATGACCAATTTTAATTAATTAAGAAAACATTCCTTTACGGTTGCAAACAAAACCCTAATTCTTGCAAGTCATTTAAACTGTTCCAGTGTACTTCGTTAACTTAGTTGTAAACTTCCAATAAGTTATTTTTCGTCCTTTAATTAAATGTATAAAAACAATGCTGTTGAAGAGTTTCTTTTGGCAAATACGTTACTCTAGTGTTCCAACGCTGGTTGAGATTTTAACTGCCTTGGGAATAAGCCACCGATGCCGTTGCCGTGATTTCCTGCTAAGTGCTACGTTCATCAATCCCAAACTTTTTCATTAGCGGGAAAAAAAAATCCTGCCTCTGTGATTGATTTCAAATAAATAAGAAAAAATACACATCATCACTCTTCAGACTGCAACTGGCATTTACTTCAACCAAAACTTGGTAGAAGTTAATATACAGGGTGTCTTTGAAATAGGGGGACATGACTTATAAAATTAATTTTGCGTATGATAACGAAACGCTTTGTTCGGTTTGAATAAAATTTGGTATGACAATCCATATGGATATATTTTAAGATGATATTTCTTATTGTTAGTATACCACTAGTATATGAAACTCACAACCATGAGTAGACCATAATTTTTGAATGGCAATGTCAATAACATAAAATTATTGTTTTTCAGAAAGATATATTCAATAGTAAACTTTTCTGTCTCAGCATAAGTTGTGATATGAGTAACGATTTAGACAGAAAAAAATAAAATAAATGAATGCGCGTTGTAATTTTTAAAATAAACTTTATCTAGCACTTTATCTAAATGTCAAACAACTAATTTTAATGACAGGAACAGCAAAATTAGCAACCTATAATTATTTTACTAAAATATAAATCGCCATTTTTACCTCCCGCTACCCGCTACCCTTGGTAAGGGGAGGTATAGGGATCGTGTTAAAAATTGCATATCGAGATTTTGGTAAATGAGCACGTTTTAAGGTCCCTAAAATCCAATATTGACATTTTCACGATGATGTGTGTGAGTGTGTGCGTGCGTGCGTGTGTGTGTGTAAGTTTTTAAAAATTTCTACAGGTTTCCGATAATACTTTTTGTATATATTTTATGGATAAATTTCTAAAATTATTTATAATTTCAATCCCGGAGCCTACGCTTTAAACACAACTCCATGATTACATAGTTCAGATCTCAAATGTATGTAACTGACAGATATGTGTCATTGTGAACAAACTTAATTATTTCAAATAATAACAGTAACGTTGTAAACAAGAAAATAGTCAATGGAACAATAATTATATGGAAAAGAATTAATACAGTATCCAGAATAAGTAAATATGTAGAAATATAGATAAGATAATAAAAATATATAATATATCATCACGGCATATTACCCATTGCTGGGTGAGCTAATCTGCTTTGTACACAGATGTTGATAATAATGATGACATATTTGTACCCTATCAGGCATCACTTCACGCGAATCTGGGGAACCGGTTCGATTTCGACCGACGCCAAATATTTTAGAATTTTAAACGGTACAAAATTGACCATTGTATTGCACTCTCCATGTCAGCAATGAATATAGGTAAGTATATAGATAAATAAAATAAATATATCACAGCATATTACCCATTGTTGGATCTGCCAATCTGCTTTGTACACAGATTTCGGTAACGATGATGACATATTTGTACCGTGCGGGCGTTTACTAGGTGTTACCTCACGAGCACTTATTGCTGGCGTGTAGAGTTCACCACAGAGGTAATTTTTGTGCCATTTAAAATTCTAAATATTTGTCGTCGGTCGGGATCGAACCCGGTATTTAAATTTAATTTAATTGTAAGTATTTACTTGAAGAAAATTAAATTAAACGGGAGGTATTGTGTTAGCCACATCAGATTTTTTCTCTTTTCAACGATGTATTACTTTTAACTAATTCATTTGAAAAAATTGGAGAAAGTAAGATATATGAGAAATAATTTTTATTCAAATATTCTAGGTGGCTATGTGAAAATAAATAAATAAATAGGTGGAAAATTGTTAATTTAGAAAAAAAAAACAATAAAAAAACTATATACGTACTGATTTATTTACTGAACTGCAACTGTTGCAAATAAGATAGAGTTCCCCTCAGCTAAGAAAAAGCCATTTACGTCATCAGCGCAGAAACCAATTTTTGTCATTGCCCTTGGTTGTCATAGCTATGGCTTGTTCACGTGATACGCCAGTGTCGTTCGTGTCTTATTCTGACGTTTAGTTCTAATGAAAATGTATGGCACGCTACTGCTTACAAAATGTGTGAGCCTACGTCATCACTACGTCATTGCTTCGCGCATCTATTGATGACGTAAATGGCTTTTTCTTAGCTGACGAGCACTCTATCTGAAACACTGTCTTCGGCACAGAACTTTAGCAGCAGTCTTCCATGAATATCATTGAGCAATTAATTTATTTTTCTAACACCTGTAACTGTCGAGGCAGTGATAAATATGTATAATTAAAATATAAAAAAAATCTATGTCAACAAATATTATAACATAAATAACTATATAATTAAAAATATCGTAGATTTTATAACATGCCTGTAAATTACAATTATTAATATAAATGCTTTGAAAGTGGAACTATTTCTGACGCAATCATACAGTGTGATTTTTAAAAAGCTTTTCATTGTGTATCACACAAAAAAATTAAATACGCTAGAATCATACGGTATACGAGGGGTGTCTGTAGATTTATTTTCCTCCTATCTACAGAACCGCCAGCTCGTCGTAAATATTGGAGAGCTTAAGTCAAGTCCTAAATTCATTCACCATGGAATACCACAAGGGTCGATACTTGGATCGGTCCTATTCACTATATATATTAATAGCTATTGATTTTATTTTTCCAACTAAATGTCTGCTATATGCAGACGATACAATGATAATAACAAGTCCCAAACTAGTTCACTGTAAATAATTTAAAATGAATCAGAAGAAAACACAGTCCCTGATCATTTTACTTACGTCTAACACATATTAAGATTTTGTTGTCAAGGTGTTTGGAATTTTTGTCGATAGGAAAATAAACTGGATATACGAGTATCATATTGACTTCCTGTGTAATACGCTCGCGTCCATAACTTTTTTAATTTCGACAATTAACTAAATATCTTATATCACGTGTGCTATACCAAATTTTATCTACGATTGTAATAAAAAAAATGATAACTTTTTGTTCATAATTTTCGTAATTTTTTATTATTGTATTATTGCATAACGCATTTGCTATTGCACAACTAATGTGGTATCATAATATACAGTGTGTTAAAGAAATGTACGCCAATTTACAAATATTTAATTAAGTGTCAATTTGTTAAAAATGTTATCTAAAGAAATCAAAGCTCTTCCTTCTTGAATCTTATTTTAGAAATGAAAATAAATTAGAAAACGGCGAATGACAATATACTGTATCCTTCTTTATTATACTTTCTCCTTAAAAATACATTTCAAAATCAATTTTAACAACTTGACTTTTGAATTGAATAATGATCAGACATACGTTTATCTGTTCATAGCCTACTCCGAGTTAGGTTTTTTATTGAACACACTGTATTAACTGGCTCATATATCGGGCAATGAATTATATAATGTCTTTATCCAACAGTGACCTCTATATACATAATAGGCCAGTGTCTTGAATAACATGACTGTATCCATCAAAAATGCAATCCGCCTGACAAGTGGATTCTCTCTCTCTCTCTCTCTCTCTCTAATTTTTGTGTATGGCTGGACCAATCAGATTTGATCACATTTTATTTATGCATCTTAAAAGCGGGATTTATAATGAAATAAAGCAAGAAGTAACGCAAGATGCAATGCAAGAAAATTATGTATGATTTATAATAAAGTATCCCTATCTAAATACTTGCAGCCAATCACAGCATGTGGTGAACATTGTGTTCCTTCCCTAGCTATCAGTTTAAATTTGAAACAAACAGCATATAAGTTATTTAACGAAAAACAACTTGAAGAATGAACAATGTTGTATTATTAAACTGATCAATTTTACAAATACATATGAAATGAGAGAAGTAAATCATTAGCGAATATGTATTGTTCGTGACTTCAACATTCTACTATCTAATCTTTTTGTCATGTCATACGCTATTCGACGTAAACCACGTGTTCTTCTAACCCTGCCCTGGAATTCATTTTTTCGCGATTCTTATTAATTTCAAAATTAAAATTCATATTTTATTCGGAAGTAATTTGAGTGAAGGTTGCAGATATATTTAAAGAAATTTCTTCTACAGTCATAATAATTTATGAAACTGCACGAGTACTGCGCAAACTACCTGCAAGCGGCGCTGTTTTGCTGGTTGCTCAGCCATCAATGGGGTATTCCAATGTACTAAAATTTAAAAGAAAAAATATTATGTTATTAACTAGGTTGAAAAACGACCGAATTCTGATAAATAAACTCAAAATTGTTTTATTTAATATGATTTTCCATATGTTTTATTTTAGCGCGGAAAAGATTACACGTGATGTATGACGTTCATTCGTTCTATGACGTATGTAATGACGTACTTGTCTGCTTGTGGAAAAAGAAGAAGCAATGCGTTCGCCATTGATGCGTTCTCGTTTCTCAGCTGATCTTTGTTTGTGTGTCTTGCAAGTTTTGATATTTTCCTGTAAGAATGACAGCAACCAAATTTTTAACTAATAATACTTTAATATAGTTACAACTAAAATCCACGGATAACAAAACAAATAAAACAAATAAAACAAATGAAAGTCATCCAAAACAAAATAGCATCTGACACTGTGAACAAACCAATCCCCTTCCCCTTACTTGCTCCAAGCCAAGCGACTAACAGCTAGTCTTTCCATTGATCACCGCTAGGCACCGCTGATTTCATTTTCTACGTCATGAAGTGACTTGACGTCATACCATATAATTCAATTTTTTAAGCATAACTCAAAAATTGATATCTTGCGGAAATGACACAATAAAAAACTCAAATTTGCACATTTGTATTTCAAATTTATTGAAGTTTCAGAAAAAATAAATAAAAAAAGATTATTAGGTTATCATCACCGACAATTTTTTACCTGCTTTAGAAAATATTTCTCTGTCAGAATCGGTAATTTGTTGAATGGTTAGCCGAAGAATTTAGTGTTCACTAGAACACTTATGTTGTTAAACCCCACATTAAACAATTATAAAAAAAAAAAACATTTATCTACGACTGCTTGGATAACGGTGACCTCTATATACATACATATATACATACCACTGAACTCTAATACTTATCTGGAAGTCGCATGAATACCACGCAGTGAAGCAATTTGAACGATGGTGCTTGGTCTACTCGGGCCACATTCGTGTCTTCGTGTGCCTTCGGGTTACAAATGTTTAGAGGAAAATTAGTGCGGGAAATTTAAATAAACTGTATATCGATATACAAAAATATAATTTAATTAAACATATCTCAGCATTATGTATGTACACACCATACACATATACACAATTTAATCAAAAGTTTCTCTTATACATAATATAAAAACTACATTGTATAAAGCCCTTGTGACACGATCATAAATTATTATAATTTTTGGTAAAAATTTGGTTTCATTGAAAACGAATGTTTTGAGTTCTGGCAGGATTTTCTATTCACTATAAATCTGTTTTACATGATCACAAAATTTAGCTAAGAAAATTGGTTACCAAATTTGTTAAAAAAATTAAGGCCGTGTCAGACGTAAATTATTAATAACAAGGACAAAATACTAGATGGTAGAACAATATCTATTCGATTAACTTCGGCAGCGCACGAAAATACTCGAGTAGACCAACAATCTCCTTCAAATTGCTTCACTGTCGTATACACAGTGGAATAGGACATGCGACTTCCAGATAAGTATTAGAGTTCAGTGATACATACATAAAGGACCGGCGACTCCTGTATCTATAAAATGACAGGGGCTATATCCAGTTAACTGTCATGATGGAGAGGCAGTCCCTTTCTAACAATGACAAATATTCAAAGTACACATACATATACTGATATTTGAAGAAGTGCATCCTGATCGGTCAGAGGTAGAAGCAAAATGCAGAAAGTTGGATGTTGGTCAACTTTGGCGTTGCGTTGCGTTGCTTCTGCGGCTGTGCGTTGCGTGTTATTATAAAACGGTATATTATGCTGTCCCGTACATTTATCTTTTGCGTTACTTTACTACAACTGCGTTAGCGCTTACGTTACTTTATTATAAATAGGCACTATTTAAAATAATAGTATATGTTTGTGTTTTTGTCAGACGACAGGTGACAACAGCTTGTGATTCTAGACCTTGTTATACTATTTCAGAGGTGCGTGAACTTGGCACATAAACTGTGGGTGCAAATTCTGAAATTTTGCAAATATTTTGCACCTAATTTGCACCTATTTGCACCCTAAAAATTTTTTAACTACCTTTATTAGTTAAAAAGTTATAAACAATTAAACTTTTTTGTGCCAACTTCACGCCAGCACAAAAAAATATTCGGAATCAAAAATTTTATTTACCAATAATTTGCACCCAATTTACACCCATTTGCACCATCAAAATTTTTTTGTTATCTTCTTAAATAAAAAAGTTATTAACAATTACTTTTTTAATTGCCAGCACATAAAGTGTTCACATTTGATAATTTTTTTATGGGAATAATTAGCACCCAGTACAACAAAATTTGCACCCTAAAAATTATTTTCCTATCTTTATTATTTCTAAAGTTATAGACAATTACATTATTTTTGTGATAACTTCACACGAACGTCCATCAAAGTCATTAATTATGGATTGTTATAAGGGTGCAAATTACTAAAGTTATTTATTATTATTAATTAGGGTAGGGTATAATTTGCACCGTAAAAATAATGTCATTTTAACACGTATTTATTTAAATAATAGCGTTCAACCGTAGAAGTATGAGTTACATCGGTATATATTGCAACAAGTCATTAATTATGGATTGTTATAAGGGTGCAAATTACGAAAGTTATTTATTATTATTAACTAGGGTAGGGTACAATTTGCATCCTAAAAATAATGGCATTTTAACATGTATTTATTTAAATAATAGCGTATAAAACATAACTTTACACACAATTACAAAAGCGATAAGTATTTATAATTTGCAAATATTTAGCAATTGGGGGTAGGTACAGAGAAACATATTTATTTCACTATTATTGTTATCATTAGACATTTGTTCAATAAAAAAGATTTAATTTAATATAAAAAATGTCTTTGACCTTCAACCCTATTAATAATTTAAATAAATACATGTTGAAATGACATTATTTTTAAAGTGCAAATTGTACCCTACCATAGTTCATAATAATTCGTATTTTGCACCCTATCCTTACAATCCATAATAAATGTCTTGTTGCAATATACACCGATGTAATTCATACTCCTACGGTTGAACGCGATTATTTATAAATACATGTTAAAATGACATTATTTATAGGGTGCAAATTGTACCCTACCCTAGTTAATAATAATAAATAACTTTCGTAGTTTGCACCCTTATACAGGGTGTTTATTAAACATAGGGCAAAAATTGAAGGGATTATTCCCTGGAACATTCTAAGATGATTTTGTCCTTTGATGATTTTTGAGAAGCCGCTTTGTCCATAATTAATGACTTGTTGCAATATATATCGATGTAACTCATACTCCTACGGTCGAACGCGATTATTTAAATAAATACTTGTTAAAATGACATTATTTTTAGGGTGCAAATTGTACCCTAGCCTAGTTAATAATAATAAATAACTTTCGTAATTTGCACCCCTATAACAATCCATAATTAATGACTTGTTGCAATATATATCGATGTAAATCATACTCCTACGGCTGAACGTTGTTATTTAAATAAATACTTGTTAAAATGACATTATTTATAGGGTGAAAATTGTATCCTACCCTAGTAAATAATAATAAATAACTTTCGTAATTTGCACCCCTATAACAACAATTAATGACTTGTTGCAATATATATCGATGTAAATCATACTCCTACGTTTGAACGCTATTATTTAAATAAATACATGTTAAAATGCCATTATTTTTAGGGTGCAAATTGTACCCTACCCTAGTTAATAATAATAAATAACTTTCGTAATTTGCACCCCTATAACAATCCATAATTAATGACTTGTTGCAATATATATCGATGTAAATCATACTCCTACGGTTGAACGCTGTTATTTAAATAAATACTTGTTAAAATGACATTATTTTTAGGGTGCAAATTGTACCCTACCCTAGTTAATAATAATAAATAACTTTCGTAATTTGCACCCCTATAACAATCCATAATTAATGACTTGTTGCAATATATATCGATGTAAATCATACTCCTACGGTTGAACGCTGTTATTTAAATAAATACTTGTTAAAATGACATTATTTATAGGGTAAAAATTGTATCCTACCCTAGTAAATAATAATAAATAACTTTCGTAATTTGCACCCCTATAACAACAATTAATGACTTGTTGCAATATATATCGATGTAAATCATACTCCTACGTTTGAACGCTATTATTTAAATAAATACATGTTAAAATGCCATTATTTTTAGGGTGCAAATTGTACCCTACCCTAGTTAATAATAATAAATAACTTTCGTAATTTGCACCCCTATAACAATCCATAATTAATGACTTGTTGCAATATATATCGATGTAAATCATACTCCTACGGTTGAACGCTGTTATTTAAATAAATACTTGTTAAAATGACATTATTTATAGGGTGAAAATTGTATCCTACCCTAGTAAATAATAATAAATAACTTCCGTAATTTGCACCCCTATAACAACAATTAATAACTTATTGCAATATATATCGATGTAAATCATAATCCTACGTTTGAACGCTATTATTTAAATAAATACATATTAAAATGCCATTATTTTTAGGGTGCAAATTGTACCCTACCCTAGTTAATAATAATAAATAACTTTCGTAATTTGCACCCGTATAACAAATCCATAATTAATGACTTATTGCAATATATACCGATGTAATTCATACTCCTACGGTTGAACGCTATTATTTAAATAAATACATTTTAAAATGACATTATTTTTAGGGTGCAAATTGTACCCTAACCTAGTTAATAATAAATTACTTTCGCAATTTGCACCCCTATAACAATCCATAATTAATGACTTGTTGCAGTATATACCGATGTAATTCATACTCCTACGGTTGAACGCTATTATTTAAATAAATACATCTTAAAATAACATTATTTTAGGGTGCAAATTGTACCCTCTCCTAGTTAATAATAATAAATAACTTTCGTAATTTGCTCCCTTATAACAATCCATAATTAAAGACTAGTTGCAATATATACCGATGTAATTCATACTCCTACGGTTGAACGCGATTATTTAAATAAATACATGTTAAAATGACATTATTTATAGGGTGCAAATTGTATCCTACCCTAGTTAATAATAATAAATAACTTTCGTAGTTTGCACCCTCCTTACAATCTATAATAAAAAACTTGTTGCAATATATACCGATGTAATTCATACTCCTACGGTTGAACGGTATTATTTAAATAGATACATGTTAAAATGACATTATTTTTAGGGTGCAAATTGTACCCTACCCTAGTTAATAATAATAAATAAATTTCGTAGTTTGCACCCTCCTTAAAATCCATAATAAAGAACTTGTTGCAATATATACCGATATAAATCATACTCCTACTTTTGAACGCTATTATTTAAATAAATACGTGTTAAAATGACATTATTTTTAGGGTGCAAATTGTACCCTACCCTAGTTAATAATAATAAATAACTTTCGTAATTTGCACCCTTATAACAATCCATAATTAATGACTTGTTGCAATATATACCGATGTAACTTATACTTCTACGGTTGAACGCTATTATTTAAATAAGTACGTGTTAAAATGACATTATTTTTAGGGTGCAAATTGTACCCTAACCTAGTTAATAATAATAAATAACTTTCGTAATTTGCACCCTTATAACAATCCATAATTAATGACTTTGATGGACGTTCGTGTGAAGTTATCACAAAAATAATGTAATTGTCTATAACTTTAGATATAATAAAGATAGGGAAATAATTTTTAGGGTGCAAATTTTATTGTACTGGGTGCTAATTATTCCCATAAAAAATTATCAAATGTGAACACTTTATGTGCTGGCAATTAAAAAAGTAATTGTTAATAACTTTTTTATTTAAAAAAGATAACAAAAAAAATATGATGGTGCAAATGGGTGCAAATTGGGTGCAAATTATTGGTAACTAAAAATTTTGATTCCGAATATTTTTTTGTGCTGGAGTGAAGATGGCACAAAAAAATTTAATTGTTTATAACTTTTGAATAAATAAAGGTAGTTAAAAATTTTTGAGGGTGCAAATAGGTGCAAATTAGGTGCAAAATATTTGCAAAATTTCAGAATTTGCACCCACAGTTTATGTGCCAAGTTCACGCACCTCTATTTCAGTAATGGGTAATATGCCGTGATAATATATTTATTTATTTTTTTATTTAAATACATACCTGCATATTTAATAATGCAAGAAATTATGTATATTAAGTTCCTTTCTATATAACTATTGTTCTATTTACAACTTTCGTTTTAAATCATTATTATTATTAATTTGAAATTATGTATAGTAAGTTCCTTTCCATATAACTATTGTTCTATTTACAATTTTCTTTTTAAAACGTTACTGTTATTAATTTGAAATCATTATTTTTTTGACAGTGGCATTTATATGTCAGTTTTGAGTTGAACTGTGTAACCATGAAGTTATGTTTAAAACATAAGTTCCGAGATATAATTTTTATATTACTTTATAAATTTATCCATAAAACATATAGAGAAAGTATTAATACAAACCTATAGAAAATGGAATAATCTTTAGTTTTTATAATAAAAATTGCGAAAAAATAACATTTAAAGGTATTTTTGAAGAAAAACTATTTTGAACTTCAAATAAACTGCCATTTTCGGTTATCCGATTGACACCAAAATCTAATGGTTCCTTTCCATATTAGAATAAGGTAGAAAAACATGGTTTCAAAAGTTTCTAGATGATAGTATTTGAGTTAGAGTGCCCAGAAGATCCACACACACACATACACACACATACATACATACACATACACATCCACAGAAATCATCGTGAAAATGTTAAAAATGGATTATAAGGACCTTAAAACGTGGTCATTTACCAAAATCTCGATATTCGATTTTTCGCACGATCCCTATACCTTACCAAGGATAATGGGAGGTAAAAATCTGATGTGACCAGCACATTACCTTCGTCAGTCCTGTGTATTATATACAAATTCCATACCTAAATTTTCTTGCAAAAGATCCTATATTTTCAGTAAAATTATTTCATAAACAAACTATGCAAATTGCACTTGACACTGACATTTTCTTCTTTAGCTTTTCCCATTCGTTAAGGGTCGCTCTATTTTATTTTCTTCCACTCATATCTGTTTTGCATGTCGTTCTCATTCAGTTCCTTTTCTCTCAAGTCTTTTGCAATACAGTCCTTCCATCTTATCTTTGGTCTTCCTCTTTTTCTAAACTATTTATTCTTCTTCCACTATATACTTCATCTTTCCTCATGACATGTTCAAACCAATGTAAACGTCTCTCTTGTATTTTTCTAGAAACATCTATCACTCGAGCCATTTCCCTTATCCTTTCTATTCTTACCTCTTTCCGTGTTTTCCCCAACACCTATCTCAACATCCCCCCCTCTGCCACATTCATTTTCGTTTCATTGACACTGATATCTGTCAATTTGAATTATCTGAATATATTAGCAGTTTCCATGGTTAGCATAGCTGGTTGATTTATGAAATTTAATATCTTTATAATTCTTTAATTCTATATCTATTGAATATGAAGTACAAAATTCAATAACATCGTATAGACAGAGAATAACATATTCTTTAAAATATAATAACATTAAATGTCAATAAATATTTAACTGCTTTATCTCAAGAAAAACTGTTAAAAGTTGCAAATGAGGGTACTTTCGGTGGACCAATTATAACCAAATTTAATCATGTCTGCATAAGGATCTAAGGAATACGAAAAAAATATAATTTGTGGAATCGTGGTATTGGAGTTATGCGATACGAAACGATTGTCACATACACACACATATATAGACATTATCGTAAAAATAAAAAATCTGATGTGGCCAGCACAATACCTTCCGTCAATTCTGTGTATTATGTACAAATTCCATACATAAATTTTCTTGCAAAAGATTCTAAATTTTTGGTATTATGTGATTCCCTTTCTCGGCAACTGAATTCCATACTCCTGATAACAAACAAACCACATGAAATAAGAAAATTATGAAATTTTGAATGAAAAATTATAACACTTGTCAGTTATGGACATAATTAATTGCTGTCACTTTGACACGGGTCCCCATATCTGTTTGCCAAAGTCAGCAAAGTCATGTCACTGCACGCGCCCTATACATAATTTTTTTTTGCAAAAGATCCTATATTCCCAGTAAAGTTATTTCATAAACAAACTATGCAAATTGAACTTGACACTGACATCTTCTTCTTCTTTAGTTTTTCCCATTCGCTAGGGGGTCGCTATTTTTTATTTTCTTCTTCCACTCATTTTTGTTTTGCGTGTCGTCCTCATTCAGTTCCTTTTCTCTCAAGTCTTCTGCAATACAGTCTTTTCATCTTATATTTGGTCTTCCTATGTTTCTTCCACCTTCTATTAATATATTCATCTCTCGTCATGACATGTTCATACCAATGTAATCGTCTCTCTTATATCTAGAAACTTCTAACACTAGTGTTACTTCCCTTATTCTTTCATTCAATTACTTGCTTTTTATAGATACTGACATCTGTCAATTTGAATTACCTGAATATATTAGCAGTTTCCATGGTTAAGTTAGCATAGCTGGCTGAATTATGAAATTTATATGATTTTTTTTATCTTTATTATTCTTTAACTCTATCTATCTGTTGAATATGAAATATAAAATGCAACCAAATCGTATAGACAATAATATATTCTTTAAGTTATAATAACATTTAACTGAGTTTTTCAAGAAAAACTGTTAAAATCTCCAAATGAGGGTACTTCCGGTTGACCTATTATAACCAAAATCTAATCAAATCTGCTTGTAAGGAAGGGGAATACGCAAGAATTGTAATTTTTGGAATTCTAGTATTGGAGATATCGTTGACGACCCGGCGGTCACATACACACATACACACACACACGCACACACTAACACACACACACACATACAGACATCATCGTAAAAATAGTAAAATCGTATTGTAAAGACCCTAAAACGTGCTTATTCAATGAAAACTCACCACCGAATTTTTTGACCAAAGACAATACCTTCCTTACCTAGAGGTGACGGAAGGTAAAAAAATAAAACGTATTCTAAGGACCCCAAAACGTACTTATGCATTAGAAACTCACTATTGATTTTTTTGACTAGACAATACCTTCCTTACCTAAAGATGACGGAAGGTAAAAACAGAATATGGGAGGACATCGGAAAGTTATTTATATTTATTATTCTTTTTGTATTGTAATATGTAAATTATTTGTTAATGTAATACATTCCATAAATTTTAGTATATAGACTTTTAAATTTTCTATACATAGCTTCCCAGGAAACACAGTTATATAACAGATGAGATATGTAACCTTCAAAATTAAATTAAAGTTATTCGCTAATTATTTAATTGTCTCTTTTCATTTTTGTAAAATTGTTCAGCGACTTAAAAAATTTAATTATACAACGTGGTTCTTCTTCACGTTGTTTTTCATTAAATAACTTATAATGCTACCTGTTGCTATGTAGTACAAACGTCAAATTTAAACGGACAGCTATGGAAGTAACATACTGACAGCAATATTTTCTAATACAGGTGAAAAATTGTCGCTGATGATAACAACCTATGCAGCAAGAATAAACAGTTGATGGCTGAGCAACGAGCAACCAGCAAAACAGTGCTGCTTGCGGGTAGTTTGTGAAGTACTCGTGCGGTTTCATAAATTATTAAGACTGTAGAAGGAATATATCTGCAACCTTCACTCAAGTTACTTCCGAATAAAATATGAATCGCGAGAAAATGAATTCCAGGGCAAGGTTAGAAGAATACTTTGTTTACGTCGCGTAGCGTATGACAAAACTTAACATTAGTTAATAAATTAGACGAAGACGGTTGGAAACTTATATGTGCGTCATGTTAAATTCTGCAAATTAATTACGTAATTTTTTTAAAAATACGCGTTGCGCATTGGAATTTGATTACTAAAGTAAAGAAAATAATTTGAAATTTGAACATACATATTACTGTAATGTGAGCTCCTGACTTAAGAGTATGCGAGCGCCACCACTGGTAGAATATTCCCGAGCGATGACGTAATCTCCGTCGGGGGAAAACCCTTACGCGTCTAGACTGGTTTAATTACACCCGGTGGACTGATCCTTTGTATTCAATGTCACTGTGGCGTCGAAAAGTTCGAGAAGGACATCGCGATATATAAACCCGTCGCCAAAGCCAGCGAGGACATTTTGTTGTAAGACACGTATAATGAATGAACAGTTGGTGATATAAATAAACAGTCTACGAGTGGTGAACATAAATAAGTGTAGTTACATAAATAAATATAGTGATATAAATATTGTTTAAATAAATAATCTTAGTGTTTAAGTATAATATTCTTAGTCTTAAATTAGTGTTTATAATTATACAGGGTGTTTCCTTTAAAACAACCAGCGCTTTTTTGGGCGAACTAATGACTTTAGAGAAAAATGTTATATACAAAAAAATTACCAGAAAAAAGGGCTTAATTTATGAGGGATAATAAATAAAAAATTCAACCAGTGGTTCTCAAACGGTAGAATAAAATTATATTTTTTTAAATGGCAACCTATATAATTTTTTTGTCCATTAGATAGAGAGTTTTTTTCTGATTTCAACGATATAAATATGATATGGGGTTGTATAACAATTATTTCGAGAAAAATTATATTAAAAATCAGAAATAATTTTACAATATTGAAGTAGGCTATGCAATAAACAACTATTAATACGACTATTGCCTAGGTTACGATAGTATATTATTTTCTTATATCTAAAATAACTTGTTTTACTAAGAAATTCATAATAACAAATGAACTACTACTACCTGTATCATTTGTTTATTGCATTAGTTCGCCCAAAAAAGCGCTGGTTGTTTTAAAGGAAACACCCTGTATAATCATAGTGTTAGTTATTTTTATTATCTTTTTAGTATTTATTCTAATTATTTATCGTTTAATAAACGTATTATTTTAATTAATAATATTTCTCTGATTTTGACACTTCATCCAAATAAATAAACGTTACATTAGTAAAAAATTTAAAGGAATATAAGACATACCATTAAAAAAGCCTTTTGGTTCCGAAACTGATAACCCGGCAAATATTAATTCATCTGTGCATTTGCATTACTTGTCAGCAGAAGACATTTCAGTAATGCGATATTTTAGCAATGTAAAAATTAGAGTAGGTTAAATTTTTGACGATTCTAAGGTATTAATAATTAAACTTTAGTAATGAAAAAAATTGTAAACTTTAATTATTATTTTTATCACTTTAAACTAGTAATTCGTGTTTTATTAATAATAAAATTAAAAATTACCCCTAACCTTATAATAATATGAAAATGGAAAATAGATATACGTATTTAAAGAACAATGCTCTCATCTTGTTTGTTAATTTTATGCTAAACCGTAAAGTTAGAAAAATTAGTATAACTCAACATATCTATTGAGGTAATAGATTTTCATACTTCGCGCCACGGATACCGGGTTCGCGTTCAACTGATTTATTTCCATGCACGCACTCCCGTTCCTGCGTTTTTTCACTGACACGCAGAAAAACACCAAGTTGGGTATGGTACTGGTATCGTGTTTATTCGGGTCAAACGTAGCCATTATTTAAGTCTGTGACTACGTTTATCTGGTATTCGTATATCTACTTAAATCCTAACGGGCTTGAGTTAAGCAAGTTAAGAGTTAGTTTTAAGTCATTAAGCGGGTTATATCACTTCGAAATAAACGTAGTCCGTAAGTAGGTATGAGGGCGGTTGAACTGCCTCCCACTACTACTTCTCGATAATCCCCCCATCTTTTTTGGAATTTTATTTCACGTCATGCCGTAAGCCACGCCCCATTGTTTTGGCGGGAAATTTACTTTGGTTTGAATGTCACCGGGAAGTCTGAATTTTTGTTGGAGAACCCCACCACTCTCTAGATTACCTTTAGCCCCACCCAACACCTTGTTTTTGAAATTTGGTTGGTTGTGACGTGTCGGACGGCGGCAAATTTCAATTTATATTTTAAAAGTGTTTTGATAAATGGCGTTGTTTTATTAATATATGAATAAGTAGTTAACTAGTTTGTTAATGGATGGTGCAAATAAAAATTTGGCGGCAGGGCATGAAACTATAAGGAACTATATAGTGAAAAAAAAAATCATAGGTCACTAGATATATCCGAATATGTAAATTTTGCAGTTTTATTTTTATTTTTACAAATATCTTCGAAGTATGAAATAATACTGAATTTTATTTTGCACATCATTAAGGTACTTTTATATTGTTTCAAACGATGAATTTTTTATCACAGTTGGTTTTATGTTATATAAAAATTAAAGATTATTAAATTTTCTACAGGTTTGCATTAATACTTTTTCTATATATTTTACGGATAAATTTATAAAACTTTTTAAACCCGGAGCTTACGCTTTGACCGCATCTCCATGGTTACACAATTTAGATTTCAAATGCATGTAACTGACAGATATATGTCACTGTCAACAAATTAAACATTTCAAATAATAATAGTAACGTTCTACAAAGAAAATAGCAAATGGAACACTAATTACATGGAAAGGAATTTAATAAAGTTTTCAGCATATGTAAATATGTTAGGGATATAGGTGAGCCAATCTGCTTTGTACACAGATGTCGGTAATAATAATGACATATTATATATCACGGGAATATGGAGAAGGGATTCGATTCCGACCGACGCCAAATATTTTAAAATTTTAATTGGCACAAAATTGACCCCTGTGGTGCACTCTCCACGCCAGCAAAGAATATAGGTAAGTATATGAATAAATAAAATAAATATATCATCACGGCATATTACCCATTGCTGGGTCTGCCAATCTGCTTTGTACACAGATTTCGGTAACGATAATGACATAGTTGTACCGTGCGGCCGTTTACCAGGTGTCACCTCACGAGCACTTATTGCTGGCGTGGAGAGTGCACCACAGGGGTAATTTTTGTGGCATTTAAAATTTGAAATATTTGGCGTCGGTCGGAATCGATCCTAGTATTTAAATTTAATTTAATTTTTAGTATTTACATGAATAAATATTAAATTAAACGGGAAGTATTGTGTTGGCCACATCAGATTTTTTGTTTACAAGTTTCGAAATAGATACTACAAATATTTTTATTATCCTTAAAATCCCGATCCTTTTATCCTCTAGATAAGAACCACTGCCATAAATAATATAATAATACACGTCACGTCAGAATTTGAATTAATTAATACAATTGCATTAATATTTTGTAATAAAGATTTAAAGAAAGGTCAAGGATGGGAAAATATTCACCAGGGTGACGGTTGATGATGTGTGGGAGGTACTTAGTGGGGTTTTTAAATTCAATTCCACATGTTTAAACACTGATACGTTTTGTCTAGGTAATTATATAATAATCTGGTTTATTTAGAATTAATATAGAATTTTTAATCGTATAGTAAATAAGTTGTAATTTTAAATTATTGAAAACTTATTTCGAAATTTGACGAACATACTAGCTATACATATTATTAATATATTATTTTTAGGTGTAACAACCGTGCGTTAACTAAAAGGCACAGTAAATAACAAACAAAACAAATATAATACATTTATTGAAGAAAGTGTTAATATATATATATATATATATTAAGGTATTATCACGATTAATAATAGTGATAAAATATGTCTTCCTAGAACTTTAGTCGTCGTAATAGCCTATGTAGAGGGAGACCACGAATACAAAAAGGTGCGCCAAGAAGAGAGCTGTCCAAGGAATACCAGGAATTTAACAACGAGAAAGACACTCACTCACTGCGGTTATTATTGGGTAGAAATCGACATAAATGTGAAAGTACCTGTTACACCTACCGAAAATCTCTAATTTGTCAAACAGGAGTAAAAATAAAATGTATGAATTGTAATCGTTTGTTTAAAAAAATCATACAAAACCTAATTCTCTTGGCAATAAAACGGTATGCAATCAGATTATTTGTTGTGATACATGTCTGAAAACCATAAGAAAAGACAGAAAGTATCATCCGGAACACCATTTATGTAGCACGACACAGGTTCTTCAAAAACTAGGGCTTTTTTTGTTCGTGTTCTATGATCTTGAAATACGTCAAGAGAAAATAATTTATAGACGAAGATACAGTCAGGGCCGGATTAATAAATTTTGAGGCCTGAAGCGGAATTATATATGAGGCCCCTACTATACCAAGTTATTTGGGTAGATAATAAAACTGAAGTATGCGGATTATTGATATTTTAAATTTATTACGAAACGAAACAAATTACTTACAGTAAATGTAAATTATAGAATGAAATATAATAATAATAATAAAGATATAAAATAAAAAATAGTTTAATAATAAATAATAATAAGCATAAATAATTTCTTTTTCTTGGCTCTGCGAAAATGAATTTGATACATATGATTTTCCGATAAAAATTTTACTTCCTCTTCTATTTCATTAAAATCAAGCCGATTTTTTAAAATAAATATTATTAAAGATTTTAAAAGATTGACTGCCATATTAATGTCTAAAGTTCGAATTTTGTAAATACTTGCTTGTTGCATTCATTCGTTCTAATATTTTATTCCACATGATTGTCATAATACATATTTCCAAATTATTCATTTTTATCTGCGAGAGCCTTTACCTCGATTCGCACTAGTTGTTTCTCATTACCATCTTCATGTATAGCAAGTAATGTGTTTTTTTTTTTATTTCAACAAAACTGCTTTTAAGAGCCAAAACTGCATCGACTCTAGTAGACCATCGCGTGTCGCAAACCTTTCAAATTTACAAAAATCTGTAATTGATTTGACTAAGTTTGTTACCTATTGTAACGTTTTTTTTATTTATATGGGTGAAGTGTAAAACATAGACAAATATTATTAACTAAAAGAATACGTTTATTAAACGATGAATAATTAAGACTAAATATTAAAAGATAATATAAACAACAAACGCTATGATTAAATACTCGTAATTATAAACACTAAGAATATTATTAAATGCTTAAACACTACGATTATTTATCTAACTAACATTTATATCACTACACTTATTTATATAACTATATTTATTTATGTTAACAACTTGTAAACTGTTTATTTATATCACTGAGTTCATTTCTGGTTGCTTGTATATATGAGACTGTTTCTCCGCTTTCTTTCGGCCGGTATTTATACAGCGCATACCATTCTAGAAGCCTTCGAAGCGACAATGACCTGTATACAAAGGAATGAGGTCACGGCGTAATTAGACTCTAGCCGCTGCGGCGCCAGGGATTGCGTCATCGCTCCGGAACGTTCTGTCAGGGGCGCCGTTGTATACTCTTCTCCCAGGGGCGCACGTCACTATTTTATATTTTTATAAATATAATGGCGCTGTACAACAACAATAAAGAATAGTGTGACGTGGACTACTTGACTAGTGTGAAGATGAGGGAACTGCACTGATGGCGCAGGCGCTATACAACATACAAATAGACATCCAGCTTCGTAGGTTTGAAGTTTCAAAAATTATCAATAGATGTCTCTTTCTTAACGAAATATCTATATGCGGATGTAAAAAGATGGAACCGTTCCAGTTATAGTCTTGATATTTGTTACTATTTGGTCACAATGTTCTTAAGAAAATAAAAAGAAAAAAATTGGGGCCTCTGTACAATCTGGGGCCTCAAGCGGCCGCTTTGTACGCCTTATGGTTAATTCGGCACTGGGTACAGTTTAATACGAACCTAATATTTGTATGTTTAAACAATATTGTGACAAATATCTTACACTGAACGTTTATAATTTGCGATAATTTCGGTATGAGCATTGATTAAATAGTAAATATAGATTGGCAACCTTATGAGCATTTGCGTACCGCATTGTAAGCAACACATTATGCTGCAATCTTTAATAATTTTATTATTTGGCCGTTGGCCGTACAAACATTAGGCAGTAATTACGTTCGGATGTATTCGTATCAAGTCGCTTGGAGTCGGAGACACGAAATTTTTAATACAAAATAATGAATTATTTAATCACGTAACTGATTATGAACAACAAATAAATTAATTTATTATTTATTTTAGAGACGCTAAAAAATGAAATTTGTGAATATTGAAAAAAATATTTTTGACTAAAAATTAGGCTCATCGAAATGTATATATTCTCAATTTTTTTACTCTTCTTTTAACACCCTGTATAATGAACTATATAAAAAAAATAAGCTATTTCGTCAAATAAATAGTGCATAGGATATTAATATATTATATACAGGTCATATTGAAAAAGGGCCACTCAAAATAACTTTTTTTATTTATAATTATTTTTTAATTTTCTTTGCATATTTGTAAACTAGGCTTAGGGGTTCACAAATCATGGTATTTGGTATGATGGTAGCACTTGCGGTTTAACTGGAAATGATATTAACTTTCATATCAACGATGACGTTGCAAAATCTTCTAAGTAATATTTTTGGGTTCGTACTGATGTAATGAGTGCAAAGGTTACTTCTAATATTCGTAATTAGGATAAAATATGTATATTTCACATGTATGTTAAATTTGTAAAAGAAATTATATTTGTATTAGTTTTGCTTAATCCTTACGAGAGGAGAGACGAACCTTTATTCTAAATCAGCATAAATGGGAGAATGACGCTGAGAGTGAAACGATAGGCATTGGGTGTTGGTTCATCGTTCAGGAAAGATGTGTGGAGGCTAAAATTTGAAATATTATGAAGTAAGTTCTTGTGATATCATTTAAGGGTCCGTGAAGTTGGAGTTACAACATCGCGTTGCCACATCTTGCTTCACGTAGTAATTTTTTGCTCATTTTTTGCTATTTTTTGCTGTATAGCTTGAATTTTTTGCTGAATCCATTCTTAAGTTATAAACAAATTAAAAATGTAACTCCAACTTCACGCTGGAGTTACAAATAACTTAAATCAAAAATGTTTTGGTACTGTAATTTTTTGCTCATTTTTTGCTATTTTTTGCTGTATAGCTTGAATTTTTTGCTAAATCCATTCTTATGTTATTAACAAATAAAAAATGTAACTCCATCTTCACGCTGGAGTTACAAATAACTTAAATCAAAAATGTTTTGGTACTGTAATTTTTTGCTCATTTTTTGCTATTTTTTGCTGTATAGCTTAAGTTTTTTGCTAAACCCATTCTTAAATTATAAACAAATTAAAAATGTAACTCCATCTTCACATCGGTGTTACCTACTGTTACAACTAAGTTAAATCAAAAATATTTTAATGGCATTATTTTTAAATTTTTGCTTTATAATTTGAATTTTTTGTTATAGTTAATCTCGTTATAAATAACAAACAACTAACTTAAATAGAAATCATGCCGCTTAATATCTTGTTAAATTCATATTTGGACGAAAGGTGAAAACTACCAAGCGCGAATACAAGGGGGGAGGGGTATACATATATTTGAATAGCTAATTAATGGTGAAAAATCTGATGGGACCAACACAATACCTCCCGCCATTTAATTTTTATTAATTTAAATACATGTACCTATCGAGTCTCGTGGCCGCGTGCCTGCGTGTATGGTCGCGAATCTGAGGAACCGGATTCAATCCCTACCAACACCAAATATTTCTAATTTTAAATGACACAAAATTGATCCCTGTGGTGCACTCTCCATGACAGAAATAAGTACCTGTGAGGTGACGCTTGGTAAACGCCCGCACGATACAAATGTTTCGTCATCATTACCGAAATCTGTGTACAAAGCAGACTAGCACACCCAGCAATGGGCCATATGCCGTGATGATATATTTTTACCTTCCGTCACCTTTAGGTAAGGAAGGTATTGTCTGTCGTCAAAATATTCAATGGTGAGTTTTTAGTGAATAAGTACGTTTTAGGGTCCATATAATACGATTTTACCATTATATATATATATATAATATATATATATATATATATATATATATATATATATATATATATATATATATATATATATATATGTATGTATGTATGTATGTATGTATGTATGTATGTATGTATGTATGTATGTGAGTGTGTGTGCGTGTGTATGTGTGTATGTGTGTGTGACGAAACATTTGGATCGCATAACTTCAATACCACAATCCCAAAAGTTATATTTTTTTCATATTTCTCAAGTTTACATCCAGAAGAACAAGTGATTAGATTTTGGTTATAAATGGTCAACCGGAAGTACCCTCATTTGAAGATTTTAACAGTTTTTCTTGAAAAAACACAGTAAAATATCATTTATTGACATTCAACGTTATTATAACTTGAAGAATATTTTATTCTCTATACGATTTAATCGCATTTTATACTTCATATTCAATAGATGCGGTCAAATCAAGCAAATGTTAGGCTAGCAAAGTCGTTCAACAAATTTTACTTCCGATTGCTTGTTTTCCTGGGGCTTATTGAACGCACCTAATGAAAAGTAAATGAATGTGGCAGAGATGAGGATGTTGAGGTAGATGTTGGGGAAGATACGGAAAGATACGGTAAGGAATGAAAGAATAAGGGAAATAACTCTAGTGTTAGAAGTTTGTAGAAAGATATAAGAGAGACGGTTACATTAGTTTCAGCATATCATGAGGAGAGATGGAGAATATATTAGAAAAAGAATGAATAGCTGAGAAATAGAAGGTTGAAGAAACAGAGGAAGACCAAAGATATGTTGGTAGGAATGTATTGCGGAAGACTTGAGAGAAAAGGAACTGAATAAGCAGCGCCAGATCTAGAACAAAAGTTAGGGTGGGCAAGATCTAAAAAAGCCCCCCCCCCTCCACACCGTAATATACAGGTGTTCATTTTAAATGGACTACCATTGCCATCTCGAGAAATATCAAAGCTACAAAGACGGTTAAATGGGCAAACAATTTCTATTTCACAAGACAAATGTAAAGAGAAGAAAAATATTTTTTGGGCCCGTGGTCCTCAAAATAGGGGACGTAACTTTTTTATTTTAAATGAGAACATATATTTTTTATTTCCTCATTCGTTGGAGAATTTAATTCTGAATTCAGTGATATAATATTTTTATACCCTTATGTCACGAATTTTTTGAGAAAAAAGCTTATAAAATTTTATACTAATTTGATTAAAATATGGCTGTAATAAGAGTGCCACAAATAGAAAAAATAAATACAAGTTATATTTTTACATAGAATTATGGTGGATTTATACAGCGTAAGCTGTAACGTAACGTAGCGTGCTGTAATAATAATAATCCAAACTTTGACACTTGACGTTACGGCTTACGCTGTATAAATCCAGAATTTTATCTTTCTACGTTACGGCACGTTATGGTACGTTGCGATATTAAGAAAATTATTACTGCCCTGTGCTATAGTCTGTTTTTGTGTGATTAATATATATGTATATGTTAAAGTTTAACTAATATATTAAATGAAAATAAATATAAAAAATACTGCATTACGAATAGTCTGTTTTGTGTGACTGTGACTGACATGTGTCAAGTGTCAAAGTTTAGATTACTATATTAAATGGAAATTATGGAAATATAATGAAACATAGTGTATTACGAATAAAATAACCTGTTAAATACAAATCTGACATATACTTGTATCGACAGAGCATGTGGATACTTTTTATAAAAATGTATCGTAAAAGTTCTGTATAAAGTAGCTTAAAAAATCACGCGTTACGATACGTCACAGTACGCCACGGTACGGTACGTTACGTTACAGCTTACGCTGTATAAATCCACCATAATTCTATGTAAAAATATAACTTGTATTTATTTTTTCTATTTGTGGCACTCTTATTACAGCTATATTTTAATCAAATTAGTATAAAATTTTATAAGCATTTTTCTCAAAAAATTCGTCTTCCGCAATACATTCCTACCAACATATCTTTGGTCTTCCTCTGCTTCTTCAACCTTCTATTTCTCAGCTATTCATTCTTTTTCTAATATATTCTCCATCTCTCCTCATGACATGCTCAAACTAATGTAACCGTCTCTCTTATATCTTTCTACAAACTTCTAACACTAGAGTTATATCCCTTATTCTTTCATTCCTTACCGTATCTTTCCGTATCTTCCCCAACATCTATCTCAACATCCTCATCTCTGCCACATTCATTTACTTTTCATTAGGTGCGTTCAATAAGCCCCAGGAAAACAAGCAATCGGAAGTAAAATTTGTTGAACGACTTTGCTAGCCTAACATTTGCTTGATTTGACCGCATCTATTGAATATGAAGTATAAAATGCGATTAAATCGTATAGAGAATAAAATATTCTTCAAGTTATAATACCGTTGAATGTCAATAAATGATATTTTACTGTGTTTTTTCAAGAAAAACTGTTAAAATCTTCAAATGAGGGTACTTCCGGTTGACCATTTATAACCAAAATCTAATCACTTGTTCTTCTGGATGTAAACTTGAGAAATATGAAAAAAATATAACTTTTGGGATTGTGGTATTGAAGTTATGCGATCCAAATGTTTCGTCACACACACATACACACATACACACGCACACACACTCACATACATACATACATACATACATACATACATACATACATACATACATATATATATATATATATATATATATATATATATATATATATATATATATATATATATATAATGGTAAAATCGTATTATATGGACCCTAAAACGTACTTATTCACTAAAAACTCACCATTGAATATTTTGACGACAGACAATACCTTCCTTACCTAAAGGTGACGGAAGGTAAAAATATATCATCACGGCATATGGCCCATTGCTGGGTGTGCTAGTCTGCTTTGTACACAGATTTCGGTAATGATGACGAAACATTTGTATCGTGCGGGCGTTTACCAAGCGTCACCTCACAGGTACTTATTTCTGTCATGGAGAGTGCACCACAGGGATCAATTTTGTGTCATTTAAAATTAGAAATATTTGGTGTTGGTAGGGATTGAATCCGGTTCCTCAGATTCGCGACCATACACGCAGGCACGCGGCCACGAGACTCGATAGGTACATGTATTTAAATTAATAAAAATTAAATGGCGGGAGGTATTGTGTTGGTCCCATCAGATTTTTCACCATTAATTAGCTATTCAAATATATGTATACCCCTCCCCCCTTGTATTCGCGCTTGGTAGTTTTCACCTTTCGTCCAAATATGAATTTAACAAGATATTAAGCGGCATGATTTCTATTTAACCCAGATAAACCTGAAATTATTTTAAGTATTTTTTTTTTTGAAAATGATTGAAACTTAATGTTCACATTAGTATAAACATTTTTTGTCAAATAAATTTATTTTTAACATTTACCATTTTTCAGTTAATTGCCGTCCTTTTAAAAGGACACTAGGAAAATATACGTCTACAATACATGAATACGTGTTTAAATATGATGTACAAGGCCTAATCTAATAATTTATAGGGGCGACATCTCTTAAAACTAAAGTACATCTCTAAAAAAAAATTAAAAACCTTCCCATCCTTTTAAAAGGTTGAGATTAACTATAACAAAAAATTCAAATTATAAAGCAAAAATTTAAAAATAATGCCTTTAAAATATTTTTGATTTAACTTAGTTGTAACAGTAGGTAACACCGATGTGAAGATGGAGTTACATTTTTTATTTGTTAATAACTTAAGAATGGATTTAGCAAAAAATTCAAGCTATACAGCAAAAAATAGCAAAAAATGAGCAAAAAATTACAGTACCAAAACATTTTTGATTTAAGTTATTTGTAACACCAGCGTGAAGTTGGATTTACATTTTTAATTTGTTTATAACTTAAGAATGGATTCAGCAAAAAATTCAAGCTATACAGCAAAAAATAGTAAAAAATGAGCAAAAAATTACAGTACCAAAACATTTTTGTTTTAAGTTATTTGTAACTCCAGCGTGAAGGTGGAGTTACATTTTTAATTTGTTTATAACTTAAGAATGGATTCAGCAAAAAATTCAAGCTATACAGCAAAAAATAGCAAAAAATGAGCAAAAAATTACAGTACCAAAACATTTTTGATTTAAGTTATTTGTAACTCCAGCGTGAAGTTGGAGTTACATTTTTAATTTGTTTATAACTTAAGAATGGATTCAGCAAAACATTCAAGCTATACAGCAAAAAATAGCAAAAAATGAGCAAAAAATTACCATGCGAAGCAAGATGTGGCAACGCGATGTTGTAACTCTAACTTCACGGACCCATCATTTAACCATATAGTTGTTGTTCCCGAGATAATTAAACCAGGTTAAGGTATGTAATTTTTTTGAAATTTACATTTTTATGATTTTTTGGATTGAACTCACTGTAATTTGTCATTTAAATATGCTGTTGTAAATTGCTATTGTATTTGACTATTCAGAATATCTATTAATTTATGTTTTATAGTTATAATTTTATTTTGTATTTATATTCATATCTAACTTTATCGTTGTAAATATATTTTGTTAAACTTTTAATAATCATTTAATTAATTTTATTCACTCCTTTTTGCACTCAAAAAGCTTCTGAAGAAAAATTCCGGCTGGAATATAGTAAGTAAAAACCGCTCGGATTTATTATAGTATTAAAAGTTTATATTATTAGAATTGGTGATTAGCATTGAGATTTATTACAATTGGTAACATCGGTGGAATAGTATAAAACTGATTTTATTTCACCGATTATTACATAAAAAAATACTTAATTCAGTGCGCATGTACAAGTAATAGCTCCTATGGTATTAGAATACAGTATATATATGGTGACCATAATTTTCTGAGGAAAAAAAAGGACAGTTAAATTTACACTGGTGTTGTGCGCATTATTAGAGTGAGAGGTCCGATTTGGCCTGTGAAATTATTTACATGTCAGATGAGGAATGAAACTTATCCTTTTCTTCACAAAATGTGTGTTAATAAAACTTTTTGTGAAGAAAAGGACAAGTTTCATTCCTCATTAGATAATTTCTTCACGATAACTCAACAATATAATTATTACTTATTATTTACAAGTCCATGATATGGTCAGCTAGCTTCATAGATGTTTATGTCAGCAGAGGTCATGTTGAGGTCGTATTGTAGAGAATACAATTTAAAGTTTCAAAAATTTGCAATAGATGTCTTATTCTCAATGTCAAGCGCAATTGAATGAAGTTGGCCATGGTAAATGGTCTAATGAGAGAGGCTGTGCCCACGTATTTGGTTCTTCATTCTAACGAGAGATGTCGCGATATGTGCTGTGTGGCGGCAACCTAAAGCACCACACGACTAACGTCGTCCCATGACTTTTAAAAGTAGTACATTTTAATGTACTTTACTCCGTCGTAAGGACAGTAGGAGTTCATTTCTAAAGAAAGTACTGTCCTACTTAAATAAGTACATATGGTCACCATAAGTATATACCACCTTCTACCATAGGGAGAGCTAATACATATACATGCGTAATGAATAAAGGATTTTTTTGATTAATAATCTGCATTAGCCCAAATATGTTACTTAGGAGATATTTCAAATGGGACATCCTATTTATTTTTACACGTTAAATTATGAATTCAACGGTGTTTTTTTTTAAATTTTGCTTCACCCATGGGGTATTTGCATACACATGTTAGTCGTGTTTACATTTTTATTTACATTTCATTGATTAATTGAATATATTTTTATGTAATTCATTATTGGGGTGTAGTTCTTCACCCTTTTATTGTTTGTGGTATCTGGTGTTTCGTCCTGTATTCGTCATACTTCTTACAGTGTAGTATAATGTGTTCTATTGCGATCTGTGTATTGCAATCAATGCATATTTTGGCATTTGTTCTTTCTAAAATGCAGTTATGTGTTACTCTGGTATGTCCAATTTTTATTCTTGAAAATTTTACTTGTTCTCTTCTGGTTGAGTTTTCGGGTTCTTGCCAGGGCTAGATTTTTTCTTGTATGTTTTTAATTTGTTTGTTTCGAGATTGTTCCATCGTAGGTTCCAGTTTTCGATTTTGATTTTAAATGTTGCTGCCATGTCTCTTGCTTCAATGGGGATGGATGTAAGAGGGATATTTGTGGCTTCCTTGGCTGCTCTATCTGCTTTTTCGTTGCCTGGTATACCAATATGGGATGGGATCCAAATATGTATGTTTGCAGTGTATTTTTATTGAAGAAATTAATTACAAGAACATAACAGAAAATATTGCATAATTAACTTGCTAAGCCAAGTTGCGAAAACAGTTGATATAATATTAAGTAATATTTAAGTTAATTGTATAAATAGTAAGGTATTTTTGTAAGATTTCATATTTTCATAAAGTTGGCAAAGAAAGAAGAAATATATATTGTATTCATGGTTTCATTCAAACTATTAATGGCATTTTAAAATTATTTGCAGACATGAAAGAAGAGAATTATTTATTTTTATTAACAAATAGATTGCAGCAAGATTGTATGGAAAACCACTTTTCAATAATTAGAAATAGAGGGGGGTACAATCTAAATCCAACTGCAAAACAATTTAGGCAAACATTGCAAAGAACTATTCATATAAGAATTTTAAAACCAGTTGGAAGCGGAAACTGTGAAATAGATGAAGATGACATTATTGAAACAGAAATATCAGAATCCATTACATCGCCTCAACAAATTGTATACGAAATGGTCGACAATGTTGAAATTGTAGGACCAAGAAAAATGACCTTGATTATAGCAAAGTGAATGAAATACAATATTTTGCAGACCGAATGAACAAGCAGTAAAAATTGTGTCGGAATTATTAAGCTTTTTTATTGAATTTACAAAAGAATATTTATATTCAAACAATATACCCAGAAATTTATTAAAAAATAGTATACGGTGCATAAATTTGCATTACAGTGACTTGTTAAATAAAACGGATGGCTGCTATGAGCTATGACCATAAAAAATTATTATAACAATATTTATTAAAATAGAAGTGCGTCAAGTTATTGGGTGTGATTCTAATACCCGGTTCAATTGTAATCCAACTTAATTCAATGACGCTTGGTAAGCACCTTATTTAAAAAGAATAGCTATATTTATGTGTTAAAGTGACATTTTATTTTGCAAGAAGAAAGTGTGGAGTATGACGTGAAGCGGATGGTCCTAACCTTCAAATACATATCCACTGTAAATTCATATTCAATCACTTCTTGATTAAATGAAAAATGAATGCATATCCCCTGTAAATTCATATTAAATCGTTTTTCAATTAAATGTGAACTAAATTTTTATTAGAAAAAAATAAATTTATAATTCAATTAAATATCTTTGAAGAAATGACGAAATAGGTTTAACAAATTCTCATTATAAAATTGTTTGGGCCCGCCCGCCGATGTGTACTACCATTCTTGCTACCTTGGACATATGTATAGTGTACAACTACAACACAGATGACTCTTACTTGTAGAGAATTAAAATATGTTACGCGGATTGACTATAACATTGCCAATTATACTATTTAATCAATGGTATTAGATTACAGACACGTAAAAACACTGTTATTGTTATGATCTGTGCTTCATATTTTAGTGGTAAGAAAAAAATTAAAAATATTGTGGTAATATCACATAACGGACAATTCTTCGACCATCAGTTTATTGTAAACCTAATAATGCATGGTACAAAAATTGTATCGATGACAGTGGAAAATGTGGATTTTTTGGACTCTTAAGAAGCCTACTATATAGGGTGTATCAGGGCTCATGTAACAAAAAAGAATAGCGTATTCATGAGCCAATTTTGAGCAAAAAATGATATATGAAGGTCCGGAAACTTTTCATTACAAAGTTATAGGCCCTTAAAAGTGCATCGCATCAAGCACATTTTTATTTATAATTCTGATACTCGTTGCACTAAAATTTGGAACTTGTATGAGGATATTACTTATTTAGATGTATGTTTATCCTCTTTTTTATTTCTTTATCCCAACCAGAGGCGTCTCATATAGGGAAGCTATGAACGTTTTTTTATCGTTATTTTTTACCTATTAACATTTTTCCATTTTTGCTTATAAAATATTACATACAATACAAAATACACAAAAAATGTCATATACATATAGGTCTTATTTCTTTTTGTTACGGAATTACAAGGGATCAAAGTTTTATAAATAGCAGCATTTTTTTTTAAATTTTATAACAAATGTGGTATTAACATGATGGCGCTCTTCCTCATCATGGAAGACAGGTGACTGCTTGGTTAAACTAACATTACCCGAATAGATGGATAAGACATGGAGGTCCGTTCCGATGGACCGCACGATCTTCTGATTTAAATCCATTAGATTTCTATTTTTGGGGACACTTGAAGTAACGGTTTGCAGTGTTCAAATAAATACACATAACCAATTACTAGAATGAATAATAAACGCCTCAAATGAAATTCGTAATAACCCAAATACGATTTATAATATTTATAATTCCTTGATTCGCCGATGTTAAGCTTGCATTCGAGCTCAAGGTCACATTTTGAACACTTGTTATAAGAAATAAAATAAATATATTTTCATGTTTTGTTATTTTGTTTTAAGTATTTTAAATTTAAAAAAAAAATGCTGCTCTTTATATAACTTCGATCCCTTGTAATTCTGTAACCAAAAGAAATAGTACCTATGTTCATATATGACATTTTTTGTGTAATTTTTGCATTGTATGTAATATTTTATAAGAAAAAATATAAAAAAATGTTAATCGGTACACGCCACTGGTTGAGATACAGAAACAAATGAAAGTGTAAACATACATCTAAATAAGTAATAATAGGATGAGTCTAAGGTTAAATTATAACTAAAACTAATACAATTACCCCTTAACCTTAAAATTATAAAATAAGCTATATACATATTGCGAGAACTAAGTTCTCATCATCAGTAGTACAAATTTAAGCGGAGTAGCTGAGATTACTCAACATGTAAAGCATGCCAGAGGTCCTAATAACTCTGAAAAAACAAGGGAGAGAACTGGGATTATATAGGCATGGGAGTCACAGGTGAATGAATACCAATTATAAACTAAGATTTAGCGTCCAATGATATTTAAGATTTAAAACGTCGTATAAAATTTAAGTTTGTATTAAATCGAATAGTTTAGAATTTGGTATGGGACCGAGAACTGCGTTCATCAAATTATTTTTAAATTTATTTTTGTTACTTTTGTTGCAAGATATTGGAAGTCTGGCGCTTCTTTAATAAATTTGTCTATCTGTTCACCAGTAAAAGCTTCTGATTTTTTAGGTTCATTACTTTCAGAACGCCTTTTTAATAAAGTACGCAATCTCGCATATGAATCAATGTGGACGTTGTGTTTGATATTTAATATGCTTTTGAGCATTGAATAGCTTGTCCATAATGTAGTAATGTAGATGACGTATTTTTTTCCAAGTTCTGTAAAATACACCAGCAACGTATCTTCCGAAAAAGAGGATATATTTTTGGTTGCTCTTCACGTCATAAATGTGTTGTAGGCGATTTCGTAAGAATTCTTTCTTGAATTTCTGGGCAGCAATTCAAGCGATGCTACTTTATTTGCGCTCTGAATTTCAGGGAATGTACATTCAAGGTGATTATCGTCGCCGCTTACGGTCTCCATTTAATAATTAAATACTAGAACACTAGTCAGTAACCAGTAACCACTTTAATTAATTAAAATATGATCAACTCATCGAAAAACTTAAATTTAATCACAAATTTAATGTCGAAATATCAAAGAATTTTTCATAGTTGTTAAGAACAAATGTTTGTGTTTTGTTGTTTCAAAAATCAATAACTGTCAACCGCCACGGTGAATGTGGCATTCACAGAACTAAAACTTTTATAATATAAATGCATTTTGCGTGTATCCATAAAAGATCACTCTTATTATACACGTGGAAATGGGATTTCACATTCCGCTTGTGGAATCGTCATCTTCTAAACGGTTGCACCTTTTTACATGTATGTAAATTAAAGAAGTATTGATTCTCAGCCAGGTTTTAGTACTCGAAGAATAGCACTATAATACAAATTTTCACATATAACAATTTGGAGGATATTGAAAGAACAACAGCAATTTTGAACATGTATTGTGATTTCATTTAGGCCTGCATCACTTTTAATCATCTTTATGCATTTTCTTGTTCCGTCAATTGTAGAGTTGTTCTTGGCCGACTACATCCTATAATATATATATATATATATATATATATATATATATATATATATATATATATATATATATATATATATATATATATATATATATATATATATATATATATATACAGGGTGTAAACGGAACTAGGGAACGCGATTTTTCTCGGAAGTTATAAGACATACAAAAAAAATCTTTTAAATAAATTTTTTAGTGTTTCTAGTAAGCTATATAAATTAATGTAAATCAGAAAAAAAATATTTTAATTTTCGGAGATATACCTATTTTTGACTTTTTTTTGAAATGGTACGCCTTGTATATTTTTATACTATTTAGTACGAAATAATTTTTGCTTTAAAAAAGTTTCATAAGTTATACCTTCTAAACTTAATAATATTCGAGATATTGAAGAAAATATTAAAATAATTTTACTGGAAATTAAAGCTGGCTATGGAAACAAACTTTGACATTTGTTTCATTGTTATAACCCTGTAAAAAAGTTTATTGAATTGATAACTTAGATTATTATTTGTTGTAAAAATGGAAGAATACTCAATTAACGAGAAGGTAGATATGTTGAAATGTTTCCATTTATAAAACAATAATTCAAGAGAAGCCCTGCGATTATACCGGCAACAATATCCTGATCGCTTTCATCCAAATCAAACATACTTTTTCAAATTAGAAAGAAAGCTACGTAGAACTGGTTCCCTGACTATGGCAAATCGCGAAGTTCGTCAAATAAATGAAAATTTGGAAGCTGATGTATTAGCATATTTTAATGTGCATCTGAGAAATTCAGTTAGAGAAGCTGCACTAGAATTAAACGTATCACATACACAGGTACACAGGATTTTAAAAAAGCATAAATTCAAAGCTTACAAAATACATAAAATCCATAATCTCCATCCTGGTGATTTTGCAAGAAGACTTCACTTTTGCAATTATTTCATTCAGGAATATCGCACAAATCCACATTTTCTAAATAAAATTTTATGGACAGATGAAAGCCACTTTTCCAATAATGGTATATTTAATAGGCATAATACGCATTATTGGCAAACTACCGACATATATCCACGCGAAACATGTATTACTAATTTTCAAGTACGTTTTTCAACTAATGTGTGGTGCGGAATTGTTAATAATATTATTCTGGGTCCATATTTTTATGAGGGCACTTTAACTTCTCAAAGATATTTGTTTTTTTTTTTACAAAATGAACTAAGGATTTTTTTTTGATGATATACCATTAGCAGATCGGCGCGGAATGATATTTCAACAAGATGGTGCACCTGCGCACAATTCAATAGATGTAACAAACTATTTAAATCAAGAATTTCCAAATGCCTGGATTTGAACAAGAGGACCTATAAAGTGGCCTGCAAGGTCTCCCGATCTATCGCCTTTAGATTTCTTTCTGTGGGGTGCCATCAAAAACAAAGTTTATGTTACGCACGTTACTACACTTGAAGAATTAAAACATAGAATAAGAGAAGCTGTGAACGAGTTAAATAATAAAATTAATAATACTGTAAATCAACATTTATTAATAAGGCTCAATTTTTGTATGCAAGAAAACGGTGAAAATTTTGAACAATTTTTATAGTGTTACCAGTATGACAATAATTTGAAATACATTTGTAAATTTAAATGTTTCGTAACTCAATAATTTTGTTTTCATAGCCAGCTTTAATTTCGAGTAAAACTATTTTAATATTTTCTTCAATACCTCGAATTCTATTAAGTTTATAAGGTATAACTTAAACAACTTTTTGAAAGCAAAAATTATTTCCTATTAAATAGTAAAAAAATATATAGGGTGTACCATTTAAAAAAGTCAAAAATACGTATATCTCCGAATTTTTTTTTTCTGATTTACATTAATTTAATTAGCTTGCTAGAAACACTAAAAAATTTATTTGAAAGATTTCTTTGTATCTCTAATAACTTCCGAGAAAAATCGCGTTCCCTAGTTCCGTTTGCAACCTGTATATATATACAGGCTGTTTCCTTTAAAACAACCAGCGCTTTTTTGGGCGAACTAATGACTTTAGAGAAAAATGTTATATACAAAAAATTACCAGGAAAAGGGGCTTAATTTATGAGGAATAATAAATAAAAAATTCAACCAGTGGTTCTCAAACGGTAGAATAAAATTATATTTTTTTAAATGGCAACCTATATAAATTTTTTGTCCATTAGATAGAGAGTTTTTTTCTGATTTCAACGATATAAATATGATATGGGGTTGTATAACAATTATTTCGAGAAAAATGATATTAAAAATCAGAAATAATTGTACAATATTGAAGTAGGCTATGCAATAAACAAATGCAAACAAATGATACAGGTGACAGATAGTTTTGTTACTTACGTTATTAAGTGTTTGTTTTCGTAATTTTTTAATTACTTATTAATAAAAAATGGCTTTGCAGTTGCAAAAATACCAAAAATACCTAAGGTTGCATAACTTTGTAAATAATTTCCATCATATTGTTTTTCTTTTTATGTTAGTACTATTATTTTTTGATATTTCTTCGTTATGTAGTTCATTTGTTATTATGAATTTCTTAGTAAAACAAGTTATTTTAGATATAAGAAAATAATATACTATCGTAACCTAGGCAATAGTCGTATTAATAGTTGTTTATTGCATAGCCTACTTCAATATTGTAAAATTATTTCTGATTTTTAATATCATTTTTCTCGAAATAATTGTTATACAACCCCATATTATATTTATATCGTTGAAATCAGAAAAAAATTCTATATCTAATGGACAAAAATTTATATAGGTTGCCATTTAAAAAAATATAATTTTATTCTACCGTTTGAGAACCACTGGTTGCATTTTTTATTTATTATTCCTCATAAATAAAGCCCCTTTTCCTGGTAATTTTTTGTATATAACATTTTTCTCTAAAGTCATTAGTTCGCCCAAAAAAGTGCTGGTTGTTTTAAAGGAAACAACCTGTATATATATATATATATATATATATATATATATATATATATATATATATATATATATATATGTATATATATATATATATATATATATATATATATATATATATATATATATATATATATATATATATATATATATATATATATATATAGGGTCTTACACCCGAAAATGATAGATAGAACCCATTAAAACAAACAACTTTTCTTAGCTCAAATTTTTGATTTGGAGCCCCAGTTCATAGTTATTGGCGTTCTCTTGTTTTTCGAAAAATCGTCATAACTCCCTTATTTTAAGGAATATTTAAAAAATACAAAAACTTTCAGCATTTGCTTTCGGTTCTCTAAAACATTTGTATTTACAATTATTTTCTATTTCATCAAATAACAAAATGGCGACCAATCAAAAATTTCAAAACAAGATATTTTGAAAACCACCCCATCGATTTTCGAAAATAAAACATTTTTAAAATCCTTAAACTTTCTATTACAATATTTGTCTGAAACATTTATTTCTATCTTCATACAGACACACACACACAGACACACACACACACACCCACAAATATCATCGTGGATATGTTATTTACTAAAATCTCGATATGCCATTTTTAGTACAATCCCTACACCTCCCTTACCAAGGGTAGCGGAAGGTAAAAAATAAAAAAATTGAACAATAAAAGAATATTGTAAATATTTTTAGTACAAGTTTAGTAAAAATGCATGCTTTTATATATATATATATATATATATATATATATATATATATATATATATATATATATATATATACATACATATATAAAGGGGCTCATAAGATGATCATAGCAGAAATAAAACTTCCGGTTTTATATTTTTTTTCATAATGTACATAAAATTTGCTTCACAATGATACCAAATTATCATGGTTTTACTTTCACGATTTCAAAATGGCAACCATCTATTCTCAAAATATGTATTAATAAAATTCCATACAAAATAAAACATAGCAAGCTATGACAACAATTTTATTATCTTATAACAAAAGAAAAAAAATCTGTTGTGGCCAGCACAATACTTCCCGCCACTTCCTTTTTTTTGTTACATAAGTATAGGGCGCGAACAGTTATTTTACATTATTGGCCTTGACAAGCAGATGTGGGGGCCCGTTTCAGAATGATAATTAGTAATTATGTACATAAATGTCTAATATCAGAATTTTTCATTAAAAATTTCAAGATTTTCTAAATTCACGTAGTTAATTTGTCACCAGGAGTGTGGAATTTACTTGTCGAGGAAAATAAACCACATGGAATTGGAAAATCACGAAATTTAGAATGAGAAATTATGATATTTGATCTCTATATCCATAATTACTAGCTATCATTCTGACATGGGCCCCCATATCTGTTTGTCCAGACCAATAAAGTCACATGACTGCTCGCGCCCTAATGTATTTAACATTTCTTGTACACCTACACTCTACACCAAAAATTCTACTTATATCTATTCCTTATATTTGTACTTTTTAAATTTAAATTCATTCTATGGAGAAATTTTGACCTATTCTTCTAATTTTTCCAGATGTTTCCAATTAATTGTCGGGAGTAACATTATTTCTGAAGGGTATGTGTAATATACCTATAATATTAAATATTTTACTATTAATACATTAAGAAATTATATATACTTCCCAGAAAAAGTCTTCAGTAATGTCTCCGGATTTCTGACACTGACATTTATCTGTCAGATACAAACAATTTAAATTTTCAACTATTTTCCGTGGCATTCTTTCAGCTGTAAAATTTATTACAACAGATTATTTTACATATTATATTTCTTTTATCTCTAAATCTATAGAATATATAATAAAATATTTAAATGTATCATATAGAGAATTTAATTTTCCTTAATATTACCAAGAAAAATTTTCAAAAAATACTTTTTAGAAGATTTTTTTTCAAGAATCTTCTACTTCCGGTTGTTCAATTGTTACCAAAACCTTTTCAGATCTTCCGATGTATGTCCGATTGGGAAATACGTAGTTAAACAAATATTTAGTCTTATAGTTTTTGAGTAATCGTCCTTCCAACATCCCACATACACACACACACACACACACATACACACACACACACACATCCACACACACACACACACACACACACACACACAGACATCATCGTAAAAATATTAAAATCGGATTGTAGGGACCTTAAAACGTGCTTATTTAATAATATCTGGATATGCGATTTTTAGCATGAATCCAATACCTCTCTTAGCGAGAGGTAAAAAGAAATTTAAAAAAAAGTAGGCGTTTTATTTTTACCATGTTCAAAACGATACAACAGAAACAGTAAATGTGAAAAACTACAAATGCTCAATATGGCCGCCGTTATTTTCTATACATTTTCTTATACGTAATAAAAACTCTTTCATTACATTTTCTAGGATATTCTCATTAATTTCTCTAACAATCGCTCTAACTTTTATTTCTAAATTTTCCAAAGTAGTTGGAGGTGTTCGGTATACTTTATCTTTCAAATAACCCCAAAGAAAGTAGTCCAGTGGCGTAAGGTCAGGAGATCGTGCCGGCCAAGGATTTGGAGAATTTGTTCCAATCCAAATTATCTTCATATTTTTCATTTAAATAGGCCACTACATTTCTTGCATTATGAGCTGGCGCTCCATCTTGTTGGAACCACATGCCAATGGTATTGACAGTAGGTAAGTCGTCCAGCAGATCTTCCACTTCATTTTGTAAAAATAGTAAATACCTTTCTGCTGTCAGAGTACCTTGTAATATAATAGGGCCAACAATTCTAGTCCCAATTATTCGCAGCCAAACATTAAAACCAAATATTTCTTGATGCCTGGATGTTCTCAGTATTCTAGGATTTTCGGTTGCCCGACGTCTTACATTATTTCTGTTAAAAAGCTCATTGTTCGAAAAATATGATTCATCAGAAAATAAAATTTTGTGATGAAATCCGTTATCATTCTGCCACATTTATAAAAGCCAATTGCAAAAATTTATTCTACGATCATAGTCATATTCCCTAAGAGATTGACTAATGTGCATCTTATAAGAATTAAAACTATGTTTTTTTAAAATTTTGAATGCTCTCCAACATGATACCACGCATCCTCTACTTAATTCCCTCACCGACACTTCAGGATTGTAATTAATGTAAGCTAATATTCTTTCTTCTTCTTCATCTCGATGATTATCTACTTCATTTCCTCTTCTTGCACGTCGATTTTTCAGTTTAAATGATCCATGTGTTTTCAATTTATTAACAACTTCATTAAAATATTGTCTTCTCGATTGTCGTCGGTGAGGATACCTCTCTCCATAAAGTTGAAGTGCTCTAACAGAATTTCTTTGACATTCTCCGAATATTAAAATCATATCAACCATTTCTTCATTTGTGTAATTCACTTGAGCCATAATTATTTAATTATTGCAAGAAATTGTCACTATCACAAATGTAGGTATATTCTTTTCTTTTGTTATAAGATAATAAAATTGTTTTCATAGCTTGTTATGTTTTAGTTTGTATGGAATTTTATTAATAGATATTTTAAGAATAAATGGTCGCCATTTTGAAATGGTTAAAGTAAAACTATGATAATTTGGTATCATTGTGAAGCTAATTTTATGTATATTCTGAAAAAAAAAAATAAAAAAAATACCGATTCCCTATGCTAGATTTAAAGTTGTACCCATTTCCGCTAAAACCGGAAGTGATACAAAATTTCTGCTATGATCATCTTATGAGCCCTTTTGTCTAGTTTAACTTTGCTTATTAACATTTTTTTTTGTATCTCTCAAAATAAACGATATATTCGTGGTGCCGGACTTACGCCAAACATCCTGTATATATATATATATATATATATATATATATATATATATATATATATATATATATATATATATATATATATATATATATATATATACCGGGTGATCATTTGAAAACTTCCCACCTTGAATAACTCTTTAATTAATAAAATTATCAAAAATCACTAAAACAGGTCAATGTTATTTTGGAGGGGGACATTTAATAACCTATTCCAATCAGTTGGGAAACTTTCACCCTCCCCTCCAGCCACCCCCGCCCCAAAATTTTAAATGGCACTACCCCATGTGTGATACATTTAAAGGTTGTAAAATTCTCAATATTTTAAAGCAAAGAAAATTAAAATCGGCCGAGCCGTTCATGAATTAGAGACAAAAATGTATGCCCATTTTGAGTGGTTGATCAAGCCATCTACCTATGATGTATCACACATGGGGTAGTGCCATTTAAAATTTTGGGCCGGGGGTGGCTGGAGGGGAAGGTGAAAGTTTCCCAACTGATTGGAATAGGTTATTAAATGTCCCCCTCCAAAATAACATTGACCTGTTTTAGTGTTTTTTGATAATTTTATTAATTAAAGAGTTATTCAAGGTGGGAAGTTTTCAAATGATCACCCGGTATATATATATATATATATATATATATATATATATATATATATATATATATATATATATATATATATATATATATAGTTACCATATCTTATATACTTTTATAAAAAATATCTGTTGTGACCAGCACAATACTTCTCGCCATTTTCATTTTATGTTGCATAGGGCGCGAGCAGTAATGTGACTTTGTTGGCCTTGGCAAGCAGATATGGAGGCCCGTGGTAGAATGACACCTAGTACTAATGTACATAGATGTCAAGTATCATAAGTTTTCATTTAAAATATCATGATTTTTCAAATCCATGTGGTTTATTTTCCTCGACAAGTATATTCCATACTATTGACAAATAAACATCAGAATATTTTGAAATTTTGAATGAAAAATTATGACAATTGTGACATCTATGTAAATAACTACTAGCCGTCATTCTGACACTGATCCTTATATCTGCGTGCCAAGGCCAACAAAGTCACATGACTGCTCGCGCCATATAAGTAACAAACTTAACATTTCTTGTACACGCAAATAATTGAAATTGTAGGTATCTCTTCTTTTGTTCTATGAGGAATTTAGTCCTACTCTTCTAATATGTTCAAAATTCTTCAAATTCATTGACAGTATTAGCGTTATTTCTTAAGGATATATGTAATATTAACATACCTGTAATGTAAATACATATTTAATTAATAATACAATAATATATATTAAATGTACTCGTACCACCCAGAAAAATCTGATTTATGACACTGACATTTTGCATTTATCTGTCAATTATAAACATTTAAATATCTCAACTGTTTTTTAGGCAACGAGATTATTTGTTTACAACAGTTTATTCTATATTATTATATACTATATCTCCAAACCTATACGAGATATAAGATATTAAGAATTAAATTTTCTTTAATATTTCCAAGATTTTTTTTCAAAAAATAGTATTTAGAAGATTTTTTTTGAAGAATCTGGTACTTCCGGTTGTCCAATTGTTACCAAAACCTTTTCAGATCTTCCCATGAATGTCCGATTGGGTAATACGTAGTTAAACAAATATTAAGTCTTATAGTTTTTGAGTAATCGTCCTTCCAACATCCCAACATATATACACACATACACACACACACACACACACACACACACACACACACACACACACACACACACACACAGACATCATCGTAAAAATGTTAAAATCGGTTTGTAGGGACCTAAAACGTACTTATTCATTGAAATCTGGATATGTGATTTTTAGCATGAATCCAATACCTCTCTAAAAGGTAAAAAAATGTTAAGTTTGCATTATGTATGCTTAAATTATTTTGAGTTATTTGAATTTATACCTGTACATTTTATTTTAATGTTAGAAATATTTTTTTTTTTAAATATACTAGTATATTAATTTAAATTTTTACCTCTCGCTAAGAGAGGTATTGCATTCATGCTAAAAATCGCATATCCAAATTTTATTGAATAAGCACGTTTTAAGGTCCCTACAATCCGATTTTAACATTTTTACGATGATGTCTGTGTGTGTGTGTGTGTGTGTGTGTGTGTGTGTGTGTGTGTGTGTGTGGATGTATGTGTGTGTGTATGTATGTAGGATGTTGGAAGGACGATTACTCAAAAACTTTAAATTTGTTTAACTACGTATTTCCCAATCGGACATTCATGGGAAGATCTGAAAAGGTTTTGGTAACAATTGGACAACCGGAAGTAGAAGATTCTGGAAAAAAAATCTTCTAAATAATATTTTTTGATTTTTTTTCTTGGTAATATTAAAGAAAATTAAATTCTCTATCTGATACATTTAAATATTATATAATATATTTTATAGATTTAGAGATAAAAGAAATATAATATATAAAATAGTCTGTTATAATAAATTTTACAACCGAAAGATTGGCCATGGAAAATAGTTGAAAATTATAATTGACAGGTAAATGTCAGTGTCAGAAATCCGAAGACATTACTGAAGACTTTTTCTGGGAAGTACATACATTATATTATTTCTTAATGTATTAATAGAATTGGAAACATTTCGAAAAATTAGAAGAGGACAAAATATCTTCATCAAAAATTAAACAATCTAAATATATATGGAATAGATATATGCATAAGTAGAATTTTTGGTGTAGAGTGTAGGTATACAAGAAATGTTAAATACAATAGGGCGCGAGCAGTCATATGATTTTGTTGGCCTTGACAAGCAGATATGGGGGCTCATGTCAGAATGATAGCTAGTAATTATGTATATAGATGTCAAATATCATAATTTCTCATTCTAAACTTAGTGATTTTCCAATTCCATGTGGAGCAGAATTAAATGTTAAATATCTAAGGCATACAAGTAAATTTTAAACTCCCGGTGATAAATTAACTACGTAAATTTAGAAAATCTTGAAATTTTTAATGAAAAATTCTAACATTTGAAATCTATGTACATAATTACTAATTATCATTCTGAAACGGGCCCACACATCTGCTTGTCAAGCCCAAAAATGTAACATTACTGTTCGCGCCCTATACTTATATAACCAAAAAAAGGAAGTCGCGAGAGGTATTGTGCTGGCCACAACAGATTTTTTTTTTAAAAATAGTGTTTATTTTTAATTATATTACAACACAGTAAATATTAGTAGTAGTAAGTAGCCAATGCATTGTATTCGTAATGTAATGTTACATGTTACACCCTATTTAATCCCTTCCAAACTAGCAGATGAGTATATGCACCTATCCCTGTCGAATGATTCTTCCCATTCTGTTGGAGGAGAGCCAATCATTTGCATATGTAGTTCATTACTTCTGTATGCGTTAGTAACAACTAAATAAAATTTATTTCGTGTTCAGATAGCATTATGTATTTAAAAAAATGCATCTCCATGAGGCATTTAACGTTTAAAAAACTTTTGTTTACGTTTTTTAAAAGCTTTTTAAAAGTTTGTTACAGTGAACTTGAATCAATTGTTTGTTTACTTTAACGACAAGCGTCAACAAGTCGAACGATCGAACATTGTCATTTAAAAAAAAAATGTGTTTCGAAATTCTTTATAGTTTCCGAAATGTTAGGGCATTATCGATTTTTGAAATCATAAGGGGAAATATTATGCATACATATAATTAAATGGTGGGTGGGTGGTAGTGTGTGTATGGGTGTGTATTTATGTGCGCGTGCGTGACGATTTTTCTCCGGTAACTCACTACAATTAAAAAAAAAATCTGTTGTGGCCAGCACAATACCTTCCGTTAATCCTGTGTATTATGTACAAATTCCATACATAAATTTGCTTGCAAAAGATTCCAAATTTCCAGTAAAATTATTTCATAAACAAACTATGCAAATGGCACTTGCCACTGATATCTTTTTTTCTTCTTTAGATTTTCCCATTCGTTAGGGGTCGCTATTTTTATATTTTTATTCCACTCACTTATTGTGGGTGTTGTTCTCATTCAGGTCCTTTCCTCTCAAGTCTTCCGCAATATAGTCCTTCCATCTTATCTTTGGTTTTCTTCTGTTTCTTCTACCTTCTACTACTAAGCTATTCATACTTCTTTCAATATATTCTACATCTCTCCTTATGACATGTTCAAACTAGTGTAATCGTCTCCCTTTTATCTCTCTAGAAAATTCTAATACTCGAGTTATTTCCCTTATTCATTCATTCCTGACCGTATCTTTCCGTGTCTTCCCCAACATTTATCTCAACATCCTCATCTCTACCACATTCATTTTATTTTCAGTTAGAATTTTCTTCATTAGTAGCTGTTTCCATGATTAGCATATGTGGCTGATTTATAAAATTTAATTTCTTTATAATTATTTAACTCTACATCCATTGAATATGAGATATAAAATGCAATCAATTCGTATAGATAATAGAATATTCTTTAATATTTATAATAACATTAAATGTGTAAATAATATTTCATAGTTTGTTTATAAAATAATTTTACTGGAAATATAGGATCTTTTGCAAGAAAATTTATGTATAGGACACAAGCAGTCCGTACCAGAATGAGAGTTATTAATTTTGTCCGTAACTGACAAATGTCATAATTATTCATTCAAGAATTCATTTTTACCTTCCGTCACCTTTAGGTTAGGAAGATGGTCTTTGGTCAAAAAATTCAATGATGAGTTTTTAGTATATAAGCATGTTTTAGGGTCCCTATAATACGATTTTACCATTTTTACGATGATGTCTGTATGTATGTGTGTCTGTGTGTGTGTGACAAAAGTTCCGTACCCCATAACTTCAATACCACGATTCCAAAAATTATAATTTTTTCGCATTCCTCAAGTTTACATCCAGAAGAACAAGTGATTAGATTTTGGTTATAATTGGTGAACCGGAAGTACCCTCATTTGAAGATTTAACAGTTAAATTTGATTTATTGACATTTAACGTTATTATAACTTAAAGAATATATTATTCTCTATACGATTTGATTACATTTTATACGTCATATTCAATAGATACAGAGTTAAAGAATTCACACCGGTCCCCATATCTGCTTGCCAAAGTCAGCAAAGTCACGTCACTGCATGCGCCCTATACATAATTTTTCTTGCAAAAGATCCTATATTTCCAGTAAAATTATTTCATAAACAAACTATTCAAATTGCACTTAACACTATCTTCTTTTTTAGTTTTTCCCATTCGTTAGGGGGTCGCTATTTTTTATTTTATTCCACTCATTTTTGTTTTACGTGTCGTTCTCATTCAGTTCCTTCTCTCTTATATCTTTCTAGAAACTTCTAACACTAGAGTTACTTCCCTTATTATTTCATTCATTTACTTTTTATTGATACTAACTACTGACATCTGTCAATTTAAATTTTCTGAATAAATTAGCAGTTTCCATGGTTAAGTTAGCATAGCTGCCTGATTTATGAAATTTATTATCTTTATAATTCTTGAACTCTATATCTGTTGAATATGAAATATAAAATGTAATCAAATCGTATAGAGAATACTATATTCTTTAAGTTATAATAATATTTAACTCAGTTTTTCAAGAAAAATTTTCAAATGAGGATACTTTCGGTTGACCAATTATAACCAAAAACTAATCAAGTCTACATATGGTTATAAGGTAGAGGAATACGCAAGAATTTTAATTTTTGGAACTCTAGTATTGGAGATATCGTGGCCGAATCCGCGGTAACACACACACACACACACGCACGCACACACGCACACACGCACACACGCACACACGCACACACACACACACAAACACACACACACACACACAAACACACACACACACACACGCACGCACGCACGCACGCACTCACACACACACACACACACACACACACACCAAAGACAATACCGTCCTTACCTAGAGATGACGGAAGGTGGCAATTTTTTTTCGTTTTCCTCTTCCTTACATCCATATGCAGACGTTATTAGTTTTTGGTTATAATTGATTAACTGGAAGTACCCTCATTTGGATATTTTAACAATTTTTCTTGAAAGAATGCAGTTAAAATATCATTTTTACCTTCCGTCACCTCTAGGTAAGGACGGTATTGTCTTTGGTCAAAAAATTCGGTGGTGAGTTTTCATTGAATAAGCATGTTTTAGGGTCTTTACGATACGATTTTACTATTTTTACGATGATGTCTGTATGTGTGTGTGTGGACATGTGTACGTGTGTGCGTGTATGTGTGTGTGTGTGTGTGTGTGTGTATGTGACCGCGGCTTCGGCCACGATATCTACAATACTAGAGTTGCAAAAATTAAAATTCTTGCGTATTCCTCTACCTTATAACCATATGTAGACTTGATTAGTTTTTGGTTATAATTGGTCAACCGGAAGTATCCTCATTTGAAGATTTTAACAGTTTTTCTTGAAAACTCAGTTAAATATTATTATAACTTAAAGAATATAGTATTCTCTATACGATTTGATTGCATTTTATATTTCATATTCAACAGATATAGAGTTCAAGAATTATAAAGATAATAAATTTCATAAATCAGCCAGCTATGCTAACTTAATCATGGAAACTGCTAATTTATTCAGAAAATTCAAATTGACAGATGTCAGTATCAATAAAAAGTAAATGAATGAAAGAATACGGGAAATAACTCTAGTGTTAGACGTTTCTAGAAAGATATAAGAGAGAAGGAACTGAATGAGAACGACACGTAAAACAAAAATGAGTGGAAGAAGAAAATAAAAATAGCGACCCCCTAACGAATGGGAAAAACTAAAGATTTTACTGGAAATATAGGATCTTTTGCAAGAAAAATTATGTATAGGGCGCGTGCAGTGACGTGACTTTGCTGACTTTGGCAAGCAGATATGGGGACCTGTGTCAAAATGTCATAAAGAAAATAAATTTTATAAATCAGCTAGCTATGCTATAATCATGGAAACAGCTACTATATTAAGAAAATTCTAACTGAAAAGAAAATGAATGTGGTAGAGATGAGGATGTTGAGATAGATGTTGGGGAAAACACGGAAAGATACGGTAAGGAATGAATGAATAATGGAAATAACTTGAGTATTAGAAGTTTCTAGAAAGATACAAGAGAGACGAGTACATTAGTTTAAACATGTCATGAGGAGAGATAAAGAATATATTGGAAGAAGAATGAATAGCTTAGTAATAGAAAGTGGAAGAAACAGTGGAAGACCAAAGATACGATGGAAGGACTATATTGCGGAAGACTTGAGAGAAAAGCAACCAAATGAGGACGATCCGCAAAACAGAAATGCATGGTTGAAGAAAATAAAAAAAAACCCTAGCGAATGGGAAAAGCTGAAGAAGAGGAAAATGTCAATGTCAAGTGCCATTTTCATAGTTCGTTTATGAAATAATTTTACTGGAAATTTAGAATCTTTTGCAAGAAAAATTATGTATGGAATATGTACATAATACACAGGATTGACGGAAGGTATTGTGCTGGCCACACAGATTTTTTCACATTTAATGTTATTAAAAATATTAAAGGATGGGGTCTCGTGGCCGCGTGTCTGAGCGTTTGGTCGCGAATCTGGGGACCCAGGGTCGATTCCGACAGACGCCAAAAATATTCCTTCGAATTTTAATGACACAAAATTGGCCCCTGGGGTGCACTCTCCACGCCAGTAATGAGTGCCCGTGAGGTGACGCATGGTAAGCGCCTACACGGTACAAATATTGCATCATTACCGATATTTGTATACAAAGCAGATTGGGACATCTAGCAATGGATAATATGCCGTGGTGATAGATTTATTTATTAATCATTTGTGGGTAATTTCTCCACTGTGATATGGATTAGGTGTTAACAGTTACTCGAAAGTTCAGTCAAATAGCATTTTCTCTTACTATACCAACGTTTTGGTGCACCATTGCACCTTCTTTAGGGTCTACAACAATTATACAAATGTAATACTTACAAAATAACATGGTCATTATCACACTTATAGTAAGATCTTACAGAGTGTTACAATTCATGTACACAAAATACATTCGTACAAAACATTCAGTTAATTTAGTAAACATTGTACAAAAAATTCAAAGAGCATACACAAATCCATTTGCTCAAAAAAAGACAACCGAATAATACGTAAAATAGCCGGAAATATCCTGTGTAAGGATTCTGATGACACCATTGATACGGACTCCTATTGGTCACCTATTGACACCTATAATAATGTAGCAGGTTGTAGGAATTTAAATAAAATGTAAGCAAATCAATGGAACTCAGTTTGGCCTGAAATTTGCCTTTTCCTTTTTGAACTTTTCTAATACACCAAAATATACGCTGTTAAGTCCTTGAATATTAATTCTTGCATTGAAATGTAACACCTGATACTTAAGGATTTAACAGCGTATATTTTGGTGTATAGGAAGAGTTCAAAAAGAAGAATGCAAATTTCAGGCCAAACTAAGTTCTATTAATTTCCTTACATTTTATTCAAATTCCTACAACTTGCTACATCATTATTGGTGTACAGACGACCAATAGGAGTTCGAATTTTTTGTACGATGTTTAAAAATGAACTGAATGTTTTACACGAATATATTTAGTGTATATGAATTGTATAGTTCATCTAGGGATCATTTTCCGAAGATTCGTTATCGTTTTATTATGAGTGCACAATAGCTAAAACCGCAATGCCAAAATATTTCAGTCCGTACAGTCGACCAGTTCAGTATTTGCAATGCTGGTATATATTTTACGCCCAGTATTCGACTGTAGACCAAGACTGCACTTTCCAGTTTTTCTAAACCGATTACCAGGGCTGTATTATAAAACCGTTATTTGTGGCTATGTAGGTATATAAATAGGTGGTGAGTTTAATTATTTTCACTTGTCATTTGTACCTCCTAACTAGTGTAGGCTGAAAGTGTTTTTTGTTTTGTTAAATTAAATTCAACAGTCAACAACGTTAACAATGTTTCGCCCGTGGGAAGAAATTTTTCATTACAACCCTGGCGCATGCCAGGCTATTGGGACCCTCTATTGTACTGCCGTAATAAAACGATATCGAGTCTTCGGAAAATGATCCCTAGACGAACTATAACAATTTGTAAGATTTTACTGTGTGATAATGTCCATGTCATTTTGTATGTATTACATTTGTATAATTGCTGTAGACCTAGAAGAAGGTGCAAGGTTGCACCGAAACGTTGGTATAGTAAGAATAAATGCTGTTTGACTGAACCACAGACAAACGTAATGTTTATGTTTGTAAGTAATGTGCTGGTCACATTAGATTTTTTAATATATGTTATGACAAAGCAGATTGGTACACCTAGCAATGGGTAAATATGCCGTGATGATATATTTATTTATTTAAAAAAAAACATTAAAATAGAGGCTAAAGTACCTACCACTCAAGAATATTATTTTGCTATATATATATATATATATATATATATATATATATATATATATATATATATATATATATATATATATATATATATATATAGCTGTAAAACGATTAAAAACACTAAAGTCTACAAAAATTAGAGCGCGGGAAGTAATATTTATAGTGATTTTGGCATTTTTCTGAAAAAAGAAGGGTTAAATTCCTATAGAATAAATGTAGTCAGCCGAGTTTCTTCAAAGTACGGTGTGTTTGGTTACCATTACATTATTTTTTTTTTCCAAGTGAAAAATTACATTTTTCACAAATACAGCCTAAAAAACTAACAGGCAATCACTTTGGCGTGAAATACGTATAAAATGTATGCAACCACCCGAATAGAGATAAAATATCTATTTACATTACATGATTTATCCGAATTTCGTCAAATTGAATTCTGTCCGTTAGGATACGTAATATTTAAATATTTTTTGAAAATTTTCAAGAGAAGGGGTTCATAATTTTCACAAGTACAGCTTTAGAATAGGTACAATCTGACTTAATTTTTGCAAAAAATATACAGGGTGTTTCAAAGAAATTGTCAAAATTTTTAAGAGCATATAGTACTGACCAAAATGAGCAAAAAAGCTTAATTAACATGGTTTCAATCATCAATAGTTCCGAGATATAAGGCAGTGAAAATTTTTGTTTTTACGGGGTTTACCTCTGCTATCTCGAAAACTATAAGAGTTACGACTTCGATTAATTGAGACTTTTTGTTTACCTTTCATACGTCATCTTAGATGTGCTTCTGTTTTCTTTTTAAATCAAAAAATTGTACTAGGTTAAATGCTGTGGCGACCTTGGCCAATATTTAATTTTCAAATAACTTTATTATATATAGTTTCATTGGCGCGAAAATTCAAAATAAGGAAAATTAAAGAAGAGCGTATAAAACAAATAAATAAGCTTTTTTGCAAACCAACAGTGTTCAATAAACAAATTGTATAAATTTCACATGGCAAAATTGTATTTAGTCCATGTTTTATGTTTTATCTCTTTCTAATATTCATGCATCTTTGTTTCATGTCATGTCAATTTTGTAAGTGTATCTTTCGCTTATTTAAACATTATTTCTTAAAAAAGTATCCCTATGAATAATAAATTATTAAAATAAAATAAATATATCATCACGCTTTTTACACATTACTGGGTGTAACACTTAGTCGGTAAGTGAACATGAATACTGTGACGTCAGGAAAATAGGAGGTAGTTGTATTTTAAGAAATTTTAGATTTATAATTACATAAATATAAAATAATACAAAATGTTCCAATTAAAAACTTTTAAAAAATGTATTTTTAAAAATAAAGTTGTCGAGAAATCTCAGAATAATTATCGAGCATCTCGACATATAAGTCTCGTCTCGTCTCGTGAGTTCAAAAAGCTTTCTTGTCTCGGCGACGAAACAACAAAGTTAAAACAAAACAAAATTAATAAAATTTATAGATTCAGCTGTAGGCACTTGGTGAATCATTAAAACAAAAATAATTTTAAAAAAATACTTGTAAGTTTCACAAATAGGTTTTATTAAACACAATCGATTTCGGCTTCTTAAAGCCTGTTTTACATTATCATAAATTTACATGCATTTTTACAACTTTGTATTTGATCACAAAACTTCAATGATTACACGGTAATAAATTTACAACTTCTTATGGTACCATACGATGCTGTAAGAAAATCTCAAATATAGGGCATGTTCTAATTTTAAAGGTCATTTGCTTCACATTTTGGTGATATTTAGGGTTTTCATTAAACAAAAGTTTACATTTCATGTGTAGTTGCAGGTAATTGGCTACTCTGTTCTATGAAACTTTTCACAAAACCAAACGTCAAGTTCAAATGAAGAACAATGAATAGAAAAATTTAAAAAAATATTTGGAAATGTCGCAGTTATTAATGCACGAAATAAGATTTTGAAGTGTAAACGAGCGCGACACACAGATGAAAACATCAGCTGTAAACATTTGAGAAGTTAGTAAACCGTAGTAGTAAACTGTTACCAACATATAAAAATGTACTTAAGTTGCCAGCAATCAAACATGTCACAAATATTTGGCCGTGTAAAACGAAAAGATTTTGATCAAAAATTATTATGTAAAATTGAAAATATTTTGCATGTAAATTTAATTGTAAATATATGATTGTGTAAAACAGGCTTAAGCCTTCTTCAGAAGATGTACAGGATTAAATTAGATACAAGAATTGTTTCATGTTCTTAAATACTCCATTAACATCTGCTAACCATAACAAGATTAGATGGAAAATCTTTAATTAGGATTTACCACACATCAGATTGAAGTAAATCTACCTTAGCATTTAGGATGTTTGAACCATTTTTAACGACATTTTGTATCTCGTATGCTTGTAGAAAATCCATCTTGTTGGGACCTTTGTCTGCTACATGTAATTTTTTTTAAGATTCTTCTTTTCACAGGTATGATTCATCTTATTCAAATGTTTGGAGTTTAATTTTTTATTTTGGTAAGATCTCATATTCATTAAACCTCATATTAAATATCCTACCTGTTTGGCTTATAGGAGGTTTTAAAGTCGTTACATTTTATTTGGTATTGCACTACGTTCAGTTCGATCTGTAAAATTTAATGTATTATTTACTAAAAGGTTTTTAATTGTATAATTATTATAATAAGCTGCTACAATGTTTAAATTCATGACCTATTTTTAAATATAACTTAATCTACGATATTCTTTATAATCTTCGTTTTCTAATTTTCCGTTATAAATTTTGTTTAAAATCAATTTCTTATTTTTCCTAAATATAAGTTTATCTATTATACCCGGGTCGTAATCATTGTTCGTGGCAATTTGTTTAAAGGTCTTTAATTCTAAGTAAAATAATTTCTATTGTTAATGGAATATTTAACAATTTATGAACATGGCTGTTGAAGGCAGCCATTTTTATGTTATTAGGATGATTGGAGTGTGCTGGAATAACTGCACCAGAATAAGAAGTGGGTTTTCGGAATATTTGATATTCAAAGGAAGACATCGTTTTATTTGTTGTAATAGATAAATCAAGAAAATTTTAGTTGATGTTCTACTTCTTTTTCTATTGCAAATTAAATAGATTGTTTTATATTATTAAGTAGATTTAGTAATTAGTCCAGTTGTCTCTCTGACCCTGTGAATAAACAGATGATATCGTCTACATATCTATACCAGAAACTGATGAGTTTGATTAGATGATTGACGGAGTGAAAAATACGAGATACAAAAGGCCATTAAAAATGATTCAAACAGCCTAAATGACCAGGTAGATTTACTACATTGGGATGTCTGTCAAATCCAAATTGAATAATTTTACATCAAATCTTGATGTGGTTAACAGAAGTTAATGTAGTATTTAAGAACATGTAACAATTATTGTATTTAGTTTAATCCTGTACATCTTCTGAAGAAGGCCTAAGAAGCCGAAATTGATGATGTGTTTAATGAAACCTATTTGTGAAACATCAAGTGTTTCTTTCATTATTTTAATTGTAAATTATATCTATACGAGTTATAATAAACACTGAAGTATACACGACATATCAGAAACAGTAGATTTTATCCCTGTCGTGACGTCACTTTCCTAGTTCAAAATTTTGTCGTTTGGTGAGTATCATTTAGCTTGAATCGCGAATAGGTTTTTTCTTGTATCGTGCATACAGTGATGGAAATTATGTTCTGTACGCTGAATGTGCCTTTATATAATATAAGCGGTAAATCAAAGCGCGCTAATGTTATATATATTATCGTGTAAAATGTCACTTTCAATTATAATAGTAATAGTGAGTTCAGCATACGGAGCAATGCTACTTCCTATGTACATATTTAGATCCTAGATTTCATACACTTTTACAACTCATATGGTATCAGTGATTTATTATATTGAATTCTATTTAAATATTGATTTATCCAACAATAATTAATATATCAACAAAATTAGAACTATTTCACTTTTACAAAGCCAATTTTGTGACAATATTCAGCATTAATTTGTAATGGGATCAGCCGCTACACAATGTAAAAATCTGTTGTGGCCAGCACAATACCTCTCGCCATTTCCTTTTTTTTTGGATACATAAGTATAGGGCGCGAACAGTCATGTTACATTGTTGGCCTTGACAAGCAGATGTGGGGGCCCGTTTCAGAATGATAATTAGTAATTATGTATATAGATGTTAAATGTCAGAATTTTTCATTAAAAATTTCAAGATTTTCTAAATTCACGTAGTTAATTTGTCACCAGGAGTGTGGAATTTACTTGTCGTGGAAAATAAACCATATGGAATTGGAAAATCACTAAATTTAGCATGAGAAATTATGATATTTGACATCTATATACATAATTACTAGCTACCATTCTGACATGGACCCCCATATCTGCTTGTCAAGGCCAACAAAGCCACATGACTGCTCGCGCCCTAATGTATTTAACATTTCTTGTATAGCTATACACTCTACACCAAAAATTCTACTTATATCTATTCCATATATTTAGATTTTTTAAATTTAAATTCATTCTATGAAGAAATTTTGTCCTACTCTTCTAATTTTTCGAGATGTTTCCAATTCATTGTCGGAAGTAACAGTATTTCTGACGGGTATGTGTAATATACCTATAATATAAATATTTAACTATTAATACATTAAGAAATAATATAATGTATGTATTTCCCAGAAATAGTCATGTCTTCTGATTTCTGACACTGACATTTATCTGTCAGTTACAAACAATTTAAATTTTCACTTCTACTTCCGGTTGTCCAATTGTTACCAAAACCTTTTCAGCTCTTCCCACGAATGTTCGATTGGGAAATACGTAGTTAAACAAATATAAAGTATTATAGTTTTTGAGTAATCGTCCTTCCAACATCCCACATACACACATACACACACATACACACATCCACACACACACATACACACATCCACACACACACACACACACACACACACACACACACACACACACACACATACACACACACACAGACATCATTGTAAAAATGTTAAAATCGAACTGTAGGGACCTTAAAACGTGCTTATTCAATAAAATCTGTATATGCGATTTTTAGCATGAATCCAATACCTCTCTTAGCGAGAGGTAAAAATAGGTAATAAATTAAATTGTTAAATAAATAATTAATAAACGGAGAGATATACATTTAGAGATGTTTATTAATTCAAATGATGATTCTTATCAGTTACCAGGTTAACAAAACCATAACATTAACATGATTTTTAGGAATAGTGTATAGGTTACTTAAATTTACTTGTGTGTCATCGCAATGTTGACATATATCAAATACTGCGATTACACAAGTCAAGTATCCAATCTGTGGTGACATACGTCACCCCGCTGCAAATTTATACATGGATGTCTTTTTAAAACAATTGGTCCGGAGCCATGTCCTTTTATATTTCTAAATTTCCAAATTGATTGCTTGGATAAAAGTTTTAATTAATATTGTTATTCTATTATTTCCCTGTGATAGTAATGTCATCAAAATCTTTTTGCCACAATGTTCTAATTTGGCAACTTTTGTCTAATTTATTTCGTATCTCTTATAGGTGTCGCGATACTATATTGAACACTTTTGGGACATTAGTGTAGGATTGTCTCATACAAGTGTGTTACAATAAAATTTATATTAATTAAAAAAAAACACATACCGGGCGTCAAATTTTTTCTGGACCATAGGAAATACAATGATAAAATTTTCAAATGGCTGTAATTTCTGTCCTATTTATTTTAGAACAAAAGTGTAAATGCGTTCAGAATTAAAAACTGCATCTAATAAGTCAAAAATTATTATTTGCATGCGTTTCGTACGCGAATGATAGGTAAAATAAAGGTTGTAATTTTTGGCTATTTATACAGACTGCCATGAGAAATAGAACGAAAATGTTATTTTTGAGTAGACATATGTCATTGTGTTAACAATTGTTAATTTGATTAATTAATTTATATTTTTATGAGCTGGTAATGTATCCATGATTATTGATAAATAATTTCATGAAATCAATCATTATAAAAAATTTATGACAGATGTCATCTGTCAACTCGAAAAATACAACTATTAAATATTTTTTCCTATTTCGCGTACGCAAAGTGAATTTTGTATAACTGTTTTTGTCAAAAACAGAGTTACAATGAACAATTTTGTATAAATGTTTTTGGGGAATTTTTAAATTACGAAGTTGGTAACTTACTCTAAGTGTCAAATAAATATCTTTCATTTTAGTTGTCATTATCTGTCATTACTCATGGAAAATTACTGAAATTAATTTTTTTATAATAAAATATTTACATCAAACAGAAAAGCACTCTTTTAAATTAAAATTCAAGGTATTTATTTGTAGGTTCATTACATAATAAATATAAATTTTCACTCTAACCCAACTTGTAAGTAACTGTTGTCAAAATGACAAATGTCAAAATAAATTAAATTTCAAATGTTTATTGAAATTGTCATTTTTACCAACTTTGATATTTTAATTTTGTTTCAATAATAATTTTGAAATAAAAGTAAATTAGGGCGAAATAGGAAAAATAGTATGAGAAACACGTATTGCAATGACTATTTATAATACTCGTACTTTGCGTAACTCCGCCTACGGCTCGATTTCGCAAACGGTACTCGTTTTACAATAAGGATCATTATAATACTTGTCTTTCAATATACTATTGTTCCATTTCTCATGTAAATAATTAAAAATTACAATTTTTGTTTTACTTCTCTCTCTCTCTCGCTGGCGAAATACATGTAAAAAATACTTTTTTCTACTCCCATGCGTGAAGTGAGTACTTCACGTATCAATTTTTATGCGTGAAGCTTGATTTTTTGTACACTGTGCGTGAAGTGTCACTTCACGCATAGTGTGCGTGAAGTAAATAGTTCAGTTTTAACACATACAATGAATTTCTTTATATACACGTAAATCATGTGTTGGTAAATGGTCCGTACAAATAACAACTGCATGAGAAATGTGTTATTAATTTATAAAAAAAAAAATTATTGCAAGGTCGTAGAAAAAGTATAGTATGTAACACGTGTGTGAAGCCTATTTTACATTCGGGTGGTTTGCAACACTCGCCTTCGGAGCGTGTCGCAATCTCCACCCTCATGTAAAAATTTCAGCTTCACACACTTGCCACATACTATATTAGTTTGATTCGAATTTTGATTTTTAGAAAAATCTCACACACCTTACCTCTTCCTAGCTCCTAGGATATTGAAAAATGTAGATAACATAAAAAAATATATTATAGGTATACAATCTCTATGACACTGTAAAATAACAAATTTTTCTGAAATGAAAGTAAAAATTGCCACTGAACGAGGTAAAATTCATAAATAGTAGAAACAATTTAAATTTCGTTGAACTTTCCACGATTTAACACTTTATGTATTTACGAGTACCCACATGGGTATCTACTTTGCCAGTTTAGTATAAAAATTTAGTCTGCTGTTTGCTTTGATTAAAAAAATTATATCCCTCTGAAACATTTGTGAATCCATTCCACTTTCAATTGTTAGTGACATAGTAACCTTGAGGGGTGACCAACCCTAATACAAGTATGTTGTGCTCTTTCGATATTGATTTTATCAAATATTTATTAAGTGTTCTTAGTTGAACAGTTCACGTTTTCTGTATGTGTTCGGTAGTGTATATGTGCTTGTGTACCTTCCTTATCAAGAGGGCCTCGTTTGTACCCGTCTTTTGTTTCATGTGTGCGAAAGTGGGGACGTGAGGTTCATTTGTAGCACCGAAGGGAGGAACTTTACTCTATAGATAAGGGATGTAATTTGAGAGTTTTATTTTAATTTCATGTATAGTTTATTTCAAGCTGGAAATTTGAGAACAGGGCTTCAATTAATTGAGTTTAGTAATTTAATATTTTTTAACGAATTTAGCTTTTTCCTGTAATATTTTTTCAAAAAAATGACTTAATTTTAAGACTATGATAGAAGACTATTATAAACAATTAAATTTTTACTGTACTTTGTGACAGTAGTTAATATATATATATATATATATATATATATATATATATATATACATGTAACAGGTCATTTTCGAAGCACCGACTTTTGAAGCTCAATGATATACTTTAATTTAATATAAAGAAATAGACGGAAAATGAGAAAATAAAATACCCCTATTTTTTTATTTTTTTCTTAATTAGTTTATTAAAATGTTATAATCATTTTTACAAGTGGTGCAGTATACGCACTTTTGAAGCACAATTTAGTGTATAGCAATATCAATAGATGTCACTGTAGTGTCGGTATTATAGGAATCTATAATTTATATTTGTAGTCACTTTAAATACAAAAAATATAAACGTCGAATTGAAAACATGTTAATTGTAAAGTATGTACTAAAATAGTTTTAATATTTTAGTTATAAAACAAGTAAATACATCAAAAATATTTATTTTCATAGAAAATTTAATCAGAAATGTATGTAGTAATTGAATTACAATTGATTTATGAAAATTTATTCTAAATTACCAATAATAAAAATCATTGCATAATATATTCTTTGCTAAATTATATAAAAATACATACAATTTGTCGCGTGATATTTACAAAACACATATTTTTCAAAATTGATATTTTCATTACATAATTTTCAATTGGAATTACATTGGACTGAGTTGAGAATTAAAAAATATTAATAATATTAACAATCTTTATTGACCATAGCCAAAGGCGTTCTTCCACCCAACCATACATACAAAGAAATACAAAAAAATAAATTACCAGGACGATTTTTTTAGAAATTAGATATTACAAATAATAAATATAAGATTAATACAACAAAAATAAACAATGTTAAGTGATAAACATGTCTTTTACAGGTATCCCACATTAAATGGTATACCATTGGGATCTCGGGAACTATAAGAGCTAAGAGGTCAGTTAAAAGGGCATTGTTGTTTTGAGGGCACATTCAGATTCCGCTGCAAAAAAAAAAACAAATCGAACAGTTTGAAAGTTATTAAAAAAACTGAAAATCGCGATTTTAATAAATGTCAAATAACTCCGTAATTATAAATGATATAAAAAAAATCATATAAAAGTTACATGATTTAATAAGGCCAAACTTAAAAATGATATCAGAACAAAATTTAAGATGGAGGCTTCCAAGATATTAATAGCAACTTTCTTATTTTAAATGGGTGCCATATTGGATTTTTGTTTAAAAAAAATACTTCTTTCCAATGGTGCAAGGATTATTGTGTTTTACCTTTGTTTAGTCACTAAAATCTTTATTTTTTCATTATTTTTCACTACATTTTACGTTTTTTTGAAAGCATCTGTAATATTTGTCATATAAATTATTTTAAGTAAATAAATTATTTTATTGTAACTAAAAATATAATATAATTAATTAATTATGGTCAATAAAAATCATGTGTTTCAAAAACAAGTTTTTTATGTCAGATACCTAGTTCAAGTACATAAACTTTACATAAAAAATATGGAAACAAAATTAAATTATGAACAGGATATGTATGAAATAGCTTAAGGAAAATAAAATACTATTTTGAAAAACTACTTACATTTTTGGCATAAAAACGCGAAATGTAATGAAAAATGACAAAAAAATTAAGGTTTATGTTGGCGAAACACAATAATAACCCATACACTATTGGAAGAGAAAAAAAAAAATTTCTCAACGGAATCTGAATGAACACTGAAAACTGCACAACATTGCCCATTTAACCGACCTCGTAGGTCTTACAGTTTCCGAGATCCCAATGATATACCACTTAATTTGGGGCATATTATGAGAATTTTCTCTTAATCTCCTATTATTCTCGTTATTAATCCATAATCCATGCTTTTATTTGGGCAGGTGTCCATCTAGATAATTGGGGCAGACTTTTTTTGCATCTATTATATATTTTTCTTTTGACAAAGTAAAAAATTTCAAATGTGCTTTAAATATTTCTCCGGTGTTCTCCAAGTAATCCGTCTGACAAACCTGTCTGTAACATAAAGATAACATATAAGAATACAATAGTAAAAATATGAATTTTCATTATAATAATAAAAATTAAATATTATTTGGTAATAATTAAGCAAATGAATATTTTGGAGAAGTGACTTTAGTATGGCCTGACTATATTTCTCCCGCTATCATACTGCTTACCAAGCTCGAGCCAAATTAGGTTAGGTGAAGTATATATATTTCTATGTTTAAGTAGGTACTTACGCTTCTGTACGAATAATACTGTTTCAATTATTGTATATTTGCTAAATTATGTTTTATTTCGCTTCTTTTCCTTCGTTTTATAACATTTTTTCATTTATAATTCTGTGTTCATCTGTCGAAATATTGTAAACTAACATGAAGATAGTGGATATACCGGATATACAGTGAAACTAAAACTGTTTTTTTTACGATTCAAAAGTTTGCGTTAGGTATTGTTATTGTCTGGATTTTTTTAAAAAATTCTTAAAACAGTGTGCATTAGGCATTGTTATTGTCAGGATTTTTTTAAAATATTCTTAAAACATGAATGTACGTTAGGTATTGTTTTAGTCTGGATTATTTTTTTTAATTCTTAAACCATAACTGTGCATTTAGGCATTGTTATTGTCAGGATTTTTTAAAAATATTCTTAAAACATGAGTGTACGTTAGGTATTGTTTTTGTCTGCGCTTTTTTAAAAAATTCATAAAACATGAGTGTGCGTTAGGTGTTGTTTTTGTCAGGTTTTTTTCCAATTTTTTTTAAAACGTGAGTGTACGTTAGGTATTGTTATTGACAGGATTTTCTTAAAAAACCTCAAAACATGAGTTTGCGTTAGGTATTGTTTTCCTCAGGAATTAGAAAAAAAATCTTTAATACTGTTTTAAGTCTACAAAAACTATTTGTAGAGTTGTTACTTGAATTCGTATCAAGTAGGCTTGATGGATGAAACACACTTTCAAAACTTGCAATGTGTTGCATATTTTCCGCACATCTACTACTCTGTACAGGAAACTGTAGCAGTGTTGCCAACCGTACGATAATTATCGTACATGTACGATATTTTGGTCATTTGTACGATGTACGATAGTCACTTCATTATCGTACGCAATTGTACGATAATTTTGCCATCCAGAAATTTTATTTTTATGTTAAACAACAAAACCAGATTTTAATATTTTCTTCTTGTATTTTGCCGCGTAGTTTTTACCTCCCGCTACCCTTGGTAAGGGAGGTATAGGGATCGTGCTAAAAATCGCATATCGAGATTTTGGTAAATGACCACGTTTTAAGGTCCCTAGAATCCATTTTTAACATTTTCACGATGATGTCTGTGTGTATGTATGTATGTATGTACACTGGCTTGCAAAAAAATCGCGTACACCTGTTTTTTGCTGTATTGAGTCGATCTCGATTGTTAACTTGTCAGTGTCATTAGTGTCAATTAACGGTGCCAAAATTATCAGAAAACGAGAAAGTTGTAATACTTTCTAAGTTAGAAGAGGGTGGTCAATCAGAACAATAGCAGAACATTAAGATTAAATAAAGTACTGGACGCTGGATGAAGCGATGATAAATTACTAATGTTACTTCGTCCATAATTTGTTTCAGTCATAATTTTTACTTATTTATAATCCATTTAAAATAAATACTTGGTTGCTCTTTAATTTTTCTAGAATATATTTGTAATTTAGTAGTAACTTAGCGCATTGAAGAACTTGCTCCACGATACCTGAAATAATGACATGACAGTGACAACGATGACAACTTCATTGACAGTTGATATTAACCTATTTTAAAAAAATCGAATTTATATAGCTAAAAAAAGTAAAAACTAGGTTACTTGATTTTTAAGGTGTACGCGATTTTTTTGCAAGCCAGTGTATATATGTATGTGTGGATCCTGTATAGTGTATACGCTCTAACTCAAATACTATCATTCAGAAAGTTTTGAAACCATGTATTTCTACCTTATTCTAATATGGAAATATCTGATTAGATTTTGGTGGCAATCGCATAACCGGAAATGGCAGTTACCTTGAAGCTCAAGATAGTTTTTCTTCAAAAAATACCTTTAAATGTAATTTTTTCTCAATTTGTTACTATAAAAATTAAAGATTATTTCATTTTCTACAAGTTTGCTTTAATACTTTTTCTATATATTTTATGGATAAATTTATAAAGTAATATAAAAATTATATACATAGATAAATGGCGGGAGATACTGTGTTGGTCACATCAGATTTTTTCGTTTTATGTACGAGTATGTCGTGTATCAACTCGTACAGTTTCGTGAATTCATAGTTCGTTACCATGGCAACTTGTTTACTTGGGACGCAAGGCAAGACACGCTTTGCTGTGATTTAGATTATTGGTCCGTGCTGTGATCCCCCATGGTGTAGACGTAGATAGTAGATATTTGGGAATTGTGTACATGTTATAAGGTGTTGCGTACTTTTATAGTTATAACCACCGTAATATTTCTTTATGGTAAAGACCCGTTCCTTATTCGAATAATCATTATTATTTAATTTACTTCTTACAAAAAAATAAATTACATTAATAAAATAATATTGTTTTTTATATCATAAGTCATGGCCTTTGCTACTAATTGAAGGAACGTTTTAAATTTCTTTTTAAAATTGTGAAGAAACCAAACACAATAAAACATTTAAAAAGTTTCGTATGCAACTCTGTAAAACTTTGTACTCCACAGTTTTGCCGAAAAATGAACAGGAGAACAGGAAATTGCATAAAATTAAACTCCCACCATTCTGTATATTTCATGTACATGTGTACGATAATTTTGTGGCAAATACGATAATTTTGAACCTATTGTACGATAATTTGTTTCTTTTGGGTTGGCAACACTGAACTGTAGTTGTTGTTATCAGACCAGTAGTATAGGTTTTACTGCGCATGACCAACAGTGTCCCCTCCATCTAAGAACATAGCGGTTGTGGCGCAATTCTGTTTAAATTTAAATTTTAAGTTAGTAGTCGCATCAAGAACAACACGTATACAATAGATTATAATAAATACTAAATATTTATGAAATAATAAATAACAAATTAATAATTTTATATTTACATTAGATATATATGAAACTTTTAAACCATAATTTGTTCATTTCATTACTCTTTTTCTTATGATGAGTGTTGTCAGTTATCATTTGTACGAATGCAATGTTATTTTACAATAAATATTATCAAATGGTTATTATTATTGCCCAATCACGCATTATACAGATATTTTTAACCATGATTAGGAATTTTTAAACAAATTGATCGATTAGTTTTCATAAAGTAGTGAAAACAAAACCAGTGTGCAGGGTGTGGTTATGACAAATATGCTAGAATTTAAGTGTAGTTATACTAAAACAATAATAAACAAATGGCTCTTGTTATTCTACTATAAATAATGCTACAAATCTCTTAAACCCATATTAGAGGAATATAACAGTATTCCTTTAATATGCGCTGTTTTGAATTGTTATTTTACAATAAATATTAACACGGTTATTTTTATTGCCCAATTACGCTTTGTATATATATATTTTAACCATTAATACATTTATTTACTTATATTTGAATTTACACAACCATAATAACTAAAACAATACCTTATTAGTGTTTCACAAAAATCAAGAAACACTCTTTATCTTGTCTTGATCTTTTCTTGAAATCAAGACAATACCAAGACAAGAAATATATTTTATGTCCCAAGACGACAAGAATGTATCATCAAAAATCAAGATTTCTTGACAAGAAATCTTGATTTCTTGACAATTAATTTTGTAAATCCGCATTTATAATTAAAATATAAAATCTCTGACTATGATTTTCAAAATAAATAATTTTATTGAAATCGAAGCGACAGTTGAAGGTATAAGTCTAAATTTTCAGGTAAGTATACCTCGTCTTCATAATATAGACTTGTGGGTTAACAGATTATCTTATGAAACTTGTTTTTTAATATACAATTATTTTAGTTTGTAAACGAAATTAGTAGTTTTGTAAACAAAATTATTAGTTTTGTAAACAAAACTAATAATTACGTTTTAACGAATGTATCAAAATATGTTAGGTACATTGCCATGCTTGCATTGAAATTGATCGTTATTATTTGAGCAATTATTATTGTGTATTAAAAAATGAATAAAATTATTTAAAAAAAACCAATGATATGTAAACTAATTACTGACGGCATAAGTCAAAACCAGTTAAAATTAGGTAGATAATAATTACTCTTTTAAGAGCTTGTAATTCGAAAACGGTTCGTTTCCGGATATGGGTTTATTAGTAAAAGTCAGTCTATTTTACATACCCTATGAAATGATAGCATGTAAATATTGATTAACATTCTGTATATGATAGAACCTCACGGAGGCTATCCCATGGGGAGTTTACACTATCTTTATTTTTAAAACTATTCATTATTATTTTACAAAATTTGATATCTACGAGTTTTCCGATATGTCCGTTTCAACTAAAATATATACTTTCAAAATAGTGTCTAACTGGAATTAATCCGTAACTTACTTTATATGAAATAATATAATGCTATATTTTTTATTTTACTATTGAATTAAGCAAACAATTTTATATATATAAAATAATAAAAACATTTTACTCATATGATCAACCATTTCCTCCGTAATTCACCTTTTTTTATTTTTTGCTCTAAAAACAGCCACCTCTTTATCACGCTATTGGAATATGTAAATAAAAATGCGGACCTTATTTTATTCGTATGCGCGTACAGTTTATATGTTAGAAAATAAATAATAGAACTAATATTTACAATTAAGTAGTGAAATATCTTCGGAAATATCCCAATATCTCGTGAATGGGATCGAATTTCTATATAATAACACTTTTTTTTTTTATTGTATAATTTGGGCTGTTTCGATATATAGGATCATTAACACCCTGGTACAGTTTTTAATAACACATATATAGAAATATTTTGTTTATACTATTATGATTTTTTTGTACATGTACATCAACGTAAAGTTCAAAAATATTAGAAACTATTTTTGTTTAATAATACCAAATACTATATAGGTACATGTTAATTTGGTTTGTGTACTCGTAATGCATCATATAAAATAAAAAAGTTATTCAATGCCTGTTGCCTTTATTAAAAAAAAAACAGTATAACAATATATTGACAAACTGGCGATTAGACTGTTAATTAATTAGGTTGTCCCCCGAACACCCCGGGGTCTGGCCCTTCGCGACGCGACGAAATCATAGTAACATTTAAAAACAGCCAATGGCAGACGCCAACGCTACATTTGAGCGTTCGGATTGGATAAAGCGATAGAGAAAGGGGATTCCCCTAAAACGTCAAGAATCAAGAAATATCAAGAAATCTTGAAACAAGACAAGAAGTTAGTCGCCAAGAAATGAGCAAGACAAGAAATTTATATTTTCTTGTCTTGAAAATCAAGACAAGACAAGAAATGATCATCAAGACAAGATTTTTGGTCTTGATGAAACACTATACCTTATTAATAGCAACAGTAATAACAATTCATAGTGGTCTGATGGATTGAATAGTTTAGTGTTAACATGTGTGAATTGTTAACTAATTCTAATAAAGTAGATATTGTAAAATGCGTATTAGAAAAGTTTAGAGCATTCTAAGCCATAAATTTGTGAATTTAACGTTCCTTATAACAGAGTTTTTTTTCTGTTGCAAAAAACTCCGCCAAATTGTATGCCGACATATAATTATTTTACTCGTAGAAAATTTTGTTTTAAATATTGCCGCAAATTATCAATCACGAATGTACCCGATCATCTACGCGAGTATGTCCGACAGTGGAAGATAGCTCAGTACACTGCGTATGCAGCACAGATGAAAATTAAATTACTGGGCGGAGACTAATTGCGCTGTACAGTTTGCGCTGGTACAGAAACTAGAATTCATGTGTCGCTGTCGCTGAAATTTATAGTAAATAATCCATGACTCTATGAATTATAATGTTTTCATATTATCTAATACCTATTCTGTAATATCTATTTATTAAAATTTGTTAACAATTTTGTGAATATCAAAATTATATTTAAAAAAATGCAAATTATTGAACTGATAATAGTAATAATTTTTATTGACTATTTTAAAATACATATTGTTTATAGAAAGAAATACGAGTAGAATATAACAATAAATTGTAAATAAAGTATGTTTCATGTCAAGATATTCATATTATGAGTATAAAAGTAGTTTTTTGATGATTTTGAATTTCTTTAGTTCTAAAGGTGTTAAATTTCAGGTAGTCTATTATAAAGATGATGTGTTTTGCGTGCAGCAAAGTACCTAATTTTTAATAGTACATCTGTATAAATATTAAATATTTCTTTATTAAAATCCCTATTATAGTATTTTTAAACAATTTAGAAGGGAACACACGTTCGTCCTAATGTTCATACATCGCCCTGCTCATTGCTTGTTTCATTCGGTTTCATAACGTTCAAACCTTGACCACGAAGTTGGCGCAGATGAACTTCGCGCGCTTACAATTTAAAAAGTACATTTCGGAGTACAAAATGAACCTGAAAATTACTTTTTGAATCGGAAAAGGTAGAATTGTTAGTATTTTTTGTTTAAACTTTGTACTGCAGAGTGTACTTTTTAAATTGTGAGCGCACGAAGTTCATCTTCATGGTTAAGATTTGAACATTATGAAACTGAACGAAACAAGAAATGAACAGGGCGATGTATAAACATTATGACGCTGCATACCTAGCCATTTAGAAAATATCACGTAAATTGTTTAAACAATGGCGGTTAAATAGCCCAAACAATTCAGTTATATTCTCCAAGAATACACAGTGAAAAATATTTGCTTTTTTAGACACATACATACATTTTTACACAATAAAAATGTTTAATCCCCATTAGCCATAGCATTTTTACACAATTTAGAAAGTAGCACGTAAATTGTTTAAATAATGACGGTTAAGTACCGAAAACAATTGAGTTATATTCTCTAAGGGCCGGTATTTTCACTTTCAAATAAAGCTAAAGATAAATTTAACCTTCGGATAAATATTTTTGTTGTCTTTTCACTTGCAAATAAATTTACTCGAAAGAATAACATCTGTTATTCGCGGAATAAGTTATTCGCTAGTTGGGTAGCGAATAAAGGCTTTATTCGTAAGTACATTACATTTCTACATAGTGCAGATTATTAATAAAGTGGATATATTAAATATTTTTAATGATTCTGATGATTGTTTGAACTATGAATGAATAAATAATGCGAGAAATCGAAAATGCATGATAAGATAGCTACCTAACCACACACATCAAGGAATTTTTTGACAGATTCCGATTATGAAAACAAACTGTTCTTATTTTATTATTACAAATTGCGGTTCGTATTTGATCTCAAACAGTGCATACATAGGTAAATCCCTCCCTGGGTAAATCATTAAGATCCTGACATTTGATGCTGGTAAAATATTTTCGGAGTTTGAATATGTATTTTTATACAATGATCATTTACTTCGAACTGAAAGGAATATACAAAAATTATAAGGACAATTTTACAATATACATATAATTTTGTTTACCGCGTATGATTACTGCAATATATTACTTGTTAAACTACACTCTCCCGGGGCTAAAAATGCAGAATGATATAGATGACATTAAGGATGTCAAACAGAATTTTGACAAGTGCAGATTCAATTTATTTTGACACATTTCATCCTTGTCTGCTTAACGTGACTACGCAAAACTCCATCCTTCTCCACTGACACAAATTCACTCTGCAAAGTTACCAATTCACGAATGTTAAAATTATTCGGCAGATAGCTATTTGTTTTTGTCAAATGTGTGAAAAGACTCAATGGAGTTATTCGTTGGATAAATATATACAATAAATTTATTTTATGTCTCACTAAAGTATTATGCACTGTTTATTGCTAGGATACGGTGTATATAAACATATCCATAACAACCGGGGCATAATGGGAGGGCATAATGAACTCATTATGCCCTCTCATTATGCCCCGGTTGTCTTGAATATGTTTTTATACACCGTACCCGATCATCGTTAACACAAAAAAATAAATAAACGTTGATAATAAATAAAACAATTAAACAACATCCTTAGCAACGCCAAAATTCGAGCATTATTGTAATCAAAATTATTATTAATTAAAACTTGTTTCAGATATTCTAGTGAGACATAAAATCTTGTATGCACCACGAGCGTTACTAGATGAAAATGCCCATCGGACGACATCTATCCCTCGGGCCGGAGGCCCTCAGGCTAGATCCTCGTCGCCCTCCTGGCATTATGATCATAGTAACGCCCTTGGTACATAAAATACTATAACGAATACTTATTCGAAACTTTATTCGGAAGTGAAATTACCGGGCCTAAGAATACCAAATGAAAAAAATTATTTTTTGACACATACATACATTTTTACACAATAAAAATGTTTAATTCCTATTAGCCATAGTATTTTTAAACAATGTAGAAAGTATCACGTAAATTGTTTAAACAATGGCGGTTAAATAATGGAAACAATTGAGTTATATTCTCTAAGAATACCTAATGAATAATATTTGCTTTTTTAAACACATACATACATATTTACATAATAAAAATGTTTAATCCCCATTAGCCATTTTATTTTTAAACAATTTAGAAAGTATCACGTAAATTGTTTAAACAATGGTGGATAAATAAAGGAAACAATTGAGTTATATTCTCTAAGAATACCTAATGAAAAATATTTGCTTTTTTAAACACATACATACATATTTACATAATAAAAATGTTTAATCCCCATTAGCCATTTTATTTTTAAACAATTTAGAAAGTATGACGTAAATTGTTTAAACAATGGCGGAGAAATAAAGGAAACAATTGAGTTATATTCTCTAAGAATACCTAATGAAAAATATTTGCTTTTTTAGACACATACATACATATTTACATAATAAAAATGTTTAATCCCCATTAGCCATTTTATTTTTAAATAATTTAGAAAGTATCACGTAAATTGTTTAAACAATGGCGGATTAATAAAGGAAACAATTGAGTTATATTCTCTAAGAATACCTAATTAAAAATATTTGCTTTTTTAAACACATACATACATATTTACAAAATAAAAATGTTGAATCCCTATTAGCCATTTTATTTTTAAACAATTTAGAAAGTATCACGTAAATTGTTTAAACAATGGCGGATAAATAAAGGAAACAATTGAGTTATATTCTCTAAGAATACCTAATGAAAAATATTTCCTTTTTTAGACACATACATACATATTTACATAATAAAAATGTTTAATCTCCATTAGCCATTTTATTTTTAAACAATGTAGAAAGTATCACGTAAATTGTTTAAACAATGGCGGATAAATAAAGGAAACAATTGGGTTATATTCTCTAAGAATACTTAATGAAAAATATTTGCTTTTTTAAACACATACATACATATTTACATAATAAAAATGTTTAATCCCCATTAGCCATTTTATTTTTAAACAATGTAGAAAGTATCACGTAAATTGTTTAAACAATGGCGGATAAATAAAGGAAACAATTGAGTTAAAGGTTATTTATTCTCTAAGAATACCTAATGAAAAATATTTGCTTTTTTAGAAACATAAATAAATTTTTACATAATAAAAATGTTTAATCCCCATTAGCCATTTTATTTTTAAACAATGTAGAAAGTATCACGTAAATTGTTTAAACAATGACGGATAAATAAAGGAAACAATTGGGTTATATTCTCTAAGAATACCTAATAAAAAATATTTGCTTTTTTAGACACATAAATACATATTTACATAATAAAAATGTTTAATCCCCATTAGCCATAGTATTTTTAAACAATTTAGAAAGTATCACGTAAATTGCTTAAAGAATGACGGTTAAATAAGGGAAACAATTGAGTTATAGGTTAGTTATTCTCTAAGAATACGTAATGAAAAATATTTGCTTTTTTAGAAACATAAATAAATTTTTACACAATAAAAATGTTTAATTCCTATCAGCCATAGTACTTTTAAACAATTTAGAAAGTATCATGTAAATTGTTTAAACAATGACGGTTAAATAGCGAAAACAATTGAGTTATATTCTCTAAGAATACCTAATGAAAAATATTTGCTTATTTTTCTAGATATGTTCTTTATGTACACGTAGTATAAATATAAACCCTAATTATATTTATAAAAATACAATTTTTCTTGAAACCAAAATTAAACACTTTTAGTTCTTGAAATATGAAAGAATAATAATACTGCAGTGTAGATATTTCCCGGCCAGTACGTACTAGACTAGCCTCCAAGCGAGGTATTATCGCTCGCGCTAGCCGTAATTTTTAAATCTTGCTCTTTGAGATTTTGGCGCCTCTCCTTGCGATTGTAGCGCTAGAGATCCGTAACAGATGAGTTTGTCAAACCCAATTCGACGGTTGTCGGTAGTTCACCAGCTACCGTCCACGCCAAAAATTTGAGGGCGCTGAACGTATACTGCGCATTCTACGATAACCCCTTTCTAAAGAAAACTTTTGATAGGTGACTGTACCTTCTCGCGCCGTATGTCACACTGCTACGAAATGGTGTTATCAGAAAGCTGGCAACGTCGCGTTGTGATCGGAAGAGCAAGAGGGGAACAGCTCTAGCAGAGAGCCGCTGAATCCAGCCGTAGTTACAAATTCGCCGTTTTGACGTGACTTATTCCCGCTGTCAATTTTGACGTATAAAAATTTAACAAATTATATGTAGATAAAAAATATGACTTACATTTGCTTTTTTTGTATTTTTTATATATTTATATTTTTGAAAAACCATATAACGATGTTATAACAGCTAAATTGATTTTTTACATTCTAAAAATAACATTTAAATTTGATATCGGGAAACAACTCAAATTTTGTTTTAAAATCTGCCCAAAAACTCTAGTTCCAAAACCGGTTATGAAGGCATAATTTATGCCTGATGTCATTTAAATGTCAATTTTAGGCTGTCAAAAAATCAATTTCGCAGTTATAACGTTGTTATACAGTTTTTCAAAAATATAAATGAATAAAAAATACATTAAACGCAAATGTAAGTAATATTTTTATCTATATATTATATTAGTTTTACCCCCTCCCCGTGACGTAAACATACAGTGTTGCCGCTGCCTCTCTTGCTCGAGTGTTTCTGTCATCGAGTACATTACTTTACACTACGATTACTCTAAAACTGTACGTCAGACCGCTTTCATCGTTTGAAATAACATTCGAATTATCTTAAACTCCTACATATTAGTTTTTTTTATTAAAATCTATAGAAGAAAAATGATACTATCAATCAAAACGGTGGTTTTTGTAGCATTGGTCCTGTGCTTCACGTGTTAATATATCTGACTTTCGAGGCGAATAGCTCATTTTCTGTACGTCAGAAGTTTATGAAAAATTAACTGTGCATGTATTAGGTCATTCTTAACACATAGTTAAATTTTTATGAACATCTATAGAAACTCGATTTACTGGTGAACTACCTTAATATGGGGTCTCGTGGCCGTGTGTCTGAATATCTGGTCGCGAATCTGGGGACCCGGGTTCGATCCCGACTGACGCCAAAAATTACTTCGAATTTTAATGACACAAATTGACCCCTGTGGTGCACTCTCCACGCCAGCATTGAGTGCCCGTGAGGTGACGCATGGTACGCGCCCTCACGGTACAAATATTTCATCATTACTGATATCTGTATACAAAGCAGATTGGCACACCCAGCAAGGGAGATTTGTGCCAAAGTGCTGAGTCCGAGTATGGCAAACAGCGCTATGTGCAACCTACACATCGCATGCCGATAACACAAGCAAAACTCGCCGCGCAGAACACAGGGGTGAATTAAGGTTCCATTTTTAAAAATACCGTCAGACAAGTCAATAAAAAATGTTGATATGTATCTCATAGAGGAAACTATTTTATATTTTGTTATATTAATTTTATCTTTTCCTCTTTTTCATATTGCTGTCTTAATTGTCAAACGAAATTAACACAAAATAATTTCAATTAACTTCTATCTGATTAGCTTAACAATTTTGATGATACTTTTGTTTATATTTTATTTTACTACTATTTAGTTTGACCAAACATATGACATTGATATTGAATATTAATACGCAGTCAAATTTTTAAAATTCAATTCGCGTGATATTACTTCGGCTGCAGTACTGACCTGTTGTTCCTTATCATGTCGATAAAACAAATTGTGAAGAATAATATACAATTGCCCATTTTTTTTTTCAATAAACATGTGTAGATCAGTATTATTGAATATTAATAATTTGCTTATTATAATTTTCGGCAAATTTTCAATAAACAAAACAAAAGAGCGAAATGCACGAAATCAGATATATGTGAAATATTTTCACTATTTTCATCACATGAAACACATAACTTGTTTAACAATTACCTATTTAGTTTCAATAAACATGTGGAAAATGGTATTGTATTAACTGCTTATTACACTTTTCGGAAAATTTGCAATGAATTTAGAAAAGAGCGAAATGCACGCAATCAGATGTATATGAAATGTCACTACTATAATCACATGAAACAGATAAATTGTTTAAAAATTGCCTGCTTAGTTTCAATAAACATGTGAAAATCGGCATTGAATATTAATAATTAGCTGCTTATTATAATTTTCGGCAAATTTACAATTAACTTCGAAAAGAGCGAAATCAGATGTATGTGAAATGTTTTCACTATTTTAATCACATGAAAAAGATAATTTGTTAACAACTGCCTATTTAGTTTCAATAAACATGTGAAAATATATATTCAAAGGTTATAATAAGTATTTTTTTACTTCGGTAATACACCGGGCACAAGACCTTTACCGGCAACCGAGCCATCGCTCGCCGACACATGAAAATTGTAGGTCCTTAGATGGGAACTTGAGTTTGGCGCGTTAGGTTAGAGTAAGGTATGCGTTGAAAAATAAAAGTATAGCATAAGCACCATGTGTTTTGACATGCAGTAAATTAATTTGGTAGATTATATCTATTAACGCTGCATATACTTGAATAATTTCATAATAGCGTAGTATGCTTGTAGGCGTGTAGACTGTAGAGGCAGATCATGTTGATGTAAAGTATATTTAGTAAACCTGCTGATCATTTTAAAATATGTTAACCATGGTCTTATTCCTTATTGAGCCTTATTCAATACCTGCAGCAATTTTCATTTTTTGACTCAGAACCTTAAAATTTGTACCACTCAAACTCAGCTTATCGAGTAGAATCCAAAAATATATATTATTTTCACATTCTATAAAACCTAAAATATATACTCGTATATATAAATAAAATTAATTTTAATAATTATTTTATTTTTACAAACTATGGGGCCGCGACTAGTAAATGTTTAAGAACCATTGTACTACACGGAATGTTTGCTGCAATCTGCAAAACATTTCAATATATTAACAGAATTAATCTTGGATGACTAACAGTATCTTGTGGCACAATTTCGAAGCTCTTAGTTCCATGTAAGCAGCGCCATATATACCGACGTTTGAACACTTTTCAAATTTACTAAGTGCTTCGAAAGTGTGGAAAAAACTTGAAAATTTCATGTCTTAATATTTAAAAATGTGTTAAAGATTTAAGCACGACACTTACATACAAGCTAATATGTATCATGGACTACTAATATTTTATATCTATACTAATAAAACAGCTTTAGTTCAATAAATATTTAATAAAATAAAAACGATTTTTGAACACGCTTCAAAAGTCCGGAAAAAGCTTCAAACGTCCGCCGTTTACCTCGAAATATGCCTCAAAAATGACCCCTTACATATATATATATATATATATATATATATATATATATATATATATATATATATATATATATATATATTTACGTCCTCACGGATATCTATTCATACATGTTATGGACAGTATAATTTTTATTTAAAAGTATTCTGAACTTACAATTAGTGTAATTGTTTTGTACTTAAAATTTGTCTTTTCGTAAAATTATTTCCTCGTTAGTTAAATAACTAGTGTAGAGTGACCGTCGGTGGACACATAATTATAAGTTATTATCTATCATCTTGACACCGGACAAACTTTAATGACAAGATTAATAAACAAATCGTTTCCGAGTAGAACCACCCAACCGCTAACCACTGTACTAAAATACAAATACCAAATCACCATTTGCACAACATGCATCAATCCTCTAACTTAGCTCAACCTAAACTCTCAGTACTGACTGGGGCGTGGTTTAGGAGGATATTTAAAAAGAAGCGCTAGGTAAAACTTGAAACAGGCCAATACAACATACAAAGAATGAAAATATAATTGATATAATATTTGAATTGTGTTTGTGTAAATAGTACTTGACTATGGCGCATAGCAGCCAATAGAATCACAAGAATCTATCTGTTAAAATTCTTTCGTTATTTCAAACAGAGTACGAGGGTTGCCTTTTATATTTCGAGATTGGGCAGCCCTGGTGCTGCCATCTGGCAACTGACGGTATACGTACTCAGAACGTTTTGACGTACGAGTGCTATTTGTGTTATTTACAGTATCTTGAAAAATTCCTATCGACCAAAAAATGGAATTAATAGTGGGATTCTGGGCATTATCTTAAAAATCTGTAACTTTTAAGATCTATAGCTTAAGATAAATCTATAACTATCTATAACTATAGATTTTCATAAATCCGTATTCTGAGCGAGCGTCTATAAACTTGAGTTTCTATAACATTCCCTTAAGATATCTTAAAACCAAGTTTGCCACTCATTGGAAAATAAAACATGTATCATGGTTTAATATTTATAAAATAGGAGTAATAGTTTATTTATAACTATTTTAGTTAACATTATTTACATTTAAAAATGAATTATTACTATAAAATAAATAAAAAACACAAGTTTTCCAAATTCTTAATTGCATATGCACAGCATTTATTTTTCTGAGGTTAACTTTACTGATTGAATGTTACTGTAAGAAATGCACAGAAGATTTACGTCAAACTTGTTTACAAACAGTCAGGCATGGTCACATAGCAGTCAGTTTAAAATGAGTTAAGAATTCAAAATGTTTGATAGGTAATTGTAATTATATTATAAATATAAAATTATGTTACAGGAAAAGAAAACTTGTTAATTGTTGGCTGGCTCATTGACACCCAAGTGCTATTTCTAACACTGCTTTGGTATGAACCAGATGCACAAAAATGTAATGTAGCAAAAGTATTTTGCTATGAAATTATATTCGAGATGTGCGGTCGACATAATGGAGCTGCAAAGTCTGAATTATATTTCTCATACATTCTCTTTTAACATGAAACATTTGTTTAAAATGTTTGGCAATTAAAATGTATTAATTACATCCCTTATATTTTTTCTTATGATATTCATATGTTATTACTAAAAATATAACAATAATTAACCTCAAATATTGACAAATGTATAAATATTTTAATTAAATAATTTAATTAATACTTAAAGTTCATACTCCTCTTCTGATAATAAATATGCAAAATATAAAATTTGCAAATTGTTATTCATTTTCAAACCAAATTGTACTTCTATTTGTTAGAGAAACAAATAGAAGTACAGAGAGACAAGTTATAGCGAACTATGCAGTGACCGTAAGTTTTTAAGATATCTTAAGAGATTTAAGATAATCCTATAAGCTATAGATGCGCTCAGAATACCACTCTGACATTTAAGATCTATAAGTCCTTAAGATAACTCTTATAGAAGTTATGAAAACGCTCAGAATACCACCATAAATCGTGAACATTTACACAACCATTTATTTGCCACAAATCTTCGGAGAAATAAGGAAAACCAAGCGCCAAAGACGGATCATTCTCTCCACCACGACAATGCGAGCTCTTACACATTGGCTCGAACACGTGAGTTTTTGAGCGCTCAAAACGTCGATTTGATGAGTCATCCGCTGTATATTCCTGATTTGGCACTCAATGATTTATTTTTATTCCCGAACATCAAAAACAAATTGCGAGGTCAACGTTTTTCGACATCTGAAGAAGCGATTGATACGTTCAAAATGCATGTTCACACGTAAAAGTGTATTCATTTTCATGGAGAATATTTTGTAAAACAATAAAGCCATTTTCGATGATAAATATTTGTTTTTGTTCTCTGATCCCGAAATATAAAAGGCAACCCTCGTATGCCAAATAATATATATAGAATTAAGTGATGTTTAATCTTGTTTTGTTGTAATTTTTAATATTCAGGTCATACATTTTTTCAGATAAAAATATTTATTATTGACAAAATTTGGTTTCATGAATTTAAATTATTTATTTAATACATGTAAGTAACGGTCGGCTCGCAAGCGCCATATACTATTTTCTTACATGAAATGAAGTATAATTTCCAAATTTTAACAGGCACTGAACTGAAGGGTTCTAGCTACGCCACTGTTAGAGCCTACATTTATAGAGCGCTTTTGGTAAATTGACGTTTAACCTTCCAAAAATATAATGTAAAAGTGCGCTTCATAATAGCTCTATTATTATACTAGTGTGCTCGCAATACGGGTCAGTGTTTCGTATTTGTTGGAGGCTATCCGTTGTTATCGTTGAAATGCAGTGGAGGTCTAACTCCTTCGGAGCCCTGGGGCCGCCTCTAATGCCGGGCCCCTTTTATTGGGTAGGAAAATAAAATAATGGAATAAAAAAATACAAAGTGCAATGGTATCTATCTATATTAAATTTAATCAGTTATAATAATCTCATAAAACATGTTTTCTAGCCTTAATTTTACTGAACTTATCTATAATTGTGGGTGATTTCCCGACTGTGATGTGGATAGGTGTTAAGAATTACTCGAAAGTTCAGTCAAATATCATTTATTCTTACTATACCAACGTTTCGGTGCTCCCTTGCACCTTCTTCAGGGTAGTAAGATCTTACAGATTGTTACAATTCATGTACACAAAATACATTCGTACAAAACATTAAGTTAATTTATTAAATATCGTACAAAAAAATCAAAGAGCACACACACACACATCCATTTGCTCTAAAAAAACGACAACAATAATGTTATCAAAATCTAATGTCTTCGCTGCTTTCCTCTCTGTAAATAGAATGGGCTACTTGCGTGCTTCTTTTTACCTCTCGCTTAGAGAGGTATTGGATTCATGCTAAAAATCGCATATCCAGATTTTTATGATTAAGCATATTTTAAGGTCCCTACAATCCGATTTGTGTGTGTGTGTAAAATACTGTCAATCCCGACAATGAATTGGAATCATTTCGAAAAATTAGAAGAGGACAAAATTTCTTCATAGAATGAATTTAAAATTTAAAAATCTAAATATAAAGAATAGTTGTAAGTAGAATTTTTGGTGTAGAGTGTAGATATACAAGAAATTGTTAAATACAATAGGGCGGGAGCAGTGATGTCACTTTGTTGGCCTTGCCAAGCAGATATGGAGGCCCATGTCAGAATGATAGTTTCTAAATTTAGTGATTTTCTAATTCCATGTGTTTTATTTTCCTCGACAAGTAAATACCACACTCCTGGTGACAAATTAACTACGTGAATTTAGAAAATCTTGAAATTTTTAATGACAGATTCTAACATTTGACATGTATGTACATAATTACTAATATATATATTAAATTTATATTTTTACATACGTTTTGAACATAACATTATGTATATAGTGATAAAAGTCGGATTTTTAGTACCCCGTAAGTAGTCCATTACCAAATTTATCAGCCTATCCTCGGTCATAGTTGACTTCAGGTAATTTTAGATACTACATGATACACTGATTATGAATCATTTTTTGTTTTTAAAATTCACAAAATGAATTGCACATAAAGTAAAAAGTTTTGATTTCACTTGTTTCAGTATAACATAATTACTACTACATTAAAATTTTAAAAAAGAAAAACATTGACAATATTAGTTAACTGATTACTTGTATTAATTCTAAGCAAACATAATATTTTAAATGTTAAATTACCTAGGTGATGAAATGGGTTGTCTACTAAAGCATCTATATTTTTAAAAACTTCGCGTTGTTGGTATTTTGGGGCATGCGCTTGCAAAACGTAAAGTTGGTGCGAAGTGGGCGCGAAGTGCTTTATGAAGAGAGTGAAGTAATTAGTATTCTACTGCAAAATACAAATTACTAACATGAATATATTTTAGTAAAATCACCAGAAATGTAGCAGATATACATTACTCAGATAAGTCGCAAATCATTAAATTCACTAGATTTAGTGAGAAAATCACTAAATTGGCAACACTGCAACTATTCAAATCACTCATACGATTGGGGATACCCGCCCCATTGCTACAGTGTTAGTTTTAATTTCTCACATAGGAAGCTGAATAGTTCTTGACAGGAAAGCGAAATTAATTATGTTCGCACCAATCAATTGGTCGATAGAAAAAGTTTCGGCTTAAATACGTCTGCAAATTAAGACAGCCGAGAGCCGACTCGGTTATTTATGAAGGTGCTTATTTAGTGGAACATCTTAGGACGGATTTTTCGTTTATTTGATTATTGCATTTTTATTGTTATATTTTTTCCCTCTCGCTAAGAGAGGTATTGGATTCATGCTAAAAATCGCATATCCAGATTTTATTGAATAAGCACGATTTAAGGTCCATAGAATCCGATTTTAACATTTTTACAATGATGTCTGTGTGTGTGTGTGTGTGTGTGTGTGTGTGTGTGTGTGTGTGTGTGTGTGTGTGTGTGTGTGTGTGTGGATGTGTGTGTGTGTGTGTGTGAGGTTGTTGGAGACACGATTTCTCAAATTCTATAAGACTAAAGACCTGTTTGACTACGAATTCCTCAATCTAACAGTAATGGGAAGACTTGAATAAGTTCTGGTAACAATTGGACAACCGGAAGTGGTAGTTTCTAAAAAAAATAATTTCTAAATATTATTTTTTGAAAATTTGTTACTACAAATATTAAAGATAATTAAATTCTCAATCTGACACATTTAATTTTTTTATTATCCCGTATAGGTTTGGAGATATAATATAGTATATAATAATATAGAATAATCTGTTGTAATAAATCTCGTTGCCAGAAAAACAGTTGCGATATTAAAATTTTTGAAATTGACAAATAAATGCAAAATGTCAGTGTGAGTTCTGGGAGGTATGAGTACATTTAATATATTATTGTATTATTAATTAAATATTTATTTAAATTGCAGGTATGTCAATATTACATATATCCTTAAGAAATACCGCTAATACCGTCAATGAATTTGAAGTATTTTGAACATATTAGAATAGTGGGATAAAATTTCTCATAGAACGAAAGAAGAGAAACAATTTCAAGAAATGTTAAATTCGTTACTTATAGGGCGCGAGCAGCCATGTGACTTTATTGGCTTTGGCAAGCAGATATGAGGATCCCTGTCAGAATGACGGCTAGTAGTTATTTACATAGATATCACAATTGTCATATATCAAAATTTTTCATTAAAAATTTCATAATATTCTGTTTATTTGTCATCAATTAGTATGGAATATACTTGTCGAGGAAAATAATCCACATGGATTTGGAAAATCATAATGTTTCGAATGAAAACTTATGATACTTGACACCTATGTATATTACCAGCTGTCATTCTGACACGGGCCCCCATTTCTGCTTGCTAAGGCCAACAAAGTCACATAACTGCTCGCGCCCTATGCAAGATAAAATGAAAATGGCGAGAGGTATTGTGCTGGCCACAACAGATTTTTTTAACGTGGAAACGCACCTGCCCCCCCCCCTTAGTCCGCCACTGTTGAAATGATTAAAAATTTGAAAGAAAAAATATTTACGAATGTTTCATTAAGTTTCAGTTCTTTGTAGTTTTGTAGGATAAGTAAAAAAAATCATCATTCTTTATTTGTGTGTTATCATAACACATTTTTTATATCCCCTCAACAAGATTAAATCCTTATTACATACACAAACATTTATGCTTTAGTGGAATTCGAACCCAGAACTACGAGTGCACTCATGAGTAAGAAGCGTTGCTCTAACTCTAATCATTGAGCAACTGGAGACGCAACCAAAATAACACATTTGGAGCGCGGGCATTTAGTAACCTATATTCTACATTCGATTTGCCTTTGCTATTGAACATGGCACTTTGGTTCGGTGGCTGTTGAAAGTTTTTGATAAAGTGTCAAAGTATCGCACATCAGCAAATCGATAGCTGATATCACACTACAGCAGAGAGCAGCCATAGATTCGTGACCTCGCCAATGAATATTAACCTGCTTTTAAATTCGGGGTCGAACACAGGGGGAGATACCAGATAAAATACTATAAATAATTATTAGTTCCTGCTGCTGATATTACTCTTATGGTGCGTTATTTTCTGAAGGTTACAGCGAATGACAATATAAATTCATGTTTGGTAACATTATCATTGAATTATATAGAACTCCTGCCCTACAGTTCGCGAAAAAATGGAGGAAATATTAGTACATTATTTTTATTATTGACTGTGTTATGATTCAAAATATGCAATAAAATGTAAGTTTATTACAATGATGCTAGCCGTAGCCGAACAACCTGTACTTCTAAATGATTTACTCGTACATATAAAGTAACACTAAAATTATGTGAAATCCCTATCCTGTGGAATGGAATTATTACATATGCATATATCATCGTTTTTATATTAATTTGTTACATCTACTAAATTAGGTAAAAGTAGCATTGATATATTTATTTTAGATTTGTGAATGTACTCGTAAATCATGTAATTATAAATTCTCTGTGTTGATTTTTTCTTTGAATGGTACAATTGGAGTAACTGGGCATTAACATGTTTGCGGAGGATTATTTAGAATTTGTAGCATGTGCAGTGGATATGAAAATGTACTCACCGCAAGGCAATTAAGCCAGGGCAGAGTTTAGGGTTGTACATTGTTTGTTGTTACTTGTTATGAATCTAATAAAACGCTTGGATAACCCTATAATAATTGGATTGGTAACGGTTTAGCGATATCAGGAAAAGTTTATACACTGGAAAATTATTGTAGGTACATAAAACATGTACAGTATGTTTTAAACATTGCAAATGCCTGTATGCATGATTGAACTCTTCTCTTCTACTCTTTCGTGGAATATTATATTATATTATTAAGAAAACTGTCTCATATCCATCTTATCACCGCTTATATACAAATGTAAGAAAAAGCGAGTAATAATAAATAAATAATATATATATATATATATATATATATATATATATGTATATAATTAAATAACAAAATAAAGTCTCTGGTAGTACTAATTTTGAGAACCAATGAAAGGATTTTTATGCGGTTTTTACTATTCTACAGAGAATTTCTTGGGGTTAGTTTAGGTGCCGCCACCAACTCACAAAAGTATAAGTCAATAAAAGCAAGTGGTAACATTAAAAACTGACAAAAAATATGAATTTATTAATAATATAAAAGTGTACAAAACGGTGAATTTAGATTTGCACAAATTACCAGAACAGGACTTACACTAAAAGTTAATACTAACACAACATTACTAAAAACAACTTTCTTCTTCAAAGAATTATGCAATAAGAGAATGAGATTTGTGGAAAAACTTACTAAACTGACAGTTTTTTCTCCTCAGCTGGATTCACATGTGCCGTTATCCCGTTTACACTGTTCTGTGCTGTGATTGGTTCAAATCATATGGTACGAACGGTCTCGGCGCTACGAACGTCGACGGCGGTTACTGAAATATTACTATTTTTGACAGCGTTGACGGGCCGGTACCGCCGTAAATTTTAACTGCTCTACTGTGCACGATCAGATCATACATTTCAATCATACCAACTTAAACCAATTTAATATAAAATCTGTTGTATTTTATTTCTTTATGTTTATGATGATAAAGTGTTTAGCGGGTTGGTAATTCAACGTACACTTTCAACAATTATTTATTAACAACACAAAAATAATATGGATACAATATATTTATAAAGATAACAAAGAAAATAAGGAAAACCAAACGGAGCGGGCGAAGTTGTTTCTAGCGCGGGCGCGGACTGAATGCCTTAAGCCTGGGAAATTTCCGCCCTTAGCGACTTGGCGTGGCTTGGGTCCAATTCCTGGAAAACTAGACTTTCACTTCTGGCCCGGGCTAGCGAACTTGTTTCAACTTGTCTGGTTTGACATGTGGCGCGCAGATGCTCGCCACATCACCCCCTTGCCAGTGATAACGCTAAAACAAGAAACAAAAAGAAAAAAAACAAATTAAATTATTAAAATCCCGCTTGATAGCGATCTGTGAACCGGACTCGCCGGCCGCTTCTTGTCCTGGGGGCGTTGTCGCCATTGTTTTGCTCCGAACTATTTGTGGTGGAGCTAGTTTTCGCGGCGCTACTCGTCGTGGCGCTGCTCGTCGTGGCGCTGCTCGTCGTGGCGTTGTTCGTCTGGTTGGTTTCTGGCGTTGGTTCTTCTTCGGAGACTGTGTACGCCGGTTTGAGACGGTCTATTGAAATACGCACAACTTTGTTGTTGATACGTATATCAAAATATTTGTCTCTGCGCTTCACTACTTCGAACGGTCCGTCGTACGTTGGTTGTAGAGGACGTCGCACGGCGTCGTGACGGACGAAGACGTGCGATGTGGTATTTAGGTCTTTGAAAACGAATATTTTCTTATTACCGTGCCTTTGCACTGGCGAGGGTCTCCATCTTCGCATCTTTTCGCGAAGCTGCTGGACGAAGTTCGTGGTGAGCTCCGTAGGCTGAGACACGAAGTACTCACCAGGAAGCCGTATCGTGGAGCCGTAAACCAATTCTGCCGTAGAAGCTTGCAGATCGTGTTTATACGAGGCTCTGATGCCGAGTAACACAATCGGAAGAACGTCGACCCAGTCTTCAGTGTCGTGGCACTTTATTGCGGTCTTCAACTGTCGGTGGAGCCTTTCCACCATACCGTTTGCCTGTGGATGATAAGCAGTGGTCCTTATATGAGTCGCGCCTATTAAGTTGTTGATTTCTTTAAATAAGCGCGATTCAAATTGACGTCCCTGGTCACTTGTTACTCTTCGCGGGACCCCAAACCGGGATATCCACTGCTCGATGAAAGCTCGTGCTACTGTCGCTGCTTCGATATCGGGAAGAGGAATGGCTTCGGGCCACCTGGTTGCGCGATCGACGCAGGTGAGGCAGTATCGGTTTCCTCTTGATACCGGAAGCGGTCCCACGATGTCGATGTGTATGTGATCGAAACGACTCGCCTCGTTGGCGAAGATTCCGATTGGTGTACTTACGTGCCGCGTGACTTTGTTTCTCTGACACTGAAGACATGACCGTGTCCAGTCTCTAATATCTTTGTTCATACCTTTCCATACGTACCGCGAAGTCACCAATTTTTGTGTGGCCCGTACTCCGGGATGCGACAGGCTGTGAAGGCTCTTGAAAACCTGCTTTCGCAACGCAGTCGGGACATAGGGGCGCGCGGTACCTGTGGATACGTCACAATAAAGTTCGTCATCTGAGCTTGGTAAACGTATCTTCTTCAAATCGAGTACGGTGCGCTGCGAAACCAAAAATTCCTTTAACTCTTCATCCCCAGTCTGGGCTGCGGCGAGCGTGCTGCTACATACGGAGGCGGAAACTTCTTCGACGCGTGATAAAGCATCAGCCACTTTGTTGTCACACCCTTTAATGTACCGTATATCGCTTGTAAATTGTCCGATAAAGTCTAAATAACGGTACTGTCGGGGTGAACACTTATCCAGTTTTTGTTTAAACGCAAATGTTAATGGTTTATGGTCCGTAAACACTATCACTGGCCTACCCTCTATCGCGTGTCGAAATCGCTGAATACTGGTGTATATGGCAAGGAGCTCGCGGTCATATGCGCAGTATTTTCGCTGTGCGGGGTTCAGCGACTTTGTAAAGTAGGCTAGTGGTTCCCACGAGCCTTTATTCCATTGCTGGAGCGTTCCTCCGAGAGCGTAATCAGAGGCGTCCACGGTGACGGACAGCTGGGCTCCTGGAATTGGATGAGCTAACAACGCCGCATTAGCTAACCCAGTTTTCATTCGCTGAAAGGCTTTCTCCGCTGCCGGCGACCAGGAAATGGGGGCGTTGCCTTTAATTTTTGGTCCAGTCAACAACGAGTTCAACGGTTGCTGGTGACGTGCAGCATCTGGGATGAATCGACGGTAGAAATTTACCATTCCCAGGAAACGTCGTAACTGATTCACTGTCTTAGGAACCGGAAAATTATTAATAGCGTCCACGCGTTCGGGTAGCGGTTTCAAGCCGTCCTTATTCACTGAATAACCTAGAAAACGCACTTCACTCTGTCCTAACACACACTTTTCTGGATTAATCACTACGCCATAGTCTTTGAGTCTTTTAAATAATTCGCGTAGGTGGAGTTCATGAGTGGCGGGGTCGCGAGAAGCTATGAGGATGTCATCTAGGTACGCGTAAGTGAAGTCTAGACCTCGGAGCACCTCGTCTATAAACCGCTGAAACGTCTGCGCTGCGTTACGTAGCCCGTACGGCATACATGGGAATTCGTACAGACCGAAAGGTGTTGTTATGGCGGTCTTCTCCACGTCCTCTTTAGCTACCGGTATTTGATTATATGCGCGCACTAAGTCAATAGTACTGAAAATCTCATTACCGGCCAGCGTATGCGTGAAGTCCTCTATATGAGGAATAGGATAGCGATCTGGAATCGTACGGCTGTTCACGGCGCGATAGTCACCGCATGGTCGCATCTCCGCGTTTTTCTTTGGAACCATATGCAGCGCAGACGCCCAGGGGCTTCGGGAAGGTCGAATGACGCCCTCTTTCAGCATCCACTCGAATTCCTTCTTCGCAACTTGGAGCCGGTCCGGCGCGAGTCGTCGTGGCCTGCAAAACACGGGCGGTCCAGCCGATGTGTGGATATAGTGTACGACACCATGTTTCTTCACAACGTTGTTGGTTTGTGGACGGGTTAATTCCGGGAAGTCGCGTAAGATTACTTCGTAAGGCGTGTCTCCTTTAACCGTTTTAATGGAGACGCCGGGCGACTTAACTAACTCTCCGCGCGTCGACAGACTCGTAATACCGTCGAGAAGACGCCTATTGCGTATATCCACTAACAGATTAAAAAACGATAGGAAGTCGACGCCTATTATTGGTTTATCCACATCCGCCACTATGAAACTCCACACAAAATCGCGCCTAAGTCCTAAGTTTAAATCTAATTTAATTGTCCCGTACGTATTAATCACAGTGTCATTTGCCGCATATAAACAATACGCACTCTTTGTTCGTACATCGTTCACTCTACGCCGCGGAAAAACACATACATCAGCGCCAGTGTCCACTAAAAAAGGTATCCGCGAACGCTTGTCCGTGACGAAAAGTCGGCGCGGGGTTGTGCCGTCGTTGACCGCCGCCATCAACGTCCGGCGGTGTCGTTTCCCGCCTTGCGCGTGCAAGGCGACCGACAGCGAGTGGACCTGTCGCCAAACCGGTAGTGATACCAACACTCGTCATTTTGTTTAGTGTCGCGTGACGCTGATCTCTGTCGACTCTGCGACCTCCCGCGGCGATAACTTGAACGCGACCTTTCTTCCCGCGCTTCTAATTTATCGAGCCGTTTAATTACTTCGCTTAATAACTCGCGAAGATCTTCGTTTGGCCTTGCCACTGTATTTTTGTCAAGCATGTTATTTCGCGCACAACACTTTTCACAATCACGTCGGGGTCACCAATAAAGTGTTTAGCGGGTTGGTAATTCAACGTACACTTTCAACAATTATTTATTAACAACACAAAAATAATATGGATACAATATATTTATAAAGATAACAAAGAAAATAAGGAAAACCAAACGGAGCGGGCGAAGTTGTTTCTAGCGCGGGCGCGGACTGAATGCCTTAAGCCTGGGAAATTTCCGCCCTTAGCGACTTGGCGTGGCTTGGGTCCAATTCCTGGAAAACTAGACTTTCACTTCTGGCCCGGGCTAGCGAACTTGTTTCAACTTGTCTGGTTTGACATGTGGCGCGCAGATGCTCGCCACAATGATGTTGACGGTTGTAATAGTCCATGTCAATCTAGCTTTCCACTGACAAGTCACACCATCGCTCCTTTGAGCTGCCTGGCCCATTCAAAATCCAAGTCCAGAGGTAGAAAATTCTTAAGGAATTTTTTAAAAATACTTCAAAAATTACCTCTGTCATCTTCAAAGTACAATACGCACAAAAGTTTACCTAGACTCGTTTGCTTCCGCAAAACCTGCTTGTAACAACAATACAAACGGTACCATGCGACTGCATTCTACGGTTACTTTCACTAGATATAGGCGAAAATATAAATTTCGCATTTTTTTATTTTCGAAAATAACTTCCATATAAGGCTGGGAAATTAAAATATATTGATAACGATATTCTTCAGATATACTTAAGAGTAAGCGACCGCCGGTAAATATCGAAACATCGATAAATATCGATACTTATCGGTATATATTGTTACTTATCAATAAATATCAATAGGTATTATCTATTTATAGATATTTTGATATCACACATTTTATCGATAATTTTGATAGTATCCATTTATTGATACAGTTGTATGAAGCGATATATGAAACTTATTGATGCAGGGTTTACAACCTTTTATGGAGGGTTGGGTAGTTTAGCGGTAAAGATTCATAAATTATTTGAACTTGGTGGCATCAAGAAATGGGCCGTATTAAAGAAATTCATACTAAATTTTTGTATAAACTTTAAATATATAATAAGAAATAAGACACAATAAATACAAAATTTTAGTTTATAACTGCGAAAAATACGCGTAGTTAAAACAGATTTAGTAAGGAGTACGCAAATTTCAGGGACAGTCCATGACAGATAAAACTACCTGGCTCAAAGTAAAAGTCTTTTGCTAAGAAGATAAGTATATTTATTGTTTATACATAAGGTATATTAATGCAGGGTAAATACTTGAAAGGCGAACATAACCCGTTGACGCAGATTGTTGCTCTCCGTCAATAGTTGTGGTATCAATAAAAAGATAAAAAATATCTGCATCAAATGACACCAAATAGCTACATGTAAATTATGTTATATTTTAACCCCATAATTTAATTTTTAAATTTATTTAATTTCGTATTAATAGCAAAAGCCGTGGCATTTGAACAAATATGGTCTGTTCCACCGTACCAATTCAGTATTTTAGAGAATAGAGCATAGTTTTGAATTCTCTGTTTGGCTGAAGTTGGAGCCAAGTTCAGAATAGTGTCAGTGTAGATAACATGTGAAATATCGTGTAATTTTTTTATGCAATATCTTTTTAATATTTTAATAAAATGTCAGACGACAGCTGTTGAATACCACCATTTTTAAATTTTAGCTATGTAAAACTGGCGCTGATGTGAGCGCCATCTACTGAATTGGTTAGATAGAACCTTGGAGGTAGGAATAATATGGAGGGAGTATTTACAATTGCTAGTGAAGCTGCTTCCCCCTCTACAATGTGGCCTATTTCAGTTTGAAGTTATAAGGTTATTGCTGAGTAATTAGTATTGCATGTTTACCGTTTGCGACTTTTTGATATAATATCGTGTTTTATATAGGTTTTTCTTTAATGAATGTTTCGCGAATCCCTACTACAATACTACTACAGTACCTGCGTCCGTCCCCACCGGGTTACATTCCCCTTGCCATTAGTTCTAAATAGTTTATACTCTCTCCATCTCCATATTATTCCTACCTCTATGGATGGAATAGTGTATAGATAAACCTTAGATCATGTAGCATACGAACTAGATACGAGAAATCCTATGCCTTACAATGCTTTTCTGAGGAACGCTTAGAATCAAGTAAGATAGATTTATGCAAGTTTATACCAGAGAAAAGGACACAACAACTTCCGGAAGGCTACGCGAAATGCTCAGACACCGCGGTATACCATACACGTCGGTATGGATTTTCAAGAAAATGACAAATATAACGCAAAATAATAAAACAAGGACAAAGTTGAATAAAAAAAATCTGATGTGGCCAGCACATAACCTCTCGCCGTATATTTTACCTGGCTGTATGCATAAAGCAAAGATTATTTTTATAAATACAAATAATATATTCATATAAATCTATGACGTATAAACTTCTTTATTATTCAATAATAGTATGTCTCAACATAAAGATATTTACCATAAATTATGTTACAATAAATTACAAAGTAGAGTTTACCATATATAAATATTAGGCTGGTAACAGCAATTTTCAATTCGAACAACTTTGTTTACTTTCTCTTCATATTCTTCTAGTAAAAACATTAATTTTGGGCGGTCTAAAATGTATATATCTGGATTGTGCATCTATTCTTATATATCTTCTTTTACATTTTATTTTTTCATACTTGTTATATCTAAATAACACGAATTCCCTTTAATAAAGTGACGGATAGATTGCACTCCGATTATTCTTATATCGATGTGTAATTTTGTCAATATTTACAACTTACTTGAGAAGAATTTGATAGCTTTTTCGCAATTCAAAGTTACTCTAGTCTACAGTACTGGTGTACATTGTCCCATAATGTTTGAAACAAATTTAAGTCCTTCAACCTAGACTTGTCATCTCCATAATAGTCACAGATCAAGAATTAAGAGATTCTCCAAATACATTTTTAATTCATTACTCATTATTTCTGACACTGACATTTATCTGTCAGTTACAAATAATTTAAATTATCAACTATTTTTCATGGCATTCTTTCGGCTGTCAAATTTATTACAACAGATTATTTTATATATTATATTCCTTTTATCTCTAAATCTATAAAATATGTATAAAAATATTTAAATGTATCAGAAAGAGAATTTATTTTTCTTTAATATTATCAAGAAAAAATTTCAAAAAATAATATTTAGAAGATTTTTTTTGCAAGAATCTTCTACTTCCGGTTGTCCGATTGTTACCAAAACCTTTTCAGATCTTCCCATGAATGTCCGATTGGGAAATACGTTGTTAAACAAATTTTAAGTCTTATAGTTTTTGAGTAACCGTCCTTCCAACATCCCACACACACACATCCACACACACACACACACACACACACACACACACACACACAGACATCATCGTAAAAATGTTAAAATCGGATTGTAGGGACCTTAAAACGTGCTTATTCAATAAAATCTGGATATGCGATTTTTAGCATGAATCCAATACCTCTCTTAGCGAGAGGTAAAAAAACTATTTTATGTATTGTATTTTTTTCTTATGCCGTTAAATTATAATGTAAAATAATAACAGAAAGAAAAAGTCGGAAAAACTTTTTTCATTCATTTCTGAATAAAATTAATTTATTGTATTGCATACTTCATTTCACGTAAGAAAAGAGCGGTGGTTTAGATAGGGATATAAATTCTGCCCTTTGATTGATCAGAATGCAATCATAGTTCCCAAAACGTAAAAAAAATACCATCTGTCAGTTGTAAGTTTTGAAATAAAATCTACAGAATTAAGTGTTGTTTAACCATGTTTTGTTGTAATTTTTAATATTCAAATCTTGTACCTTGTACAGATAAAAATATTTATTATTGACAAAGTTTGGTTTCGCGAATTTAAATGATTTATTTAATGCATGTAAAAATGGTCAGCTCTCAAGCGCGATGTACTATTTTCTTACGTGAAATGAAGTATAGTAACTGCTAACTATGAAAAAGCAATAAAGATTCATCGCCGTCACTGCTGCAAGTATTCATGAGTTTGCGCAGTACGCGTGCCCTTCCGTAATTTTCTGTCTCTCTCAATCGTAAGCATTCGTAAGCTATAAGGTGTGAGGTGTGAGAGATGAACGAACAAATGTTGACATTTTGTCATAATAGAGGCCTAAAGTGGATAATTTTTAACAACTGGTTATATTTTTATCTACACCTGTTTGGTAACATATTGATAATGTACATAACCATGGATACAAAATACCGTTCATTAACCGGAACCGCTACCATCATGCCAAATACAATGATTTGTGAGCCTTGAGCTAGTTTACAAATATATATAAAAAAATTAAAAACTAATAAATAAGAAAGTTATTTTGAGTGGACCATTTTTCAGTGTCACCCGGTATAATATGATTTAAATAGCAGGTGTAGATAAAATATCATATTCTACTCGCGTATAATGACTATTATTCACGAGGATGATTTTAGAACACGAGCCGCAGGCCATAATACGCACGTTGAATAATATACTATTATTCAATAGCTATTGATTTGACAACTAAAAATCCATTTTTTTGTTATATATCAACATACTTAGCCAGTTGTTAAAAAATAATCACTGAGTTACATAATAAGCCCAATAATATATTAGCTATGATTTTTTTTCCGTTATTTTTCTTTTATATATTTTATAACATATTAGAAAATGTTTGACAAAAAATAAATTAATAAAATTATAACATAATAAAATTTGCCCAAGTTATAGGTTATAATAACGATTTTTGACAGATAATTTTTCAAATATTTATTTATATTTTTAATTCAAATGTCATAGCTAATTAATGGCAACTATTAATACGAAAATGAATAAATTTAATCAGTAATTTATAATTTATGCGATTGAAATATTACGTAATTTACGTGCTTCCGTGCATTTTTGATACAGAATTTTTTTATATATCTATTGATACCACAACCATTGTTGTCAGTTAAAACGGGGAGCAACAGGCCACGAAAAACGATATTATTCACAATCATTATAGTAATATGTCGATTCCTAACCTTTTAGAGTTTGGGAAATACGTCATTCCTAACTGCAATGACAATCTCTTGGGTTGGAAATAACAGATTTCACTTCCATCCCGCTGGTTGGAAATGTTATGGTTTTTAGGGGTTGCCTAGCAACATTGTCATAGATCTTTATAATAAAGTAGGCTAAACAAATTTTAATAGAGCTGTAAAAAACATTAACAAAATTAAAGGTTATAACTCAATGATTTATTCTGAAAATTATCGATTTAAAAAGAGGATGATTGTGTATAAAATAGTATACATACCTCGGTGGGAGTTTCATTACAGCCTCGTGCTGTATCTCACCTCGAGGCTTCGCCTCTCGGTAATATACACAAGCGCTCGGCTGTAATGAAACATCTCCCACCTCGGTTGTAACATACTATTCCCTTGTTAACGGGCTATGTTCGGCTTTCAAGTTTTCACATGTATAAAAGAAACATAATATTATCATCTTAAAGAGATGTCGGCGAATTATACTTGTATTTCTAGTTTTGTAATATAACTAAGGTACTATCAATAATTTCAATTACTCTACATATATTACAACATGAAATGAAATTTGTTCTCAAACTGACCGATGAACAATTTATTGAGTTCTTTACTGATTCTTCCATTATAAAATAGTGTGACATGTAGAATTCCTTCTTGGCCTTATGCTGTAGTTTGTGAAAATTAGTTAAACATTTGTAAGTGAAACTAATAGTGTGTGCCGTATAAATTAGAGAAAATGTAAACTGTTCCCGTAGTGAAATATTTCACAATTTAGCACAAAAAGAAGATGACAAAACTAAACCTTCTTGGGGGAATCTCGGTCTATTTTCTGCAGAGAATTACAGATAATCTCAGCATTTTCCAGGGATCAAACCAAGGACAACCAAGTCCCCAGGGCTTGTGAAAGACCAGCACGTGCTATCAATATTTTCAGGCCTTTGCGCCTTTGTAAAGCCAGCGATGAGTGCAGATTATTGCTGGTTATTTATTAAACATTCGTAAACATCCTAGTTAGCTTTTATGGCTACTACACAGAAAGGTTTTTAACCAAATCAAATTATTGTTAATGGGAATTTGAGAAAACGTTGCATGAGGTATAAAAGTAAAATTAAATTGAAAATGTTGTAAATATGACTTTCAACTCTGAATTTGTTTGAAGACGGTTTTAATTTTTAATTTTTGACAGAGAATGTAGGTAAGCATTTCGTTTGAACGTAGTTTTACCTCTAAAATACATAAATAATTTCCTACGCTATTTTGATTATTTTTTATAAAATACACATTAGTTAATGTTAAAATACAACATGAAATAGTACATTATATAGAAATTCAAATATGTTCGTACACTTTTTAATGGTGCAGGTTATTACGTTATAGTATCTAGCATATGTATAGTGGGTTTTATACAGAGATTGAAAATTCATAGTAACGTTTAGTGTTGCACTGCGAGACGAGAAAATATCGCATCTCGCCTCGTCTCGATATGACACAATGCGTAGTATGTAAATTTATGAAAAATCGAAACGTAATTTATATTATAAAGAAATTATTAGTACATTTAAACTATAATTTTTTATATTTTTTATACGTATATATACTCGTGGTCAAAAAAAACGGATAATTAAAAAAAAAGTTTTTATCGACTTGAAACAAACGAAATATGGGTTTATTTGTTATTTCTTTTTTGTTAAAATATGAATAACTGATATGCAAAGTAAAATAAGAATATAAAAACACATTTAGCATACACTTTATTTATTAAGAAAAGTTACTGAAACAGAAAAATGAACAAAAGTAGCAAAATTATTTTTCTTTATTAATTAGGTTTTATAGCTAAGAACGATTTATTTTAAGTAATGGTGTGTATTGCCTCCCCGCACTATAGACTTCTACCACATAGTTTGGTAAACTTTCAATACAGTTGGTAACTCTTCGTGGTAATTATTTTTCCATTCTTCAGAAAGAGATAGTGCTAGATATTGAATAGTTTTTGGTACGGATTATCGATGCTGAACACTTTGCTTTAACGTAATCTCATATTTTACGTAGGAATTTAAGTTAGGACTGCGCTCTGACCTTTGTAATAATTGAATATTGACTTATTTTAAATGCTGCTTTATTATGTGTGCAAAGTTAGGACGCATGTTGTCAACTTTTAAGGTGCAATTCTCGAGAACAAATGGAGCAAAAAGTACTACGGAGTCAGCTGTGCATTTTCTAATTTACTGAACTTCCGCCAAAGAACAATATTTAACCAAAACAAGCTTAAGGGTGTATTGTACACAGAAAAATTGTTGAAAATTACTAAATAAGTTTTCTCAAAAATGCAATAAGTGGACATAATTAGAAAAATCGTTTTTGTATTTTTCGAAAGTATACACTTGTAGCTCGAGAGCAGCGATGAGATTATTATAATTTTTCTCTTCGTTTTTGAGATTTTAAATAAATAACGAAGTAAAAATTGCCATTTTTCAGTCCCATTTTTCTATTAATAGGAGAATGATTTTATAAATAATCTTATCACTGCCCTGTAGAGGATGGTTTTTTGAACCAATTTATACTAAAAAAAACTTAATTATTTTATTAGTTATTGCACATTAAAGGAAAAGAAAATTGAAAATATTAATATTAAATATATAATTACATAGCATGTTAGAGGAACAAGCATCTCCCTTTCCCCTCGGCTCTTGTTGACCCATCCAACAGCATGAGGTGGGTTTTTGTCGGAAAAAGCAATATTAGTTAAACTAATCCCTTAAGAGGACATTCTCCGGTACGAAATATAGACTATTTTTCTGGAACAAATCCTGATTATATGATAGCACATATTTCATTCATTTTTTCACTATTATGTACATAAAGGATGGAAAAAGTATGCTAACCGCTAATTATTAATTTTTTATCAATGGGAAATTTTTGTTTTTTGTTGAATAATTAATCTATTTTTGACAACAAATTTACTACAAAAATAAGTAAAATTTTGATATAATAGTGGGTCATCAGAGTGTACACAACGTTTATTTATAAATATACCAAATTTTAAGCATGTACGTTCATTCTTGGTGCTGTAGTTTGTTCCAGAAAATTATTGTTTTTCGAATACACATTGCCTACTTACAGGCGTAAAATGCCAAGGTTTTCATAGTGGGCGGAGCTAAATGTTTATGTTGAAACTATTATTATCGTAGCTGTACACCCCGTCTACAAGGAGTAATACTATTAATAGATACAGACAGACCGAATTGACGACAAAATATTTCACAAATATTAGTCTTTGCTTTGTATAAAGTTGATGGTTGAGTGCCGAATGCGGTGCATTGTTGTTAAATTTGTTTGTTGTGGTATTTTTGTATCTCGTTTTTGTTACTTATTTAGTTTCATACTTTTGTTTCTAATGGGAAAAGAAGGTGAAAGTACACTTAACCAAAATGGGCGAAGAATAATAAATTTATGCACAGAAAATGATTTGACCATAACGAACACATTTTTTACACATAAAGATATACATAAATACACACGTGAAGAACCGGCTAAAAACGAGAAGTCCATAATAGACTACTTTCTCATGAGCGCAAATTCAAGAGCAAAAGCCCAAGACGTAAGAGTATACAGAGGTCCGGAAATAGGGAGCGATCACTATTTATTAATCATGAAATTGAATATATCGAACAAAATAAACAAAAGAGAAATAAAAAGAAAACCCATAGAAAAGAGGAAAATTAAAAGTCATATGCTGAAAGAATTCAACGTACAAAAGGAATATAAGGAAAAAGTAGAAGAAAACCTAAGAAATTTCAAAGAGGAAGAAAATATTGAAGATATATGGCAAAAATTTAAAGAAGCCATATTAAATGCAGCGGAGCTAGCATGCGGTACTTCAAGGCTAAATAATAAACAACAGAAAAAAAGTTCATGGTGGACAAATGAAATAAAATTACTGGTGAAGAAGAAAAAACAATCATGGAAAAAGTATCTGGCAAACAAGAATACAACAACCTATGACAACTATAAAAAGAACAGATATGAAGTTAAAATGAAAATCAAAGAAGCAAAGAAAAATGAGTGGATCAAATTCGGACACCGCTTAAATGAAGCAAGAAATGAAAATATGAAATTATTTTATGGAGCGATAAAAAGAATGAGAACGGAAAAAGAAGAGAATTTAGGAGTACTAAAGGATAAAACAGGAAAAATACTACATGACGAACATCAAAGAGGTGGAAAGAATACTTCGCAGACCTGTTAGCTGTAGGTGAGAAACACGATGAGATAATAGGAAGAACGGAAATAGAACAATGTGGGAACAGGACACTGTCAGGTACATCTAAACTAACAGAAGAAGAATTACATAATTCCATGAAGAAAATGAAAACAGGAAAATCACCCGGACATGACAACATAAATGCAGAAATGCTGAAACACATGGGACATACAGGAGAGCAATGTTTAATAAAAATCTTTAATAGAATCGAAGAACAAGGAATACCACAGGATTGGCAGATAGGAGTGATATCACCAATATTTAAGAAAGGGGATAGCAAGGACTGCAAAAACTACAGAGGCATAACACTACTAAGTGTACCAGCGAAATTATTTGCAAGAATCCTGGAAAATAGAATAAGAATCCAAATAGAAAGCACGATAGAAGAAACACAAAGCGGCTTTAGACCAGGGCGTAGTGTGCAGGACCATATTTTCACGCTAAGACAACTCATGGAAAAAGCTAGGACAGTAAATAAACAAATGCACATGAGCTTTATAGACCTTGAGAAAGCATTTGATAAGGTAAATAGAGAAAAAGTATGGAAATGTATGCAAACAAGAGGAGTGGAAAATGCGACAATCAACTGCGTAAAACGTTTGTACGAAAATAACACCTGTTACGTAAGAGTAAGAAACAACTCATCAGAAAAGTTTACGACTTCTGCAGGTCTAAGGCAAGGATGCATTCTGAGCCCCTTACTGTTTAACCTGTACATGGACGAAGCGATGAAGAATATAAAGACCAGTCTTAGAACCTACGATGTTGGATATTGGAGGATGCAAAAAATAAGACTCGCAGAACTCTGCTATGCAGATGATATAGTTCTGACAGCCAAGAACGAACAAGATCTCCAACACATCAATATAGTACATAACGAATTTAAAAAATGGAATATGTTAATAAACAAAGACAAAACTAAGATAATGGTAATAAATGACAGAAACAAAGAACACTCAATAAGAATAGAAAATAGTGAGATAGAACAAGTAACAACCTTCAAATACCTAGGAGTTATTATACACGCAGATGGAAAAATAGACCAGGAAGTTACTGACAGAGTGATGAAAGGAGGACGACTCTTTAATGCTCTGAAAACAAAATTCTTATCAAAAAAAGAAGTGCCTAAACAGACAAAAGTTGAAGTCTACAAGAAAGTCGTTATACTAACTATGACGTATGGGTGTGAATCATGGAATAAATCGGAAAGGATACACAGCAGAATCAGAAATGTCGAAATGAGGTTCCTGAGGAGAATAGAAGGAAAGACAAAATACGACCGCATAAGAAACGAAACGTACTGGAGAAACCTAGATGTCAGACCAATAAAGGAGCACATAGAAGAGGCGCAACTGCGATGGAAGGGGCATCTACACAGAATGAGTGAAGAAAGAACAGCAAAACGCGTATATGAAGCTAGACCAGCAGGCAAAAGAAAGATAGGCAGACCGGCAAAAACATGGAATGACGACGTAAGAAGAGCAATGGAAAATAGGGGTGTTCAGTGGCACGAAGCTGGTCCGCTAATGAGTAATAGGACCGCATGGAGAGAAGTATGTTTTGTTGTTATATTTATTATTGTTGCTATTTTACATTATATTCAGTTTTATACCAGGTACCTAAGTTAAATTTTACAATACTGGAATTCTGAATCTTTTATCAGTAAATATTATAGTTATTAAGTCGGTACTACCGGAATAAAAGGTCAAATATCGATTTTTTTCAATTATTGAGTTTGGTTTAAATTTGGTACCTAAAACGTACAACTAGACCCTTTCAAGTGTGTTTACACATGCCCATAAACTTCCAAGATAAGCTTATAGCCTTGTTCTCAGACAAAAATTATGTACGTTCGGGCTTATGATTTTAAGTCCCTGCAGTACAGTAGCGAATTGCAATATGAGTATTTTATGTTCAGTATTTATTCATTGTAAACAATAATTATTTTTGAAGACATACATACATATTAATTTTGTTGATGTATCTACAAAACGTTTATATCATTTGTGTATATTGGTAATATTAAATTTATTTTTATAAAAAAAAGGGCCGGTTGCGCCAAAAGATTTTTAAAAGTCTATTTACTAATCTACATTTACTTTTTAATCTTCAATTTACAAATAATCATTTTTATTTAACTTAATAATTTATGGAAAATTTAAAACCAAATATTAATAAATTTCTTATTGTGTGACTACAAATTTATTTTGAGAATTATTAAATTGTAATAGTATATTACGTAACATGACATGTGATAGTTTTTAGATCGAGAATGTAGTTTGGGAATTTAAGACCCATAGGGTCGAGATTTGTATGATACATAATATTTACTTACCATCCACGCGTGCACCGTATAGAAAAAAGTAAGATACATACAACTGATTGTATTATTACTCATGTACTATAAATATTTTTATATTTGATAATATATTGTAAAGGATGAAATATTTTGGGAGAGAAATATGCTTCAAAAACTTTTTTTACGAAGATAGTCTTGTGGCGAGCATCTGCGCGCCACATGTCAAACCAAACAAGTTGAAACAAGTTCGCTAGCCCGGGCCAGAAGTGAAAGTCTAGTTTTCCAGGAATTGGACCCAAGCCACGCCAAGTCGCTAAGGGCGGAAATTTCCCAGGCTTAAGGCATTCAGTCCACGCCCGCGCTAGAAACAACTTCGCCCGCTCCGTTTTCCTTGTTTTCTTTGTTATCTTTATGAATATATTGTATCCATATTATTTTTGTGTTAATAAATAAATATTCGTTTTCAAAGACCTAAATACCACATCGCACGTCTTCGTCCGTCACGACGCCGTGCGACGTCCTCTACAACCAACGTACGACGGACCGTTCGAAGTAGTGAAGCGCAGAGACAAATATTTTGATATACGTATCAACAACAAAGTTGTGCGTATTTCAATAGACCGTCTCAAACCGGCGTACACAGTCTCCGAAGAGGAACCTACGCCAGAAACCAACCAGACGAACAACGCCACGACGAGCAGCGCCACGACGAGCGGCGCCACGACGAGCAGCGCCACGACGAGTAGCGCCGCGAAAACTAGCTCCACCACAAATAGTTCGGAGCAAAACAATGGCGACAACGTCCCCAGGACAAGAAGCGGCCGGCGAGACCGGTTCACAGATCGCTATCAAGCGGGATTTTAATAATTTTTTTTTTCTTTTTGTTTCTTGTTTGAGCGTTATCACTGGCAAGGGGGTGATGTGGCGAGCATCTGCGCGCCACATGTCAAACCAAACAAGTTGAAACAAGTTCGCTAGCCCGGGCCAGAAGTGAAAGTCTAGTTTTCCAGGAATTGGACCCAAGCCACGCCAAGTCGCTAAGGGCGGAAATTTCCCAGGCTTAAGGCATTCAGTCCGCGCCCGCGCTAGAAACAACTTCGCCCGCTCCGTTTGGTTTTCCTTGTTTTCTTTGTTATCTTTATGAATATATTGTATCCATATTATTTTTGTGTTAATAAATAATTGTTTAAAGTGTACGTTGAATTACCAACCCGCTAAACACATTATTGGTGACCCCTGTCGTGATTGTGAAAAGTGTTGTGCGCGAAATAACATGCTTGACAAAAATACAGTGGCAAGGCCAAACGAAGATCTTGCGAAGTTATTAAGCGAAGTAATTAAACGGCTCGATAAATTAGAAGCGCGGGAAGAAAGGTCGCGTTCAAGTTATCGCCGTGGGAGGTCGCAGAGTCGACGGAGATCAGCGTCACGCGACGCTAAACAAAATGGCGAGTGCTGGTATCACTACCGGTTTGGCGACAGGTCCACTCGCTGTCGGTCGCCTTGCACGCGCAAGGCGGGAAACGACACCGCCGGACGTTGATGGCGGCGGTCAACGACGGCACAACCCCGCGCCGACTTTTCGTCATGGACAAGCGTTCGCGGATACCTTTTTTAGTGGACACTGGCGCTGATGTATGTGTTTTTCCGCGGCGTAGAGTGAACGATGTACGAACAAAGAGTGCGTATTGTTTATATGCGGCAAATGACACTGTGATTAATACGTACGGGACAATTAAATTAGATTTAAACTTAGGACTTAGGCGCGATTTTGTGTGGAGTTTCATAGTGGCGGATGTGGGTAAACCAATAATAGGCGTCGACTTCCAATCGTTTTTTAATCTGTTAGTGGATATACGCAATAGGCGTCTTCTCGACGGTATTACGAGTCTGTCGACGCGCGGAGAGTTAGTTAAGTCGCCCGGCGTCTCCATTAAAACGGTTAAAGGAGACACGCCTTACGAAGTAATCTTACGCGACTTCCCGGAATTAACCCGTCCACAGACCAACAACGTTGTGAAGAAACATGGTGTCGTACACTATATCCACACATCGGCTGGACCGCCCGTGTTTTGCAGGCCACGACGACTCGCGCCGGACCGGCTCCAAGTTGCGAAGAAGGAATTCGAGTGGATGCTGAAAGAGGGCGTCATTCGACCTTCTCGAAGCCCCTGGGCGTCTGCGCTGCATATGGTTCCAAAGAAAAACGCGGAGATGCGACCATGCGGTGACTATCGCGCCCTGAATAGCCGTACGATTCCAGATCGCTATCCTATTCCTCATATAGAGGACTTCACGCATACGCTGGCCGGTAATGAGATTTTCAGTACTATTGACTTAGTGCGCGCATATAATGAAATACCGGTAGCTAAAGAGGACGTGGAGAAGACCGCCATAACAACACCTTTCGGTCTGTACGAATTCCCATGTATGCCGTACGGGCTACGTAACGCAGCGCAGACGTTTCAGCGGTTTATAGACGAGGTGCTCCGAGGTCTAGATTTCACTTACGCGTACCTGGATGACATCCTCATAGCTTCTCGCGACCCCGCCACTCATGAACTCCACCTACGCGAATTATTTAAAAGACTCAAAGACTATGGCGTAGTGATTAATCCAGAAAAGTGTGTGTTAGGACAGAGTGAAGTGCGTTTTCTAGGTTATTCAGTGAATAAGGACGGCTTGAAACCGTTACCCGAACGCGTGGACGCTATTAATAATTTTCCGGTTCCTAAGACAGTGAATCAGTTACGACGTTTCCTGGGAATGGTAAATTTCTACCGTCGATTCATCCCAGATGCTGCACGTCACCAGCAACCGTTGAACTCGTTGTTGACTGGACCAAAAATTAAAGGCAACGCCCCCATTTCCTGGTCGCCGGCAGCGGAGAAAGCCTTTCAGCGAATGAAAACTGGGTTAGCTAATGCGGCGTTGTTAGCTCATCCAATTCCAGGAGCCCAGCTGTCCGTCACCGTGGACGCCTCTGATTACGCTCTCGGAGGAACGCTCCAGCAATGGAATAAAGGCTCGTGGCAACCGCTAGCCTACTTTACAAAGTCACTGAACCCCGCACAGCGAAAATACTGCGCATATGACCGCGAGCTCCTTGCCATATACACCAGTATTCAGCGATTTCGACACGCGATAGAGGGTAGGCCAGTGATAGTGTTTACGGACCATAAACCATTAACATTTGCGTTTAAACAAAAACTGGATAAGTGTTCACCGCGACAGTACCGTTATTTAGACTTTATCGGACAATTTACAAGCGATATACGGTACATTAAAGGGTGTGACAACAAAGTGGCTGATGCTTTATCACGCGTCGAAGAAGTTTCCGCCTCCGTATGTAGCAGCACGCTCGCCGCAGCCCAGACTGGGGATGAAGAGTTAAAGGAATTTCTGGTTTCGCAGCGCACCGTACTCGATTTGAAGAAGATACGTTTACCAAGCTCAGATGACGAACTTTATTGTGACGTATCCACAGGTACCGCGCGCCCCTATGTCCCGACTGCGTTGCGAAAGCAGGTTTTCAAGAGCCTTCACAGCCTGTCGCATCCCGGAGTACGGGCCACACAAAAATTGGTGACTTCGCGGTACGTATGGAAAGGTATGAACAAAGATATTAGAGACTGGACACGGTCATGTCTTCAGTGTCAGAGAAACAAAGTCACGCGGCACGTAAGTACACCAATCGGAATCTTCGCCAACGAGGCGAGTCGTTTTCACATACACATCGACATCGTGGGACCGCTTCCTGTATCAAGAGAAAACCGATACTGCCTCACCTGCGTCGATCGCGCAACCAGGTGGCCCGAAGCCATTCCTCTTCCCGATATCGAAGCAGCGACAGTAGCACGAGCTTTCATCGAGCAGTGGATATCCCGGTTTGGGGTCCCGCGAAGAGTAACAAGTGACCAGGGACGTCAATTTGAATCGCGCTTATTTAAAGAAATCAACAACTTAATAGGCGCGACTCATATAACGACCACTGCTTATCATCCACAGGCAAACGGTATGGTGGAAAGGCTCCACCGACAGTTGAAGACCGCAATAAAGTGCCACGACACTGAAGACTGGGTCGACGTTCTTCCGATTGTGTTACTCGGTATCAGAGCCTCGTATAAACACGATCTGCAAGCTTCTACGGCAGAATTGGTTTACGGCTCCACGATACGGCTTCCTGGTGAGTACTTCGTGTCTCAGCCTACGGAGCTCACCACGAACTTCGTCCAGCAGCTTCGCGAAAAGATGCGAAGATGGAGACCTTCGCCAGTGCAAAGGCACGGTAATAAGAAAATATTCGTTTTCAAAGACCTAAATACCACATCGCACGTCTTCGTCCGTCACGACGCCGTGCGACGTCCTCTACAACCAACGTACGACGGACCGTTCGAAGTAGTGAAGCGCAGAGACAAATATTTTGATATACGTATCAACAACAAAGTTGTGCGTATTCAATAGACCGTCTCAAACCGGCGTACACAGTCTCCGAAGAGGAACCTACGCCAGAAACCAACCAGACGAACAACGCCACGACGAGCAGCGCCACGACGAGCAGCGCCACGACGAGTAGCGCCGCGAAAACTAGCTCCACCACAAATAGTTCGGAGCAAAACAATGGCGACAACGTCCCCAGGACAAGAAGCGGCCGGCGAGTCCGGTTCACAGATCGCTATCAAGCGGGATTTTAATAATTTGTTTTTTTCTTTTTGTTTCTTGTTTGAGCGTTATCACTGGCAAGGGGGTGATGTGGCGAGCATCTGCGCGCCACATGTCAAACCAAACAAGTTGAAACAAGTTCGCTAGCCCGGGCCAGAAGTGAAAGTCTAGTTTTCCAGGAATTGGACCCAAGCCACGCCAAGTCGCTAAGGGCGGAAATTTCCCAGGCTTAAGGCATTCAGTCCGCGCCCGCGCCCGCGCTAGAAACAACTTCGCCCGCTCCGTTTGGTTTTCCTTGTTTTCTTTGTTATCTTTATGAATATATTGTATCCATATTATTTTTGTGTTAATAAATAATTGTTTAAAGTGTACGTTGAATTACCAACCCGCTAAACACTTTAGTCTGTTACCAGAAATTTTCTACTCACGACAATAACAAACCAGGAATTTAAAATTACGGAATAACTATTATTATTCAAAAGTAATTGCGTATCATACTGAAAAGTTATGAACTATCGGTTTATTTATTAGAAGAGAGGTATTGGATTCATGCTAAAAATCGCATAACCAGATTTTATTGAATAAGCACGTTTTAAGGTTCCTATAATCCGATTTTAACATTTCTACGATGACGTCTGTCCTCGATTTTTCGTCTTTTCACTATCTTATACTAGATTCAACTATATAATCTTTCCAAAGTTTTAAACCAGACCAGAGATTTTTATAATAATAATCAATATACCTTTTTATTTTATGCAAAATAGGGTAACTTAATTTCTTTATTTTTATAAAAATGATTATTATAACTATTATGTTGTTCATCTTTTAGGACGGCATCCATTGCCATATATAATGTCAAAACTAAATCCTAATACCTAAGTGACTAAAAATCACAATTAACTTTTTATTTAACAAAACAAAATAATAAATTATTTTTATATACCAGGTGTCTACTTGAAATCTGTTATATGGTAATACAATATAATTGTTTTAATTTTGCTGTAGTTAGTTACCTATTAATTTTAGACAAAAATGTTTCAAATAAATGTTGTAGATAATGTTTTTCTACACCTAAATCACTAATTAATTTTTATTTTGCACATTTTAATACCCGTAAAATAGAATCTGAAATTTTATACATGTTGCTCATTTGTAGTGATAGCCATGAAATTGACATCAAATTACAAATAAATGCATAATGAACTGTCAGTAATAGTTATTTGTGTATCAAAACTGTAAAAGTGATCCTTTTTTGGCCGAATCTGAAGTTTGTAGTCGAGGCGAAGGCCGAGGCCAGCAAATCAGATCAGGCTAAAAAGGAACTTATAAGCTGACGTGCACACAAGATTTTTTAGGCAACTATCACAAAACCTCCGTAATTCATATAAACTCAAAACAATGCACAAAATATCTTCAGTTTTGTTGAACATCTAGAGTGGGGGAACGTTACGGCCCAGCCTATTCATTATTTCAATACATCGAAATACCAGCCCATGCCATTTTACTACCACTGTCAAATGGTGTTTTTCAGTGTATGCAATATCTTGAAAACGGTTCTCTTGACATTCACTACTCGCATTCTTGTTTATTTAATGAACATGGACAGAAATGGGATTCATATATGAACAATACGGAGCTTCAATGCTCCATTGCCTAGTCTCTATGTTCTCGCGTAAAACGTAACCGCTATACTCGACGTGCTACGAGCATACCTGGACAAGCAACGGACATCCTAGGACTTGAACAATATTTGCATAACCTTCAGCGTACGGATCCTGCAAAACTTTCAATTTCACGAACATACCTGTCACTTGGCAAAAGACAATATTTGGTAGTACGACCCATTTTTGTAGTACAAATATTACTAGAAATCGATGTTTTAACGGGTTTGTAATGCATAGTATTCTTTATATTCGTCATCTGATGTATTCTCTTATTTAATAATAACGCCCAGTTTTATTTCGGGCAGTACTTTTGGGAATAATCAAGGCTACAGTGATGTTTTGAGTAATATGATCATCTTCTCCTGCAGTTTCTGTCCAGGTTGTATTTTCCGAGTGCAATATACTACACACCAAGAGTCATTAACCAACGATAATTGAAGAATTTATAGTTGTGATTGAATTTTTGAAAACAGATAATTTTGCACAGATTTAGTTTTGTTTCTTTTTCTTAATAAATAAAGTGTTTGCTACATTTGTTTTATTTTCTAATCAGATCAGTTTTCATATTTTAACATAAAAATAACAAATAAACCCATATTTCATTTGTTATAAGTCGTTTTGGTGTCCGGTTTTTTTTTGGCCACGAGTGTATATATATATATGTAATCACTACGTGCATTTGTACTACTCATTTGGATTCTAATTTTTACCACTTTGATTTAAAAATATCATTTCTATTAAATTTCCACTAAAATTTGCCATTCAAAATAGGGTAAGTTAAATTGATTAAACTATAGTGAATATGAAATGTAAATAATTTTTTTTAGTGCAAGTGATGTTTATTGATTTGTTATATTAGCTTTTCCAATGTTAACTGCTGTATTTTACTTAAATGTAACCTGATATTAATTAACTAGTTTAAAAAAACTATCAGCTAAATACTCAAGTTTTATAACTATAATTTGACAAAATTTATAACATTTTTTTTTAATAATTAACAACTAACATAGTAAGTACCTATATAAATAAATAGAAACGTAGGTATATAAATGATACACAAATGCAATACTTACAATGACATGTCAGAGGAAACAGTTTAATGGGTTGATTCTGTTCACTTCTGTAAGTCTTAGAGATTTGTAAATCTGTAAATAATGAACAATATTGCAACGCAAGCTGCCACTCTTATATAGTTTTGTATTAATCAACAAGAATAGATCTGTTTTTATCACTCCTACATATTTATAGTTTTGTAAAACCTTCAAATGTGAACATAATCGACCCATAAATATTATGTAAATCATAAAAAATACGAGTAGAGCAGTGATAAATACTTTTAAAGTTATAAGAAAATATTACAGAAACATGAATTGCACATAAAAAGGAAAATAAGAAATTGGGGTAATTTATTGGGATGAAATATATTTTTCTATTTTCTGTTTTAATTCGGATTTATCCATGAATACACAGCAGAGCTATGTCAGAATCCGGACTTAAACAGTTTCTGCAGGAACGGATGTATCGGTAATTGTTAAAAAATCCTTGGCCATTCTGGCAATATTTGGAAACTTTTTTACGTCTCGCTAAGAGATGTATTGGATTCATGCTAAAAATCTCTTATCCAGATTTCAATGAATAAGCACGTTTTAAGGTCCCTAGAATCCGATTATAACATTTTTATGATGATGTCTGTGTGTGTGTGTGTGCGTGCGTGCATGCGTGTGCGTGTATGTATGTATGTATGTATGTATGTATGTATGTGTGTGTGTGTGTGTGGGTGTGTGTGTGTATATGTGTGTGTGTGTGTGTGTGTGTGTGAGAGGTTGTTGGAGGTAAGATTTCTCAAATTCTATAAGACTAAAGACCTGTGTAACTACGGATTCCTCAATCTAACAATAATGGGAAGAGTTGAATCGGTTCTGGTAACAATTGAACAACCGGAAGTGATAGTTTCTAAAAAAAAAAATTCTAAATATTATTTTTTGAAAATAATAAAGATAATTAAAATCTGACACATTAATTTTTTTTATTATATCTCGTATGGGTTTAGAGATAATAATAATAAAGATAATTAAAATCTGACACATTAATTTTTTTTATTATATCTCGTATGGGTTTAGAGATATAGTATATAATAATATAGAATAATATAATAATAATAAATCTCGGTGCCCAAAAAATAGTTGCGATATTTAAATTTTTGTAATTAACAAATAAATGCAAAGTGTTAGATTTTTCTGGGAGATATATACAGGGTGTAAACGGAACTAGGGAACGCGATTTTTCTCGGAAGTTATAAGAGATACAAAAAAATTTTTCAAATAAAATTGTTAGTGTTTCTAGTAAGCTACATAAATTAATGTAAATCAGAAAAAAAAAATTTTCGGAGATATACCTATTTTTGACTTTTTTTTAAATGGTACGCCCTGAATATTTTTATACTATTTAGTAGGAAATAATTTTTGCTTTAAAAAAGTTTCATAAGTTATACCTTCTAAATTTAATAGTATTCGAGATATTGATGAAAATCTTAAAATAATTTTACTGGAAATTAAAGCTGGCTATGGAAACAAAATTTGACATTTGTATTAGTTTATTGTTATAACCCTGTGAAAAAGTTTATTGAATTGATAACTTAGATTATTATTTGTTGTAAAAATGGAAGAATACTCAATTAACGAGAAGGTAGATATGTTGAAATGTTTCGATTAATCAAACAATAATTCAAGAGAAGCCCTGCGATTATACCGGCAACAATATCCTGATCGCTTTCATCCATATCAAACATACTTTTTCAAATTAGAAAGAAAGCTACGTAGAACTGGTTCCCCGACTATGGCAAATCGCGAAGTTCGTCAAATAAATGAAAAATTGAAAGCTGATGTATTAGCATATTTTAATGTGCATCCGAGAAATTCAGTTAGAGAAGCTGCACTAGAATTAAACGTATCACATACACAGGTACACAGGATTTTAAAAAAGCATAAACTCAAAGCTTACAAAATACATAAAATCCATAATCTCCATCCTGGCGATTTTGCAAGAAGACTTCACTTTTTCAATTATTTCATTCAGGAATATCGCTTAAATCCACATTTTCTAAATAAAATTTTATGGACAGATGAAAGCCACTTTTCCAATAATGGTATATTTAATAGGCATAATATGCATTATTGGTAAACTACCGACATAAATCCACGCGAAACATGTATTAGTAATTTTCAAGTACGTTTTTCAACTAATGTGTGGTGCGGAATTGTTAATAAAATTATTCTGGGTCCATATTTGTATGAGGGCACTTTAACTTCTAAAAGATATTTTTTTTTTTTTTTATAAAATGAACTAAGGAATTTTTTTAATGATATACCATTAGCAGATCGGCGCGGAATGATATTTCAACAAGATGATGCACCTGCGCACAATTCAATAGATGTAACAAACTATTTAAATCAAGAATTTCCAAATGCCTGGATTTGAACAAGAGGACCTATAATGTGGGCTGCAAGGTCTCCCGATCTATCGCCCATAGATTTCTTTCTGTGGGGTGCCATCAAAAACAAAGTTTATGTTACGCACGTTACTACACTTGAAGAATTAAAACAGAATAAGACAAGCTGTGAACGAGTTAAATAATAAAATTAATAATACTGTAAATCAACATTTGTTAAAAAGGCTCAATTTTTGTATACAAGAAAACGGTGAAAATTTTGAACAATTTTTATAGTGTTACCAGTATAACAATAATTTGATGTACATTTTTAAATTAAAATGTTTCGTAACTCAATAATTTTGTTTTCATAGCCAGCTTTAATTTCGAGTAAAACTATTTTAATATTTTCTTCAATATCTCGAATTCTATTAAGTTTACTAAATTGTATAAAAATATATAGGGTGTACCATTTAAAAAAAGTCAAAAATACGTATATCTCCGAAAATTAATTTTTTTTCTTTCTGATTTACATTAATTTAATTAGCTTGCTAGAAACACTAAAAATTTTATTTGAAAGATTTTTTTTGTATCTCTAATAACTTCCGAGAAAAATCGCGTTCTCTAGTTCCGTTTACACCCTGTACATGTATATATATATATATATATATATATATATATATATATATATATATATATATATATATATATATATATATATATATGTCAAGCGTACACTTTGAAGTCGTCATATTTATGTATTGTACACTTTGGAGTCAAGGATGTACACTTCACAGTCGACTGCAAAGTGTAGTTTTGATTTAAGTTTGTATAAGTTCATATAATGTACACTTTGAAGACAGTTCTTAAATCATGAGAAATAAGGACAAGTTGAATACATCTAAAAGAATTTATCTAAAATTTAAGAAATTTATACTGAGTGTATATTGAGAATTTTAAGACTTAAATGAGTACAGTAATTTTCAGCATAATCTAAGAAAATATAAATAACTAAAATATAATTATGTACAAACTGAAATTATAAAAACATGTCACATAATTGAAAGTTCGGATACAGTTTGGTCAGGTTTGAAAATAAAAACAAAGTTATTGTTTGCATTAAATATGAACATGAGAAGAAAACAAGATGAAATTATGTTTTATTGGAGGTGAAAATGACCGAAATTATTATTATTAGTATCTACGAAACAGATGGGGTTAGCTGCGGGTGTAAACAAAACCACTGGACTATTAGGTGCGTTCATTGAAGCTAGCAAATCGAGCAAATGCTTACTTAGCATTTGCTATCTGCTAGAGCGTGCATTGAACGATCTGCTTGTTTTGCTACGATCGAACTGTCAGATGACTGTCAGTCAGTGAGGTTACGAAAATTGAAAACTTTCAAATATTGAATTTTTGCATAGAATAGAACACTGATATATTGAATGCAGTGTCAGATAATAAATAGAAAATAAACTCTCAATGGTATTAATTACATGCATAATTTAATTTTATTAGGATATTCCACGCAAGTAAACTCAAGTACAAATATTTTATGTTACTTTTACGTAATTCATTAATTTTCATTGAAAATATATTCAAATATTACAAATGAATTTGTGCGCCATATTTTTACTTGCAGCAAAACAAGCGAGAAAATAGTCGCTTGCTTTGCTTACTTAGCAAAACGAGCAAATGCTAAGTTAGCAAGCCGTTCAGTACATTTTACTTCCGCTTTGCTCGATTTGCTAGCTTCATTGAACGCACCTATTGTAAATTGTAAGCTGTTAGTCGCTTGGCTTGGAGCTAGTAAGGGGAAGGGGACTTGGTTTGTTCACAGTGTCAGATGCTATTTTGTTTTGGATGACTTTCATTTGTTTTATTTTTGTTATCCGTGGATTTTAGTTGTAACTATATTAAAGTATTATTAGTTAAGAATTGGTTGCTGTCATTCTTACAGCAACATATCAAAACTAGCAAGAAACACAAACAAAGATCAGCTGTGAAACGAGAAAGCATCAATGGTGAACGCACTGCTTCTTTTGTTTCCACAAGCAGACAAGTACGTCATTACATACGTCATAGAACCGCGCTAAAATAAAACACATGGAAAATCATATTAAATAAAACAATTTTGAGTTTATTTTTCAGAATTCGGTCGTTTTTCAACCTAGTTAATAACATTATAATATTTTTTGTTTTAAATTTTACTACACTGAAATACCCCATTGTGACATCTATGTAAATAACTACTAGCCGTCATTCTGACACGGATCTTCATATCTGTTTGCCACGGCCAACAAAGTCACATGACTCCTCGCGCCGTATAAGCAACGAATTTAACATTTCTTGTACATACAAATAATTCAAATTGTATCTATTCTTTGATTCTATGAGGAATTTGGTTCTACTCTTCTAATATGTTCAAGATTCTTTAAATTCATTTACGGTATTAGCGGTATTTCTTAAGGATATTCAATATTAATATACCACCTATAATTTTAAATACATATTTAATAAATAATACAATAAGATATTTTAAATGTACTCATACCTCCCAGAAAAATGTTTCAGTATTGTTAGTAAAACTGCTGATTTTTACACTGAAATTTTGCATTTATGTCAATTACAAACATTTAAATATCTCAATTGGTTTCCCTGGAGTTGTTTGAGCAGCGAGATTTACAGCGTTAAAAAAATCTAACTTGGAGTGGGCTATGAACAAAAAACGTATGTCTGATTATTATTCAATTCAAAAGTCAAATTGTTAAAATTGATATTGAAATGTAATTTTAAGGAGAAAAGATAATAAAGATGAATACAGTATACATATTGTCATTCGCCGTTTTCTAATTTATTTCAATTTCTAAATTATGATTCAAGAAGAAAAGCTTTGATTTCTTTAGAATAATATCTCATGCCAAATTGACATTTAATTAAATTAGTTTTTTTTTAACACACTGTATTACAGCAATTTATTATATATTATATCTCTAAATCTATAAGAGATATATTTTTTTTAATATGTTAGACTGAGAATTTAATGATCTTTATTATTTGTAATAACATAAATTTTCAAAAAATATTTAATTTTTTTTTAAACTACCATTTCCGGTTGCCCAATTCATATCAAAACCGTATCAGCTCTTCCCATTAATGTTAGATTGAGGTATCCATAGTTAAACATATCCAAAGTCTTAAACATATCCAGTCTTATAGTATTTGAGAAACCATCCTTCCTGCATACACACACACTTGATGCGTACTCTAACAAAATGACGACCCGGTCAAGAAGCCATCTTAAGGTTATTAATTTATATACGCGGTGTTATTGTGGTACATTAATGCAAGAATATCAATTTTTTTTCAATTATTTTGTACGGTATAGGATTTAGCAGAATCGTTTAATCCTATCTATATGGCGACTTTACATGTTATTTTTGATCAGGTTTTGGAACGGCAAAATGACGACCTGCATCGCGTATTATACGTCCTAAGTGGCGACTTGATGTATAAACTATCAAACTGACGACAGGGCTCAGGCAAAACTTATCACAGATGGCAGCACACTCAAAAATTAATAATTAGTCTTTTATTCATGTTTAAAACAAAAGAATGTAGACTTGTTATATATAATTGAAAAGCTTATAGAATAAGTAAAAACATGAGACTATTTCCAACATAGTTTCCCATATAAAAAATCATATGTGTCATCTCAAAAATTATTCAATTTTCAAAAAATTTAATTACGCCTTATTATTCCATCTAAATATATTGTTAAATACATATGAGGCATTATTTATTTTATTAGAATTATTTAACAATATTGTGTAAATCAAAGCCATATGTTTATAAAATGTAATCTTACGCGAATGTCTCGATGATCTCTGTATTAAACAAGCCATGAATTCACGTGTCTGACTATTAGAATGATATTGTCAAATACATATAAATTCGCCTTGCCAAAATACATAATGTGTACCAATTTTTGGTAATATATTCCTATAGGTTCATTTATAATTTAAAAAATTCTAATATAGGAGATATCGCAATTTAATCCACTGCGCATGATCCATTTGACTGATTTTTCGATTGTGGAACGTGAATCGATTCCATTCTATACCTGTCGATACAGTTTTTTTGCTATGGGAATATTGTTTATATGAGCAATTAAATTCATATTAAAATCAAGCCCCTTAATGAAGGGGCCTGCACTGGAAAAAAATGAACAATTTCGTGCCTCCCGCCAATTAATAGGTGGTCATTTGTTACCTAAAAATGGGTAGAGGTACAAATTTGTCGATAGCACCAATGGATTCTAAGTACTTTCTTATATAAATATCCCAATTTTCAAAATATTTACTAGACTGATCTATTAGTTATGAATAAATTAGTAAAACAATTAAGATGATACAACCTTTTTAATTGAAATATGAGTTCTGAAAGATTTTTAAATATTGTAGTAAAACAATATTTATGAAATCAAATTTCCAAAATAAATATATATTTCAAAATGCTCATTTACAATAAATAATAACAGATATTCAAATACATACACAAAGTTTAATCTTTTTTTATTAAGGGTGTATTACCGCTCAAAAATTTTCCCATTTGGAGAGGGTGTTTCACTGTTTTCTAAATGTGAAACTATTACGATATAAGTTACGACTAACGTTTCATGAAGTTAGAAAAGGAGATTCCGCAAACAAGAAAGATATAAAAGCTGAAGTAGGTCGGGGGTCCAACGATACTGGTTAGGCCTGTGTATTATTGGTTGAATGTATTTCGCTATTGGGTATTTAAAATATGACATATTTTGTCAAGTCCACGTGGACACTTGAACAGTTTCAGTCAGTGAATCTTACAAACCTAGAAGATGGAACAATAAATTAAATATAGGTATCCGATAATTATTATGTACAGTGTGTTCAATAATGCGTTGTACTTTATCGATAAAAAATAAATGTTAATGATATTTTATGTATATATTGGTGAGCCTTTTTTTATGAAAAATAATAAGTAAAAATAAAATATTCTCTACAAAAATTATAAATGTAATATAACTATAATATCATTATTATAAATGTAATTAGTTTATAAAAATAATCCATCTTAAGCGATTGTAATTATTTATTTTTTAATATAGGTACAGGTAAATAAACACAAGTATTTACATAATTTAAAAAAGTATGCATCATTTATTTTTATTTGGAAATTAGAATTTTTAACATATTTTCTTCATAAAATTTTGTTAGCTTGGGAAGCATTTTAGTTCTCCAAAAGTTTTCACGCTTTTCGATCTGAAAAAAAAGTATAAGTATATAACATATGAATTTTTATTGAAATAATATTCCCAAAGGTGTCCATACTATAAAATAACAAAAATCTTTCTTGATTATGGCTAATTGCCCCTGAATTTGAAAATGATTTGGGAATAGTTCTGTTTATTTTATTTAACGACGACGTTTCGACAGCGTAGTGCTGTCCTCATCAGGTAAAGAGTAAATAACAAATAACAAAATACATGTAGTCAAGACAACAAGTTTACAGAAAGAGGGTAACATAGATCAAAAGTTACATAAAAAACATACATAGTTAAAAGACAGAAAAATTATGAATGAATAACAGAACTATTCCCAAATATTGTTTTTATTTCATTATTATGAGTTCTGAAAGCTTCTTTCAATATTTAATATTATTTGTCATTACTACATAACTATTTTTTTTTTTTGCTCAACTGCTTCTTCTGGAGCGAGTGTCTGTATGGAGTATGGACATTTTATTCCTACAATAGTATTTTGGTCAATTACTCCGTCTAAAGATGCTCCTAAATATGAATGTTCTTCATGAATAAAAAATCCAGTCTTTTACCAAAAAGTTATGACTTACTTCAAATTCCTTTTTGGCTATTAGTTCGTGTTCTACTTCCCAACATATTGCTAAAAAAAAAGTATGATCCATTTATCAATCTTTGGGCTAGTTTCATGGCATTTGTTGTTTCTCGCCGTTTGCACAAAATTCCAAAGTTAGATGCAGTCAGTCTATGCGATTTTTCCTCTTTCCAAAGTGGATTATTTGCCTAGCCTATAGTATTTTTTTCAACTATTGCTATTTCTTCCGGAGTTTTCTTTTAAAAAATTAAAAAGTCTTTAAAATGTCTTTCTTCATATGCACTAACACTAGGAAGATCTAATGGAAAATCCATGGAACAAGATTTAATTCTCTTTGCAGCTCGTACGCTAAATGAATAAAATAGGGAATATTTTTTTAATAAATATATTATTTGTATATACTACAGTACTTACTCTTTCATGCGATTTCTCCAGCTCCTAGGCTTTTTCTTAGCACTTTGTCTACTTTTATTTATCTCACTCATTCTGTTTTTCTGCTATCACCAATAGTCATTCAGCGAATGAATTGCAACTAACTATGAATAAGACACCGTTTACAATGCAAGAGCACTTTCTCCTAATTTGGAATTTAGTCAAACAATATCTCTAAGTACAATTTCTAGGAAAAAAGAGTCGGAAAAATGATATGGGCTGTCCCTCTACTCAACTAATCCACTTGTATGTCACCATTGCCACCTACCTCGCAACATGTACGTCACGTCAGATGGCCCCATACCTGATATCAATCCAAAACTTCATGAGAAGTTAGTGCTAGGTTTGTGCTGGTTTGTGCTAGAATCTTAAAGTTTGTGCTGTTTATTTACGCCAATTATTAACAATTGAAATGGGGAATCTGGCGTGACACTAAGAGTAAACCCCTTTAGTTTATAACAACATTTGAATAATAATACAATCCACAGTTAGTGCTAGGTTTGTGCTGCTCAGTTTTAAATTATGAAAGTTTGTGCTGTTTATTTAGGCCTAATATTAAAAATTAAAATGGGGAACCTGGCGTGACACCAAGAGTAAACTTACTTTGTTTATATTAATATCTGAACAACAACACCACCCACAGTTAGTGCTAGGTTTGTGCTGCTCAGATTTAAATTATGAAAGTTTGTGCTGTTTATTTACGTCTAATATTAAAAATTAAAATGGGGAATCTGGCGTGACACCAAGAGTAAACTTATTTTGTTTATATTAATATCTGAACAAAAATACCACCCACAGTTAGTGCTAGGTTTGTGCTGCTTAGATTCAAATTATGAAACTTTGTGCTGTTTATTTATGCCTAATATTAAAAATTAAAATGGGGAATCTGGCGTGACACCAAGAGTAAACTTATTTTGTTTATATTAATATCTGAACAACAACACCACCCACAGTTAGTGCTAGGTTTGTGTTGTTCAGATTCAAATTATGAAAGTTTGTGCTGTTTATTTAGGCCTAATATTAAAAATATAATTGGGGAATCTGGCGTGATACCAAGAGTAAACTTATTTTGTTTATATTAATATCTGGACAATAATACCATCCACAGTTCGTGCTAGGTTTTTGCTGCTCAGATTCGAATTATCAAAGTTTGTGCTATATATTTACATTTATTATTAACAATTGAAATGAAAAATCTGGTGTGATATCGACAGTAAATCTGTTTTGTATATACGAGTATCAATATTAAGCTAATAATAACATACACAGTTACTGCTAGGTTTGTGCTGCTCAGGTTCAAATTATGAAGGTTTGTGCTGTTTATTTATGCCTAATATTAAAAATTGAAATGGGGATCTGGAGTGACACTAAGACTAAACTTATTTTGTTTATATTAATATCTGGACAACAATACCACCCACAGTTAGTGCTAGGTTTGTGCTGCTTAGATTCAAATTATGAAAGGTTGTGTTGTTTATTTACGCCTAATATTAAAAATTAAAATGAGGAATCTGACGTGACACCAAGAATAAACTTATTTTGTTTATATTAATATCTGAACAACAACAACACCACCCACAGTTAGTGCTAGGTTTGTGCTGCTCAGATTCAAATTATGAAATTTTGTGCTGTTTATTTACGTCTAATATTAAAAATTAAAATGGGAAATCTGGCGTGACACCAAGAGTAAACTTATTTTGTTTATATTAATATTTGAACAACAATAACACCCACAGTTATTGCTAGGTTTGTGCTGCTCAGATTCAAATTATGAAAGTTTGTGCTGTTTATTTACGCCTAATATTAAAAATTGAAATGGGGAATCTGGCGTGATAACAAGAGTAATTTCATATATTAGTATCTGCGCAACGATACCTCTCACAGTTAGTCCTAGGTTTGTGCTGCTCAGTTGCAGATTATGAAACTTAGTGCTTTACAGCTATTATTAACAAATGAATTATGAAATTTGGCGTGACACTAAGTCTAAGCCTATTTTGTTTATAACAATATTTGGGTAATAACGCAATCTGAAGTTTGTGCTAGGTTTGTGCTGGTTAGATTCAAATTATGAAAGTTTGTGCTGTTTATTTACGCCTACTATTATTAAAACCTGAAATGAAGAATATGACCTGACACCAAGAGTAAACTCATTTTCTTTATAATAATATCTGAGTATCAATACTATGTACAATTAATGCTAGATTTGTTCTGCTCAAATTAGTGTTTCACAAAAATCAAGATTTACTCTTGATCTTGTACGTATGTTGCCATGCTTGATTGAAATTGATGGTTATTGTTTGAGCAATTATTAATATGTACCTATTAAAAAATGAATAAAATTATTTTAAAAAATTCAATGCTATGTAGAAGTTACAATAAACAAAACTAATAACTGACGTAATAAATCAAACCCAACTAAAATTGGGTAGATAATAATTACTATTTTAAGAGTTTGTAGTTCGAAAACGGTGCGTTTCCAGATATGAGTTTATTAGTAAAAGCCAATCTATTTTACATACCCTATGAATTTATAGCATTAACATTCTGTATATGATAGAACCTCACTAAGGCTGTCCCATGGGGAGTTTACACTATCTTTATTTTTAAAACTATTCCATATTATTTTACAAAATATGATATCTAAGAGTTTTCTGATATGTCCGTTTCAACTAAAATACATATTTTCAAAGCAGTGTGGTACTTCCGGTCTAACCGGAATTAATCCGTAACTCACTTATATGAAATAATATTATGCTATATTTATTATTTTACTATTGAATTCAGCAAACAATTTTATATATAAAATAATACAAATATATTACTCATATGATCAACCATTTCCTGTATAATTCAACTTTTTTGATTTTTTGCTCTAAAACAGCTACACTCTATTGGAATAACAAGACAAGAAGTACGTCGCCAAGAAATGTGCAAGACAAGAAATTTTTATTTTATTTTTGTCTTGAAAATCAACAAGGCAAGAAATGATCATCAAGACAAGATTTCTGGTATTGATAAAACACTAGCTCAAATACAAATTATGAAAGTTTGTGCTGTTGATTTATATCTATTATTAACAATTTTATGCAATATTTTCATTGTTAAAAAGCAATAATATTTTTTTAATAAACACCCCGTTTTTTATTATTAAAATGAATTTTTCTTTTAAAAAGAGAGGTAGTTTATGTGGCATGTTCTACAATCGTTTTATAGGAGAGTTATAGCTCATAATTTTTGGGTACAAATTATATACTGTATTAGAATATAATATTAAATAAATTAATTATCAATATAATAATACCTTTAACAAATTACTCTGTTGAATGTAAATAGATTTAATATTTAAATCATAGTCCTATATTTGACCGCGCAATTATTTAAATAAATACTTAATAAATTGAAATTATTTTTAGAATAATAATAATTATAATAAAAATAATGAAATATCATAATTTGGACTCTAACAGCAAATTTTAAGATATGACATTGTTGTCCTATGTTTAAATGCAATTACGATATTTAAATAAATAATCGTTGAATTGAAATTATTTTTGTGGGTGTTATTATTACCCGTATATTGTTTTAAACAAAGGAGAATTATAATAATAATAATAATAATACATGTAAATAACCATCACAAACTTTTATAATTTGTATCTGAGCAGCACAAACCTAGTACTAACTGTGGATGTTATTATTAGCTTAATATTGATACTGGTATATACAAAACAGATTTACTCTCCATGTCACGCCAGATTCTTCATTTCAATTGTTAATAATAAATGTAAATATATAGCATAAACTTTGATAATTTGAATCTGAGCAGCACAAACCTAGCACGAACTGTGGATGGTATTATTGTCCAGATATTAATATAAACAAAATGAGTTTACTCTTGGTGTCACGCCAGATTCCCCATTTTAATTTTTAATATTAGGCGTAAATAAACAGCACAAACTTTCATAATTTGAATCTGAACAGCACAAACCTAGGACTAACTGTGAGTGGTATTATTGTTCAGATATTAATATAAACAAAATAAGTTTACTCTTGGTGTCACGCCAGATTCCCCATTTTAATTTTCTAACTGTGGGTGGTATTGTTGTTCAGATATTAATATACACAAAATAAGTTTACTCTTGGTGTCACGCCAGATTCCCCATTTTAATTTTTAATATTAGGCATAAATAAACAGCACAAAGTTTCATAATTTAAATCTGAGCAGCACAAACCTAGCACTAACTGTGGATGGTGTTGTTGTTCAGATATTAATATAAACAAATAAGTTTACTCTTGGTGTCACGCCAGATTCCCCATTTTAATTTTTAATATTAGACGTAAATAAACAGCACAAACTTTCATAATTTAAATCTGAGCAGCACAAACCTAGCACTAACTGTGGGTGGTGTTCTTGTTCAGATATTAATATAAACAAAGTAAGTTTGCTCTTGGTGTCACGCCAGATTCCCCATTTTAATTTTTAATATTAGGCCTAAATAAACAGCACAAACTTTCATAATTTAAAACTGAGCAGCACAAACCTAGCACTAACTGTGGATTGTATTATTATTCAAATGTTGTTATAAACTAAAGGGGTTTACTCTTAGTGTCACGCCAGATTCCCCATTTCAATTGTTAATAATTGGCGTAAATAAACAGCACAAACTTTAAGATTCTAGCACAAACCAGCACAAACCTAGCACTAACTTCTCATGAAGTTTTGGATTGCTATCAAGTATGGGGCCATCTGACGTGACGTACATCCTCGCAACTTTAATACTAATATAGGAGATATCGCAATTTTTAATATAAATGTATCTATAGGAATATTTTGACAAAAATTGGTACACATTATGTATTTTGACAAGGGAATCGATTTTTGATAAAATTAAAACCGCACCTCCCGCCAATTAATCGGTGATCATTTATTACCCAAAAATTGGTAGAGGTACAAATTTGTCAATAGCACCACTGGATTGTACATACTTTCTTATATAAAATCCCAATTTTCAAAATATATACTTTCTTTACGACTGCCTTATAGTGTGGATCGGACTATTAGAATGCTGTAATATTGTCAAATTCATATTATGCAATACCTATTTATTTTATTAGAATTAGTTAACAATATTGTGTAAATCAAAGCCATATGTTTATAAAATGCAATTTATTCATATCTTCCGCACATGTGCCAATGAACTCTGTCTTAAAGAAAGAAATTATTATTATTATTGTTGTTGTTTTCGAGTTTGCGCTAACTCTCTTAGTTGGACATGCGTGATTTTATGTATGTATGCATATTTTTGACAAATTTGTTATATTGAAATTAAAATTAAATAAAATAAAAATTACAAAGTTACGTCTAGTTTCACTAGTTTATTTTATATATTTGTTTCACAGAGAAATTCGCAATTTGCTCTTTAAAATTAAATACTTGAATTATTCGGGTTTTTCCAATTTGTAGCGTGTACAGCTGGTTCCTGCGCAAGCTGTACTGCGCAATTAGGCTCCGCCCATTAAATTTATTATTTCTGTTCTGCCTGTTCCACAAACTCAATGTCCGTGTTTTTTTATGTTTACAGGTTTACAGAGACTGTCGTACATACTCGTGTAGACCTTCGATTACATACGAACTTGACAATTTGCGGCAATATTTGAAATGAATGAAGTGTAAAGTACTTATAGACAGGCATACATTTTGAAGGACTTTTTTCGCAACAAAAAAAAAATGTCGATGAGCTCTGTAATAAAAATACCTAAAATACACGAATCTGCCTACTATAATGCCCTAATATTATCAAATACCTATTTTGCAATATTTAGTTTATTAGATTTAGTTAACAATTTTATTTAAATCAAAAGCATATCTTCATAAATTGCGATTTATTAAAATCATACGCCCATGTGTCAATGAACTCTGTATTAAAAAGCTTCAAATTCACGAATCTGTATATTAGAATGCACTAATGTTGTCAGATACCTAAGTAGCAATATTTATTCTAATTATGGGATCGCATAGCTGAGTGTACAACGAATCAGGATCACGAATTTATGGTCCCAAGTTCGAGCTCGACCACTGCCGAAAAAAATATTTATAATTTATAAATGGCACAAAATGACACCTGTGGTGCGCTCTTCACGCCAACTTTGGGTGTCCGTACGATGACCTCTGGTAACCGCCCTCCGGATGAAATATGTCGTCTCATTACCGATATCTGCTTATTTGCAGATATGACACACCCGACAACGGGTAAAAGCCATGGTGACGTGATGATATTTTTTATTTATTTACTTATTTATATTAAATTCTAATCCTATATAAGTGTACGGGCAAGGTCGCACAATATTTTGATAAAATATTTAATAATAATGGGATAAACAAAAATCTTTAAAATTGTTTAATTATTATTTTTTCCATGAGTAGTTTATAACATCTTCAGACTGGGCCCATAAACCATTTTTTTAAAATAAAAGTTCGTTTAATTTTGAAGCAATTCGTGGTATCAAAAAAGTCATAATTTTTTTTTTTATAACTGCATTTTATTTTTAAAGAAACCTATAGCTATCTTTTTTACACCAGTTTCTGCAGTAGGCTGCGCTAGAAAGATACCAATAGTGTCACGTCATCCGTGACCCTGGAAATAAATTCAAATATCTCGAAGTACTTAAGGATAAAGTGTACATTTTATTATTTTTTGTTATGGTTTATGGACCCATTTTACCAATTACTTTTTAAAAAAATGCTATGGGAATATTGTTTATATAAGCAATTAAATGCATATTAAAATCAAGCCCCTTAGGGTGACACTAAAAAACAAATAATACATTAAATAAACAACAAAATATATCGTCAAACAAAGAAGGCACAAATGTCGGGCAAACTGATAATATACAAAATATAATTTTGAAAAAATGCATGACTGGTTTATTTTCTAATAGTCCAGGAAATCTACGATTTTACTCAAAGAAATTGCAACAAAAGCTTTTTTACGACTTCGATTTTCAGGCTACAACACGTGTACGGTCGGTGACGTACACTAAAACAGCAGTCGCAGCAGACTGCACATGCAGTCAGTAGTGCTTAGTACATTGCATACTGACTTCGCTTGTTTCATCCCCACTATCGAACTCTTTCCACGTATTTTATTGTTATCACGTCTAGATTACTAGTTGTAAGCGACGTTGCCACTTGTTAAACACGATAGTGGCCCGCAATCATTGGCGGACGAAACGCGAGCCACGTCATTTCCATATCCAGTATATATAGGTACCCTACAAGTACAATACCCATAACCTGGATTTTATTAACAATACATGACTTACTTACATCTGTAAGTAATTCGAATGCAAATAATTTTTATTTCAAAATTGGAAAATTGCTTATTACATTACTAATAATAATTATTATTTTAGCTTTATAACAAATTCTTATTAAAACAATTCTAATAATTTATCGCTTAAGTCAGTGTCCGCTCCAGCATTTACGTCGCCCCGGAGAAAAAGACAAATTGCTGCCCCTTAAACATATACATTTAATATTATATATCTTTTATTTAAAATAATAATCAAATGGTTTTAAATTAAAATAAAAACGTATATTTAGAAATATAATCAACATTCAAGTAGGACAAAACAATAAAAACTAAAACATAGTTACAAATTGTTAACCAGGTGCATTTTTAATTATTTTACAAAAAATTGATAGGTATAAATTTCGATAATTAATAATTATCAATATTTTGTCACATTCCCAGCCAAAATGACGCCCTTTAGATTTGCCGACCTGGACAAATGTCCAGGTTGTCCGCCCCTAGAGCGGGCACTGCTTAAGTGTGTGGTGCAATGGTGCAGAGCATCACTATTTAATTATACGAATGGTGCCGGATAACGTGAGCACCACTGTTGTTGCCGGCCGGCCCTGGCAAGTTATTAATATTCAATACCGATTGTCACATGTTTATTGAAACTAAATAAGTAATTGTTAAACAAATTATCTATTTCATGTAATTAAAAGAGTGAAAACATTTAACATACGTCTGAAATCGTGCATTTCGCTTTTTCCAAGTTAATTTCAAATTTGTCGAAAATTATAATAAGCAGCAAATTATCAATATTAAATACCGATTTTCACATGTTCATCGAAATTAAATTAGCTATTGTTAAACAATTTATCTATTTCATGTGATTAAAATAGTGAAAACATTTAACATACGTCTGAAATCGTGCATTTCGCTTTTTCCAAGTTAATTTCAAATTTGCCGAAAATTATAATAAGCAGCAAATTATTAATATTAATACAATGCAGAGCTGGACGGTGGTTTTCAAACAAGTGTGGCAATCTTCAAATTATACGCCCTATTTTTTTTAACAATTTGCAATTAATTAATTAATTGTTAACTAAATTAAAGAATATTAAAATGAACTAATAAAAAAATACAAATATTCAAAAAATTACATATAATTGTTCAAAAATAAATCTTTATTAATCGTAGAACAATAGGAAACGAGAAACAAGGTATAGTATACAAATGAAAATAAATATAAATTACACAGGGTATTTTTCAACTTCGGGTAAAAACTTTCGGGTATATAGTACTGACCAAAATGGGCAAAAAAAGCTTAAACAGTATAGGTCTGATCTTCACTTGTTTCCGAGAAAAGGGCCAATTTGTATTAGAAACGAAGAAAAACTGACAAAATTAGTGAATTTTTTTTGTCTATACTAGTAAATGAACTATTCAATTTTAACAGTTAAGAAGTTATTTGAAAATTCGCTGCAACATTTCACTTAGTACAATTATTTTTTAAAAAAGAAAAGCAAATCTAAGATGACCTCTGATGTAAACTAAAAAACTCATTTAATCGAAATCTTAAGAGGCAATGCATCTTGAAGTGCAAATCAAAGTTTATTATTATAGTACGATAGGTAATCTATGTTTCCTATGAAAAAAACAATATTTGAAATAAGCTGCGAGAAAAAAAAAAATTCAAATGAAAGATTTGAGCAATAATATTTGGAATGAAAAACTTTTGTCTTCCGTATTGAAATATATGAAAAAGTATTAGAAATTTTAATATATTATGTGAAAACAACGCTTCATTCAGCATATAATTACAAAGATGAAATAATAAACAAATATATATTCGACAAAATTATTTAAAGTTGTGTATAGCAAATATTTATGAAGCAAAAATATATTATTTATTTATTCTATAAGATTGTATAATTAGATATATCGCAATACAGATAAATATACTATATATTTACATATTAAATTTCTAATCTTTTAAACCATGGTTTTCAAATTGTGCAACTCTATGATTCTAGTATAGTCTAGTCTGGGTCAATGCTTAAGATTAATTATTTCTGAATTTTTAATAACAATTTTATAAATATGAAAACTATATTTTTATAAAATGCGAATTATTAAACTCATACTTAATTGGGTCGCTCCCTCGCCACTAATATCATTAGGGGCCGTTAGTTGACAGCTGTTAACCGCGCACATGGTTAAAAATACATCGAATTGATGTCATCAATTAGCGAGATCTGCTTCTATCTGTAATTTCAAATCTCCGAGTACGACAAACAGCACTATGTGCAACCTATACATCGCAAGCCGGTATCACAAGAAATGCTGGCCGTGCGGCACTCCAGGGATGGATTAAGGTTCCAATTTTAAAAATATCGTCAGAAAAGTCAATAAAATTGTTGATATGTATCACTTAAAGGAAACTATTGTGTATTTTGTTTTAAATTTAGCTACTACAATAACACCGCAGCGGGGCACGTCGTAATTGTTAAATGAAATTAACACTCAAAATAATTTGAAATGTCTTCTATCTGATTAGCTAATAATAATATTAACAATTAAGATGATACTTTTGATATACATTTAAAAGTACTTTTTTTGAGGTTGGATTATATTGAGGGTCTTTGCATTTTTTATTTTTTCTAATTCTCCCTAAAATAATTTCGACCAGAATGCATTCTTTATAAAATTGAATTAATCTCCGTTCCATTTTATGTTCCACATTTAAAAAACCTTACTTTATGTAAGTGATTTAAAAGTATCTTACATCTTACTAAAATTCATAAGTATTATTTATGAATTTTAATACGGATATGAGATAGAACGAATATCACTAAGTAGTTTTTATTGTTTATAACACCTAGCATTCCTCGTGGCATTCAATGAAATAAATTTTCGATGATTTATTATATAATTTCCATGCATCCGTTATATTTATAATTAATTGCGTAGAATTATGATTATTATTCCTTGCAATAATTTTGTCAACGTAGCGAATTGTAAACACATTTCAAATTGACATTACTTATTTTTTCATCCTCTCTCAAATCAGATGGCTAAATTAGAATAACGCAGAAATTTAAAATAGATATGAATTTTTTTTTCATATTATATATTACACGATTATGCCGATTAGTGATTCACTCGTATCAAAAACTTCCATTCATAAAATTTCTCTAATTTTTGGAACATCTTCAAATCGGTTCATTTCTGATTTTTGTATCAACCATTCCTACAGTAATTAAAGATATCCTACAATATTGCGATTTGAATTCGCCAGAAAATTATATTTTAAATCATATCTTACGAATGTTTCTGATGAGCAGTTTGCCTTTTTGAAATACATATTACATTCATGTGAATTAAAGTGTTAGTCGTGAACCAAATTAAAAAAAAAAAAATCGCGATATTTTTAAAGAGTGTGGTATAAAAAATAAGTAATCAGCCGAATTGAAAATATATTTAAAACTCGCAAACAGTCCCCGTATTTTAATTTAAATTGAAAATTGTGGGAAATCGTTGAAAATATTACTAGGATTAATATTCGTAACTTTAAACAATTATTTATAAATATAACGGATGCATATACTACATAATCATCAATGCAACGACGAATTCAAGTTGTTATAAATAATAACAACTATTGTATAGTATAAAGTATTAAATATGTAGCATTGTTTATTTTTATGTAAGTTAGTTTCTTTCATAAATTGTTATTGTTTTCTTTTAAGTAAATATGTTTCTTTATATATGTCGCACCTCACATTCGTATTGAATTTTACAAATATGTACTTGTATTTGAGTAAGTTCTTTTGATTTACTCATATACCTAACGCACATAAGGTTTTTTGAATATGTTGCCTTTGCATTATAGACATTTGAAAATATGTATGTTAAATATTTAATGTACCTATAGGGAAATAGGAACTTATGTTTTTATTAATTACTTGAGAGTCAGGGTCGCTTTATTTAATGTCTGATTTTATACGTATCCCATCGTAGATTATTACCCATTACTGGGTGTGTTTTTATTCGCGGCCTGAAAGTTATTTAAAAATTAGATTCGAAGTCAGATCGTCAGAATCACTACAGGTTATTTAACGCATCCAGCCACGCTATCTTTTAATAATAATAGTTTATACATACATTACAAAATTAAAGGAATATCATTAAATTTGGTATTTACTTTTTACTCTGCTACACAATAATAATACAAGAATAGTAAATAGAAATAATAACTATGAGTTCGAAACATATGCGAACCGTATATCAAATGCATGTTTGCATATTTTTAAGAAAAACGAAATATGTATTTGGCAGTTTTTTGAGAACTGATATTTCTAAATTATTACTTCAAGGGTAACGGCCTTATGACAAAGATTAAAGTGTATTGTTAAATGATTTTTCCATTCCACAGGTAATTTTACTCCACTCTTTAGTTTTAATATTAAAATTTTGTAGAATTATTTATTAGTTGTGTTGTAAGAAATGTTTGTTAGTATTTTAAAGATGCCCAAAGAACATATTAGTAGTTCTGTAAAATATATTGCTAAGTTAAATATTAAACAATGTTGTTTTTATGTTGACCTGGTTTTTGGTTTATAATGCATATTTTACTATAATTATAATTTATATAATTTTAATATATTTTTGGATTCATCAATTTTTTGATTTCTGTTTGAGATATTGCATTGATTCGTAATATGATTTTTTAAAAATATTTAAAAATTTAGTTAAAAAATAATTATACATTATTCGACACACGTATGACATAAAAAATACAAATTTAAAATGTTTTATTTTTATTCTCCAGAATATTGCAATAAAACTCAAAGTTGATAATAGATAAATATAGCGCACACAAAGAGACAGACAGAGAGAGAGAGAGATAGCAAATAAGTTGAAATAAATATTGGTATCAGAATATGCGATCCACTGCGTTCGTCAAACACCTGCGGAATACAGGTGGCGCCTTCGGAGAGCATAGTGCGGATGTTACGAGTACTACCACTTTTATACACAACCCGGGAAAGTTACTTTGAAAGTCTGCATGTTTGCAACTAAAATACCTGAAAATTCAATAATATTTGCGTGTAAAATATTTGCTGTAAATAAAATTAAATATTAAATAAAATAACGGTTAAAACCGGTAACCGATATTAATTATTTTGTTTTCAATCACGAACGAAAAAAATATATTGCGTTTTCGTTTTCGTTCTAATAAAAATTTCGGTTTATTTCGTTATTTCGTTTTCGTTCTCATTTCATTTTTAGTCCCTGGTCGAAACAATATGAATTTTTGAAAGACAAGCATGTTATATCCATCCTTATCGCACACGCTTATTGCCTTTCCAAAGGAGAGAGATAAATGTATGCCAATTTCTTAATTCGTTCATGATACAAAAGACCTTCATCGGACATCTTTTAAAAAAATGCTGTAAATAATTACGTTTTACTTATTAAAAATAATTAATTTTTCATTAAACATTCATATTTTCAAATTTTATGAATGTTTCGTAAATAACTATTATTCACAATCACTTTGTATGTCAATTTTTGACTTTTTAAAAGCTGGAAAGTCACTTTTCAACCGGTCGATTAGTTCAACACGTCGCGAAGTTGTTAGTTCTCAACCTGAGAAATCAGTGCACATTTAATTTTAAATTAGGTAATAGAACTGCCACTGTCATAAAAATAGTCAATTTTGTAAATTAATTTTAAATAATTTGAAAATGTTAAATGTAAGTTACCGCTGTCCAAATTGATGAGTTGCAGTTCCCAGGCGTCGAACCCGACACCTGAGTTTCCCGTTTCCAGTTTATAGACTTTGGAGTAGTTTTAGTTTAGTCAGAGTGAAGAATCCAAATAAGTAACATTAAAATATAATAAATGTAATAAGTCGTATTTTTATTAAATAAACATTAAATAATTTTTATGTGTAACAAATGATAGTTTTGATATATAATAAATTCACAATAAAAAACCCTTTTTAAAAACACTATTTCGGATCGTCGAAATATAACTTGTATATTCTCACGTACTAAAAACATTAATTTCGGGCACTTATAAGATTTTAGAACAAATTTTTAGATCACATAATTTGAACCCACAGACCTCAAAATGTACGCATTACAAAATAATATAAATCTTAAATTTTGACCTCAATATGTACCATATATAGTAATATATAAATTTAAACGCCCGACCTCAAAGAGTACTCTTGACATATATATATATATATATATATATATATATATATATATATATATATATATATATATACAGTGTGTTAATTAAAAACCTGGCCATAGACGTTTAACATGGGAAATCAATTTTTCCTTGCGCAAAAGTTCCCAAATTATTTTAGATAAAAATACTTCAAATGAATGTTGAAGAAAATTAAATTTTGCACCCGAATTAGTAATAAGATTTTATTTTTGACATTTCATAACTGAGAAAATCAATTTTAATTTTTTTGAATATAGCTGATTTATAGCGGTAGCCATGCAACTCAAACAAAATTACAAACAGTTGTATGGCATCTTAACTGTCAAAAAAGTTTGTGTTTTGTGATTTTCGTTCAATAACATATTTCTTTGAAAGTATGGAACAGTTTTCTCATGAAGAAAAGCTTCAGATTATAAAATGGTGGACAAATTTTGTTTGAGTTGCATATGGCTATCGCTATAAATCAGTAATCTTCAAAAAACTTTAAAATTGATTTTCTCGGTTATTAAATGTAAAATAAAATCTTATTACTAACTCGGGTGCAGAATTTAATTCTTTACAACATTTACTTGAAGTATTTTTGTCTAATATAATTTGGGAACTTTTGCGCAAGGAAAAACTGATTTCCCATGTTAAACGCGTATGGCCAGGATTTTAATTAACACACTGTATATATATATATATATATATATATATATATATATATATATATATATATATATATATATATATATATACAGGGTGTTTCCTTTAAAACAACCAGCGCTTTTTTGGGCGAACTAATGACTTTAGAGAAAAATGTTATATACAAAAAATTACCAGGAAAAAGGGCTTAATTCATGAGGAATAATAAATAAAAAATTCAACCAGTGGTTCTCAAACGGTAGAATAAAATTATATTTTTTTAAATGGCAACCTATATAAATTTTTTGTCCATTAGATAGAGAATTTTTTTCTGATATCAACGATATAAATATGATATGGGGTTGTATAACAATTATTTCGAGAAAAATGATATTAAAAATCAGAAATAATTGTACAATATTGAAGTAGGCTATGCAATAAACAAATGATACAGGTGACAGATAGTTTTGTTACTTACGTTATAAAGGGCCAGTTGCATAAAACGTTGTTAGCTGATCATCTGTTTAACTGCACATTGTAACCATGGATACGTATCAAAAATACATTGGAAAATAAGCCTTGTCAAAGTTAACAACGTGATTAAAGTTAACAATGTTTTATGCAACTGGGCCTAAGTGTTTGTTTTCGTAATTGTTTAATTACTTATTAATAAAAAATGGCTTTGCAGTTGCAAGAAGTAACAAATTTAGACTATTTTAATCTTACTGTTATGTATGGAGAGTGTGAAAGAAATTTATATACAGGGTGAGTCACCGAAATCGCCGTCTTCGATATCTCCCTTGTCGTTAGAAATACAGCATAAGTTTATTAACAGAATTTATTCGTCTACTCAAGGAGCATAACGTAAAATTATTTTCACATATACAGGTTGTTGCATTACGGCTCGGCGAGAATTGTTTGTCTTTTTTAAATGTAACACCCTATATATTTTTATATATTTTGAATTGTATTTTATTCACCTATACGAACATATGAATTTTGTTTTAGTTTTCCACGGCGTTGCCAAGTTATTCCGTTTTTTCTCTAAAAAAGACCGAATACACGCATTGCTTTATAAAGGCTTACTGAAGTTATTTTAATAGTAAGAATTACGAATTTTCTTTTCTGTATAACTGTAATTATACTCTATGTTCTGACATATTTTTTTTTAAATGTAATTATACAGGCTGTTCAATAAAGCGAATCAAATGTGCTCAATTTCAAATGACTATAACTCGTCATTTTCAAATGGAACAACCTATATTTTATTATTCAGTTGTGTGTATTTTTGTATTATCTTCATATGTTATTAAGGGTATCACATGCCTAAAACCAATAATTTCGGAGATTTTCACCATTTTCTCTAAATTTATATATTCACTTAAAAATTAAATCTAGTATACCATTGATATTGTTTTTGAATAAGAAACAATTGCAGTATTGATAGTATTTTCGTTAGCCAGGTTGTTATTAATAACAGAGGGATTAAGTAAATTAATTTATTAATATGAGTCTCTCACTAGAAGAACTTACGAATATGGTATACGCACTTGGAGAAGCGGAAAGAAACCCTCTTTTGTCGTACTGAACATGACCAGTTCTTTCAAACCTTTCCCTTAGTTTTTCAAAAGAACGCGGATTTGGATGTCGTCTTCCCGGAAACCGTTGTGCATAAATTCTTGATGCCAAAAGAGGGTTTGTTTCCGCTGCTTCAAGTGCGTACATCATATTCGTAAGTTCTTCTTGCGTACTCTCCACGCCAGCATTGAGTGGCCGTGAGGTGACGCCTGACCAGCATACACCATATTCGTAAGTTCTTCTTGCGAGAGACTCATATTAATAAATTAATTAATAACCTGGCTAATGAAAATACTATCATTACTGCAATTGTTTCTTATTCAAAAAACAATATCCATGGTATACTAGATTTAATTTTTAATTAAATATATAAATTTAGAGAAAAATAGTGAAAATCTCCAAAATTATTGGTTTTAGGCATGTGATACCCTTAATAACATATGAAGATAATACAAAAATACACACAACTGAATAATAAAATATAGGGTGTTCCATTTGAAAATGACGAGTTATAGTCATTTGAAATTGAGCACATTTGATTCGCTTTATTGAACAGCCTGTATAATTACATTTAAAAAAAAATATGTCAGAACATAGAGTATAATTACAGTTATACAGAAAAGAAAATTCGTAATTCTTACTATTAAAATAACTTCAGTAAGCCTTTATAAAGCAATGCGTGTATTCGGTCTTTTTTAGAGAAAAAACGGAATAACTTGGCAACGCCGTGGAAAACTAAAACAAAATTCATATGTTCGTATAGGTGAATAAAATACAATTCAAAATATATAAAAATATATAGGGTGTTCTATTTAAAAAAAGACAAACAATTCTCGCCGATCCGTAATGCAACACCCTGTATATGTGAAAATATTTTTACGTTATGCTCCTTGAGTAGACGAATAAATTCTGTTAATAAACTTATGCTGTATTTCTAACGACAAGGGAGATATCGAAGACGGCGATTTCGGTGACTCACCCTGTATATATATATATATATATATATATATATATATATATATATATATATATATATATATAAATTAAGTATCGATCAATTGAAATTAACTTTTTAAAAATTATTTATTTCGTTTAAAGCTACAATGCAAGATGTTACTACTTTCAAGCTTGACTACAGACTAACTTATTCTAACTCTACAAAGTACAGCATACGAAACTGTTTACTCAGTTTTACGGATTTTGTTACATGTTTCTCTTAAGGAGTAAATGCTACCTAAACATTATATTAACTGACTAAGGATATTGCAACAATATAACTCCTCCCTTCCTAAAATGAAGCCCCTTCAGGTAGGCGGATATCGTTTTCCTGCGAAGGTGGAGGTGTAGTCCTTCTACGTATCTGTAAATTCCTTGTCCATTTAAAAATAAAATAAATTGTAATGATTATGAGGCCAATGTAAAGTAAAAGTGTCCATATGCTGGGGGTGTGAAAGTAATATTGTTCGTTGTCAATGATTTGTACAGGGTTAATGGGTATATCTTCCAATTTGATTTTTTTTAAGTTTATTGTTAAATTTGATGTTTGACTGGTGTTTAATTGGAATTTAAATTTTTCAAACAATATCGGTTTTCCGATTGATTTGTCTTTGTATCTCAGTTTCTGATTTTTAAAGAAGATTTCACAACCGTTTTCACTGATTAAATATACGCCACTTAACACTTTCACTTGAGTACTTTGGTCACATTTAATCTTTAGCTTTTCTTCTTCAGGGAAGATTGCTAAGTATTTGTTTATTTCGGGGATCATCTCGATGTGGTTTTTCTCGATCTTCAACTTGGTATATGTACACTGGCTGGTGTTGTCATCTAGGAGGATGTGACGTTCGCAAGCAGGGTTGTAATGGGGGTTGAAGTTGTTGGGACACTGATAAGACTTACTTTTCGTACATATATCGTTTAGAGGTTTTATTTCATTGTCTTCGGATTTCAGCAAAAATTTTACTTCGGGAATTATTGTTACGAACTCTGATTCCAATTTTGTAGGAATAGGGTGTAGATAATAAAGTTCGAATTTCTTATTAAAATTTATTGGTAGTGATATAAAGTAATTTATAGTAGTAGGCATTATTTTACAATTAATTGTTGCTATTGATTCGAAATCTAAAATGTTTTCATATTTTACTTCGAATGGCAATTGATCACTATAGTAATTTGATTTTTTTTGTAATTCCAAAAATAATTCTTCTGGTCTAATTATGCTCGGATGCATTGCTCTTAATTTACAGAATGTCACGGAGTTCTCGATTTCTTGAAATATGTTTAATAATGCATTATACAATATTATCAGTTGATTATAAAGATCTTTGGCGGTCAAGATATTATCGAGATCGATTTTGTTCTTTATCATTTGTTCTAAATGTTCTATTTTTGATTTTAGTAATAATTCGTTATATGAATATCGCTAATAGTGTTGTTGAATTTTTGTATAATTTGGTGGTTCACGCTATATGCCATATTTATTTGGTTTTGTAAATTTTGTTGATTATCCTGTACGTGTTCTAATATTTCATTATATCTTTTCCCATCTTCCGCATCTAAATTGCCAGTAATAGACTTAAATATCGACCCTAGGCCATCGATTAGTCCTCTTTTATTTCTATTATTATTTGAGTGTACTTTAATGTTGTTCATTTTGTCATTTATTCTTAGTTGAAGATATTGTATAATTTTATTATAAAAACTTAGTTCATGTTTATAACTAATATTGTCTGAAATTGTCCGGTTAATATTATTATACTGAATGTTTATGTGGTCGTATTGTTCGTATAACGAAGTCAAGTCATAGTAATGTACAAAGGTGTGTTTTGTCCTTTCTAATTTTGCTGGTCCCAAATTTATTGGTAGGATTCCTATATTTTCGGTTATGTTTTTGACGTCCGCTCCGTATGTGAATGCGAACAACCTGCAATGTTTTCAAAAGTGTAAGTTTTCTTTTTAGGACGTTTAACATTAGACAAGTGAATATTTTCAGAAGTATTACCATGTTGAGTAATTATTTTAGCTGTTTTCAGTTTTTTATTTAGTCGTTTTATTTTTTCTACTTTATATTTGTTTTTAGTTTTTTGTTGTTTCTGTTTATTTTTGACAAATACTTGTTCAGGTATGCTAGGAAGTTCTTCTCGAGACTCGTTACGTTTGCCAATTACTTTATCTTTATTTTGCTTAAGTTTTTCATTAATTTTTTGATATAGTATTGCCATTTTATTTTTATGTTCCGTGATATAATTGTTTATTAATTGTTTGTCTATTTCTATATTAAACGGGGATTTAGAATCTATGTGTCCAGAAATAATTTCAGTGGGCTTTAATTTGGTTACAGAATGAATAGTATTATTGTATGCTAGCAATGCGTAATTTACTTTAATTTCAATGGGTTCTTGCTTGTACAGGTCCTGATTATTGAATAATCTGATGTGTTCAATTAAGGTGGAGTGGAAACGTTCCACAATTGCATTAGAATCGGGATGTTGTGAACTAATGAAATGAATTTTTATTTTGTGGACATCTAATAGTTCTTGTAATACCGAATTTTTAAATTCTAATCCGTTCTCGGATATGATTTGTTCCGGAATGGGGTGATGCATGAAAAATTTAATTAATTTATTTACAACTTCAATGCCTTGTCCAGAATTCAGTTTGTAAGCCTGGGCGTACTTTGAGAAAGAATCTACTATTGTTAAGAATTTCGTCTTTTCTAGTGTTATACTGTCAATATGCATAATTTGGAAAGGTTTCACTGCTGTAGGGGTAATATTAAATTTTAATTTCAGAGGATTTCTATCGTACTTTGTTACTTGGCAAATCTCACATTGGTTGATATATGTCTGTATGGATTTCCTTTGTCTAGGCCAATAGTATTGTTGTTTAATACGAGTTTCTGTTTCGTCTATGTCTCTGTGGTTTGTTTTACTTTCGTGGTAATTTTGTATGATTTGAATAATTTCGTCTTCGTCTGTAACGTCTAAAAGTTTTTTAGTACATTTTACCATTTCTATTTCTGAATTTTTAAAATATTTTTGTAATATAGTGCTAAATTTTTCATAAAGGGGATTTTCAAAATAAAGATAATATTTAACTCGCGGGACTATGAATTCTTTAATAAATTGTAATGCATCATTTTCAAAATTATTTTTTGAAAATTGTACTAGGAATCTTTGTTTGTTATTATGGAGTTTTATAATAGTAGGAGTTGCAGGGTTTTACTCAACTTCGGATATTATTATTTGATTTTTCCCATAGTTTACGGGACATTCAACTACAGGAATGCCAGTCACGGGGTGTTCTGCGTTTGAGTGTATTGTTGCGTCAGTGTCAGATAATTTGTCGTCTTCATTTTCATTGTCATTGCCTGTTTCTACTATTAAGGATTGAGAATCTTCAGGAGCTTTATTAGTTTTAGAATTTTGAAGTTCTTTATTAAAATTATCCATGAAATTTTGAAATGCGTTCATATTATCTGTTTCATTAATATTTAATTCTACTTGTGATAATAAGGAGTCCTGTCCTGTGTATACGGTTATTGTCATTTCTATGTCCTTGAAAATGTACTGAATCATCGGTTTTATATCAGTCGTCTCTACCGCATGCAAGTCTGGGTATACTCAAGTTTGTAATATTATGTTTTAAACAAAAACTCTTAAGATTGACCAGGGTGTAAAATATATCTTGAAGGGATGGTTTATCAAAATATCGGTTTTTTGTTATGAGGTACATGATGAATCTATTTTTATCTTTCAAATAAACTATATTATGTAATTTAGGTTTTTGTTTATGTAGCTTATCAACGTTTTTGAATATGTCTTTAAATTTCCGTGCTATTCCTTGATACATGCCAAGATCTTTACTTACACAATGTGCGAGACTATTATTGACGGGTGCGTTAAACAAATTATCTTTAATTTCAATTATGTTTGTTATTAATTTATGGTTTAATTGTTTAAAATTTAAATAATTTTGATATTCTGCCAAATATTCATCTTCTATAGATTCTAAATTTTGATTGCCACAAGGAATTCGACTAAGTGAGTCTGCGTTGGTATTTAGTTTGCCTTTTTTGTAAACAATTTCGTAATCGAATTCTTCAAGCTTTAAACGCCATCTTATAAGCTTTTGGCTGCATTGTTTCAATGAAAAGAGCCATTGGAGGGGTCTATGGTCAGTAATTATAGTAAATTAGCGTCCAAAAATATATGGTCTGAAGTACTGTGTTGCCCAGATGATGGCTAGCAGTTCCTTCTCTATAGTGGAATAGTTTGTCTCGGTCGAGTTCAAAGTCCTGCTCGCGTAAGCTACAGGCTTATCGCTACCGATAGGTCCTTGTGATAGGACTGCACCTATCGCTACGTTACTTGCGTCACATGTTAAGTTAAACGGTTTTGAGTAATCGGGATACTGAAGTAATGGTTCATTAATTAGCAAGTTTTTACAAAATTCAAAACATTCTATATATTCAGGGTCGTTAATATTAATTTCGGCATCTTTCTTTAAACATTTTGTTAGTGGTTTGGTAATTTTTGCAAGATCTTTTACGAATTTTCTGTAATAGCCGAGTAAGCCTAAAAATCCTTTTATTTGTTTAGTATTTTTTGGAATCGGGTAATTTTGAATGGCGGTTATCTTATCTGGGTTTGGTTTAACACCGTCGGCTCCACGATATGTCCAAGGTACGCGACTTCCTTTTTCAGGAATTCAGATTTGTCTAGTTGAATTTTGAAATTTGATTTCCTCAGTCTGTCAAATACTAATTGCAAGTTTTGTATATGTTCTTGTAAGCTGGTGCTAAAGACGATGATGTCTAGGTACACAAGACATTTGTCGTTAGTTAGTCCTCTGAGTATATTGTCCATGACGCGCTAAAAAGTAGCCGGGGCGTTTTTCAACCCGAACGGCATACGTAGGAATTCGTAATGACCGTTTTCGGTATTGAACGCTGTTTTGGGTATGTCATCGGTTTGCATCTCTATCTGATGAAATCCGGAGGCTAGGTCGAGGGTGGTGAAATAATGACAGCGGCCTAATTTGTCTAATAAGTCTGTGATATTCGGTAGTGGGTATTTGTCACCGATAGTTTTCTCGTTTAGTTTACGGTAATCTACGACAATTCTCCATTTACGTTTACCTGAAGCGTCGGGCTTCTTAGGCACGATCCAAATGGGTGATGACCATGGGGAATTTGAGGGTCTAATAATATTTTGTTCTAGCATTTTGTTTATTTGATTGTTTACTTCTTGTTTATGGATTTCGGGATACCTATAGGTTTTCGTGTAAACAGGTATCTCGTCTTTTGTTTTGATGTTATGTTTAATTTCGTTTGTGAATGTTAAATTTGAATCATCTGAATGAAAAATATCTGAATAATCTTTTATCAATTTTGTTATCGCAATCGTCTCTTCCGAGTTCATGTGATCTTGTCTAATTTTGGAAATATCAAACTTAGTATTGTCTACTTGAAAAGAATTCAGGTTAGAATTGGGGCTAGAAAATGAATCGTAGTTATTATCGAATTGTTCAACGTTAAGAGGTTTGGCTATATTTAATGTGACTTTCAAATCTGTTGGATTTATTACTGTACACAGTGCGTTGTTATTATCAGCTCTAGTAACACATTCTGGGATTATTAAGTTGGTCGTTTTTTTTTTCTGGGATAATAATATTTCCTGATTTTACATTAACTTTTACATTTATAACTTTTTCAGATTGCGGTTCTAAGACAATTTTGTTTACAGAAATATTATTTGAACTAGCATTACTATTTTCTTGCAGGTAGTGAAGTTTAATTTTAGAATTCGGAGTTATTAAAAGGTTATTATGTATGTCGATAATAATTTTTAATAATTTTAAATTATCTATGCCCAATAGTAGGTCAAACTTATCGTGGAAATTAAATAAGTGATACTTTAGACAAGGATTATTTTTTTGTTTTAATTTGAATACTTTTGAAATTGGAATTAATGTGCTGTACTGTTCTATAGAAGTGCCATGAGCTGTAGAAATTTGGAATGGATCTTTGAATATAGAATTATTATAGAATTTTTGTGCAATTTCGGGTTTTACAAATGATTTGGTGCTACCTGTATCTATTAAGACCTTTAAGTTATTTTCAGGTAATATTATGAAGGGTAATGTGTTACTTTGGTTTGTTACATTTAGTAGCTCTATAATTGGAATGTTTCCGAGGCTGTTTCGAATAAAAAATCGTCCGTCTCATCGTTTGTTTCTACCGGGAACTCTATGTTTTGTTCTTCCGTGTTGTCGTTATCTACGTTGGTGTCAGGTTCATATTCATCGTCAATTTGTTCTCCGCTTATGTTAAATAAATTTTGATGACCGTGGGATGGTCCAGGTCGTGGTTGATATGTATTATTAGTCGAAATACTCATCGGGGTAGGTTTAGGGTAACCGTGAGATGGTCCAGGTCGTGGTTGAAAAGTATTATTAGTTGAAATGCTCATTGGTGTTTGTTTTGGATATTTAGTATTTTGATTATACGCCGTTACTTTAGTTTTGTTAAATTGGGGATTTTGAATGTAGTTTCTTGACATTGGTTTATTTACAACTGGCGGCGTATAATTTGTTAAATATAATGGTTTAGTTGGCACAAATTTTTGAGTTTGGGTTATTTGTCTAGGAATGGGTTTATTATGAGTGTTATGCATTGGTGATTTGACATTTTTATTTGGGTTGTCGAATTGAAAATCGTTGGTTAACATACTCATTGCGGAATTTAAGTCTTGTGGATTTTTAGTTCTCATCAATTGACCAATGGGTTCTTTTAGGCCTCTTAATAATATGCGCAACGCGTAAGTTTGAAAATATTTCGTTAATACAGTTATTTCACTAGCGGTACTGTGAGTTTTAATATAACTGATTTGAAGATTTAATAAATTTTGTATTTTGTTATAAAAATCGAAAGGAGTTTCATTATATGACTGTTTCAATTCAGTCATCTCTATAGCTAGAGTATACGAGTCACGCTTGTCCGAATATGTGTTTAATAAAGCGTCTTTTAAATCTTTCCAGACGGTGATAGTACAGCTCGCGATGTTTACCGCGGCGTCGCCTTTGATCTTAGATAATATCGTTGACATGAGATATTCATTTTGGAAGTCTGATGCGTCTATTGTATTATAAAATTTAGTTACAAATTTACCACATATTTCGATAAATCGTGGAAGAAGTTCACGTTCTCCGTGAAATTCTGGCACCATGTCAAGGTACTCTTTCTTTAATACGGGGAAAGTCATGTTTTTATTTGGAGTTTTAAATTTTGGCTTTGTTAATACCAATTTATTATTAAAATTTACTAACAGTTCGGAATCAGAATTTGAACTGGAGTCAGAGTCGGAGCTCGTTTCAGTTTTATAACCTCTAAGCGACATAAAGTACTCACAGTAAGATCAGTGTCTTCATATTCGTTGAAGGCCCGTCTACGTAGTGGGTGTCTTTCAGGGGTTGGTTGCTGCTCGTTGCCGATGTCCTCTCGGTCACGATGCTGGCTGCTGCAGTGCTGATGTGCTATCAGTTGCAGGCGATGAAGTAGGCGTCCTGATGTGCTCTCAGGGAACTCGATTGTAGTGATCGATTTGATTCTTGATTGCCGTTAAATCACTGATGTGAACCAGAACTATATTCGTTAGATCTGTTTGACAATCCTACCGACTGCGTCAATTAAGTATCGATCAATTGAAATTAACTTTTTAAAAATTATTTATTTCGTTTAAAGCTACAATGCAAGATGTTACTACTTTCAAGCTTGACTACAGACTAACTTATTCTAACTCTACAAAGTACAGCATACGAAACTGTTTACTCAGTTTTACGGATTTTGTTACATGTTTCTCTTAAGGAGTAAATGCTACCTAAACAAACCTAGTTTTGACAATGTGCAAAAAACGCCGATAGCCAAAAGAAGACCAAAGAAAAAACTCAGGAGAGATATTTTACAAGAGATGAATACTGAAAAGAAGAAGTATTATGAAGGAAAATTACAAATCGAGAAAGAAAAATTAGAAAAATTTTTAGAAATAGAAAATATAAAGATAGAAGAAAGAAGACTGAAACGAGAGCTCCTCCAAAGAAAGAACGAACTCTTACAAGAGCAAAATGAAATTTTAAAAAAATATTTGTTAAAAATGTAATATTAGAAATATTTAGTTTTCCTTTATACGTGTATGTTACAGATAAATTTATTACCTTGTGTATATATTGTTGCAATATTTAGAAGTTATTTTTATTTTTGTATGTGATTAATAAAATATATGTATTTGCAAAGTATAAACGTACATCATTTATGATACATTGAGTGATTGATTTTGTATAAATGTTGCTATGAAACAAGATTGTGGTATATATCTCTGCGGTTGTTTAAACGTGTATATTGATATATTGTTGAGGAAGGCGCTGAATGGGACGGATGGTGTACGTCTATTAACGTCTGCGAATAATAGTTCTTTTGCGTGAAAATGAGCAATTGAGAAGAATGGTCTTAAATATAGGTAATATGGGTAATATATGTAGTTGGACGAAGTATGATTTAGTAACGTGGTGGATAGAGTGAAACTGGAACTGGTGACTGAGTTTGTTTATGTCGAGGATTTAAACGAAGAAAAAATGTAGGATGAAAGGTTCTGAGTGCTTTGGGTACCTTTACTAGAAATGGAAATATATGTTATGTAGGTTAAGCGTATATCATGGAGTGGTACCTAATGCCTGCTTTGCTGTATGGTACTGAATATTGAGCATGAATGACGAAGCATAAAAGGAGAATGACTGCTGTGTAATGAGATATTTGCGAGGTATGTAGGTATGTTAGAAGGGATAGTGTGCGCCATGAAATGAATTTATGTATGAAGAACGTATGATTAGCAAAAACATAGATGTGCAGTAATAACAGACGGTCTGTAAGTACTTTTGTATTGAGAAGAGAAAGTTTTCGAGTGCGAGGCATAGCACGGATTGATTTCCATTATTAAAATAGACGAGGTGAAAGAAACGTGTTTGGATTTGGATAGAAATGTGTAGCAAAGGATGATGCAAAATGAGCTACGGGATTGTGGCCAACCCACATTGTCGGAAAAATGAAAAATTCAATAAAAAAACATTTATTAAAGGACAATGTACTACATAAAGAAAAAAATATATAACAAAAATCAAATCTAAACAATAAAATACATAGTTCAATAAGGCAAAGTACGAGCTACATGATCTCTCATTTGAACACCATCTCTATCATCTACATTTTCATTATCTTCCATGTCATTTTGATTTATATCCAAACGTTCTTCTTCTTCTTCAATATTTTCATTTACATCAATATAATCATTTATTGCTATATTGTGTAAGACACAACATGCACGAATAAAATGTACCATATCTTCCATTTTCCTTAATTTTAAGTGGTACAACTGTCGAAATTTTTGTTTTAAAATTCCTATAGTATGTTCCACAATGTATCTGTTTTTTGCCAATTTATAATTGTAATTCATTTGTATATTAGTTAAATAACCACGATCTCTATATGGAGTTAATAAATTTCGTTGGCATGGATAGCCACTGTCACCCAGAATGTAAAAATTCTGGCATTTTTCTTCCAGTGTATTAGATAAAGGAGAAGCACGAAATACTCGGCTATCGTGTACGGATCCTGGAAAGCCGACAAAAATATCTATGATCTTCCTCTGATGGTCACAAACAATTTGTGCCTAAAAATAATAATTTATCAGTATAAAAGAGTAAATTCACATATTGATAATATACCTGAATTGAATGAAATTGTTTCCTGTTTATATATGAATCAGGATCATCGGATGGCTTATCAATTCTTATATGTGTGCCATCTATTGCTCCGATAACACCTGGAAAATTATTTCTACGAAAATATTCTTCAATTTCCCGTTTCTCTTCTTCTATCGGCCATTTGATTATTTCAGGCGAAAGATTACTTAAAAAATATATCATCTTGCGTATTACTTTGTGCAATGCCCCAAGAGATAGTGAAAATCTATCTGCAACATCTCTGTATGACGCTGCTTCATGGCCGGCAAACCACAAAAATGCTAATGTACATTTATATGCATCCAATTTACCATATTCACCAGCTTGGTGGTGAAAATATTGTGATGCAGCAAATGTTTCAGCAATTTCGGATGCTATGTGTTTGGTAACTCGAAAGTGTTCAAAAAAGTCGTCTTCGGTATATTGTTGTACTGTATATTCAACGTAATTTTCATTTTTTTGTTTTCTTCTCATTATATTCATTTCAATTTCATCATCACTTGAAGACGAATCGTTAAATAAATTGTAGTCTACACTAGATATGCTACTGTCACTATCTGAGTCTGACATCTATAATTAAATTACTTTTATTATTTTATTACATTAATTTACAATGATTTACTTACCGTAAAATATTAATTTCACTAATTTATTTTATTTGCAAGTATATAACCAAATTAAAACTTGTAATGAAAACAAATACAAATGTCTTGTCAAAACAGTGTAAGTGCGCATGCCTCAAATTTAAAATTTCCTCCAGAGTTGGAAATTATACTGATAGTTGGCAACCGATCAGCAACCAGTCAGAGAGTTTCTATGAACATTGAACTAATAATTAGAGTTGGAAATTTGTGACTCTGCGAACGCTTTTATGTAACTGCGCATGCCTCTGACGGTTGCTGACGGTTTCAAACCGTTCTATGAACAAACCTATATTAACTGACTAAGGATATTGCAACAATATAACTTATATATATATATATATATATATATATATATATATATATATATATATATATATATATATATATATATATATTATTGTATTATAATACCGTCAATGAATTTGAAGAATTTTGAACATATTAGAATAGTAGGACAAACTTTCTCATAGAACGAAAGAAGAGAAACAATTTCAATTATTTGTGTGTACAAGAAATGTTACATTCGTTACTTATAGGGCGCGAGCAGTCATGTGACTTTGTTGGCCTTGGCAAGCAGATATGAGGATCCATGTCAGAATGACGGGTAGTAGTTATTTACATAGATGTCACAATTGTCATATGTCATAATTTTTCATTCAAAATTTCAAAATATTCTGATGTTTATTTGTCATCCATAGTATGGAATATACTTGTCGAGGAAAATAAATCCACATGGATTTGGAAAATCATAATGTTTTGAATGGAAACTTATGATACTTGACACCTATGTACATTACTAACTGTCATTCTGACATGGGTCTCCATATCAGCTTGCCATGGCCAACAAAGTCATATAACTGCTCGCGCCCTATGCAACATAAAATGAAAGCGCCGCGAGGTATTGTGCTTGCCACAACAGATTTTTGTCATTTGTAGACAACCACTACAATATATCTTAATTTTATGTGGCTTATGGTTGTGTATAATAATTATTTATTTATTTTTGCCAACTATCATCTTCAATTTGTAAGCCCTTTCTTGGAGATAATTTTTTTGAATGAAAAAAACTTCGGACGTCAATGATGTCTTCTTGATCCTCGTTATCTGAAGATGATGCATCAGAGTGGTTTATTGGTTGATAATAATGCTGTCTGAAAATAGATTCAAATTTTGTTTTAGCCGAAGACATTCCGCATCCCCAAGAGGTCAGTTCAAATGATTGCAGTTTGTGCCTAGGATCTAAAATTGGGACCGCACAATAAATCCAGTTACATTTTGTGTAATGTTTAAGCATTTTATTGTGTCTTGCTTGAAAAGGAAAATAGTTTCATCAGTATAATTTCTGTCAGGTTTATTTTTTAAATTATTCACTAATGGTAGAGTAATATATTTTTTGCTTCCTAGTAATAACGTTACAGTTTTAAAATGCTGTCAAACGAGCAGAAACTCTTCAGTAAAGAACATATCTCGTTGTTGAATTTATATTTATTTAATTTTGCACAATAAGTCTATTGCCGCCTGCATACTAATTAATTTCTGGATCATATCAAAAGTGGAATTCCATTTTGTTTTTACATCAGTGGGTGGAAATATTGCTGATAGAGTGCAAGTGTCACAGCAACTCTTAAATTTATTTTTTATTTGTTCGGAATATTTAATTTTATGAACTAGCATTCTTATTTTCTCAATGGAAATTAAAGAAAGGGAAAGTACTCGTATATTTTCTGGGTCACTATTCAATTTCGATTGTGAAAATATCCATATCGACAATTTCGCTAATTTTCTTATAAATATTTAATAATTTCAAAGTATCCTGTAGCCCTACGTTTAAAATGTGCCTAAAACAGCGAAAGTGTTGATCAATAGGATCAAAATCTATATTTTCATTTTTCATTAATTTCGAGAATTCCGCCCTAAATTGAGGTATTCGCTGCTGCGCTGTCAACTGTTATTCCCTGTATTTTGGATTTTAGTTTATAGTTATTTAAGACATTATACAGCAGAAAAGCAATATCTTTGCCAGCGTGTTTGCCACTCGATGGGAATAAATCTAAAATTAATGATTGTAGCTTGCAGTCTTCAATGAAATGGGCAGTAATTCCGTAAAACGATTTGTTTGATATTGACGCCCAACCATCAATTGTAAACGATATTTTAGAGCTAATATTTTCCAAATCCATGAATCGAAATAAAAAAATCTAAACAAAAATAAAAAATCTGATGTGGCCAGCACAATACCTTCCGTCAATCCTGTGTATTATGTATAAATTCCATACATAAATTTTCTTGCAAAAGATTCTAAATTTCCAGTAAAATTATTTCATAAACAAACTATGCAAATTGCACTTGACACTGACATCTTCTTCATCTTCTTCTCCTTTAGCTTTTCTCATTCGTTAGGGGTCGCTATTTTTTATTTTCTTCTTCCACTCATTTCTGTTTTGCGCGTCGTTTTCATTCAGTTCCTTTTTCTCTAGTCTTCCGCAATACAGTCCTTCCATCTTATCTTTGGTCTTCCTTTATTTCTTCTACCTTCTACTCTACTACTAAGCAATTCATTCTTCTTCCAATTTATTCTTCATCTCTCCTCATAACATTTTCAAGCCAATGTAATCATCTCTCTTGTATCTTTCTAGAAACTTCTAACACGAGTTATTTCCCTTATTCTTTCATTCCTTACCGTATCTTTCCGTGTCTTCCCCATCTATCTCAACATCCTCATCTCTGTCACATTCATTTACTTTTAATTGATACTGACATCTGTCAATTTGAATTATCTGAATATATTAGCAGTTTCCATGGTTAGTATAGCTAGCTGATTTATGAAATTTAATATTTTTATAATTCTTTAACTCTATATCTATTGAATATGAAATTGCAATAAAATCGTGTAGATAATAGTATATTCTTTAAGTTATAATAAGTTATAATAACGTTAAATGTCAAGAAAAAATAAATAAATGCTTGACGTTTTATCTGGCACAACATAAATGATCTAAGAGAGCCATATTAATGAATGTCACCGTATACCTCAGTGGCAACATTAATGTACGAACGTCGTTTTACAATATATTAGGTTTCTTGTCCAAAATGGCGCTGCATTTGAGTATTCATTATAACTATTATCTTTTAATTAAAATTACTTGTTATTCGTTAACTAATTATAAAACTTTCCTTGCTTGAGCATATTGTTACGAAACGTTAATAAATTCATATTATTTAAACAATTGTATTTTTTTAAACTTAATTTAGAGCCGGTATTTCCAAGTTCGGTTAAATATTTTTATTCCTAGAATAAATTTTATTCCCGGGTTAAATATAAAATTCTGTATTTCCAAACTTGTTTTTTGTTCATTCCTGGGGTAAATAGGCTATCTCGAGATTTATTCTCGAATTTAATCGTTCGATGTGACAGCGAATAAATATTTATTCCGTGGTTAAATTTGACATTTACATTATTTTTATAATTATCTACAGTTATTTGAAGACATATTGGATGAAAATGGTGATATAATCAATTATATTCAGAAATCCTATACTATTATCAGATAATTTAAATTTGAAAAATATTATTTTTGACATCTGTCAAATCATTTTGTATTTTTACTTTGAAATTTTTTATTATATAGAATTATTTTATCCAATATTATTATGTATTACGTCGGAATCGTAATATTTTAATAATACATAATCTCCCCGCTCATAGCAAAAGCGTATTCTTCGCGACCCATCATGCAGGAAACTACTTGTAGACCTGCTTATTCTGTTACCACCAAGCTGTGCCATATTACTTGCTTGTTGCCTTTGTACAATTCTTATAATTGGAAATACTTCATGGACATTCAAAAGAACTAACTGAAAAACGCAGGAAATAATGAAGATAATTTGTAGGGCATATAGACATATGCGATTATATACCTTATGTTTATATTATATATTATATGTCTATTATACAAGTATTTTAGTCGTTTTCTGTGCACCTGATACTACATCAAATTCAGCTTTTATTAGTTCACAATTCAAAAAGTAGGTATTTTATTTGTTGTTAAGTAAGTAATAAGATCAGGAAGATAAAAAAATGTACCTTCAAATTTCAAAGCACTGCGATCTAGACAACAAACGATTACAATTGGAGACTTCGCAGGAATACTAAAACTACGACAATTTAAAAATTTGTTCAATATTAATTTTTCTCCTTATTTCCTACTCCATCGATTTTTCTATTCTCCACTATATATTTAAAACTAAGAACATCTATAAAAAATCTGATGAGGCCAGCACAATACCTTCCGTCAATCCTGTGTATTATGTACAAATTCCATACATAAAAAGATTCTAAATTTCCAGTAAAATTATTTCATGCAAATGGTATTTGACACTGACATCTTCTGCATCTTTAGCTTTTCCCATTCGATAGGGGTCGCTATTTTTTATTTTCTTCTTCCCTTCATTTCTGTTTTATGGGTCATCCTCATTCGGTTGCTTTTGTCTCAAGTCTTCCCCAATACAGTCCTTCCATCTTATCTTTGGTCTCCCTCTGTTTCTTCCACTTTCTATTACTCGATTAATACTCGAGTTATTTCCCTTATTCATTCATTCCTTACCGTATCTTTCCGTGTCTTCCCCAACATCTATCTCAACATCCTCATCTCTACCTCATTCATTTAGTAGATGTTTCCATGATTATAGCATAGGTGGCTGATTTATAAAATTTCATTTCTTTATAATTCTTTAACTCTATAATATCCATTGAATATGAAATATAAAATGCAATCAATTCGTATAGATAATAGAATATTCTTTAATATTTATAATAACAGTAAATGTGTAAATAATATTTTATAGTTTGTTTATAAAATAATTTTACTGGAAATGTAGGATATTTTGCAAGAAAATTTATGTATAGGGCACGAGCAGTCACGTGACTTTCTGACCTTGGCAAGCAGATATGGGGGTTCGTATCAGAATGGCACCTATTAATTATGTCCATAACTGACAAATGTCATAATTTTTGATTCAAGATTTCATTTTTTGTTTACTGAAGGTAAAAATAAATAAAAATAAATATATCATCACGGCATATATTACCCATTAGTGGGCGTGCTAATCCTTTTTTATGCAGATATCGATAATGACGATAACATATTCGTACCGTGCGGGCGTTTACCGGGCGTCAACTCACAGGCACTTATTGCTGGCACGGAGCATGCACCACAAGAACTATTTCAATTAATATTTTTATTCCAATGTCAATTAAATTAGAATTTCTTTCTCATTTTACTTCCATTCTACATATTATTACATTCTTCAACCGTCACTTTCCCAATTTTTTTTATTAGAATGACAGTAACAGTTACGCTATGTGTTAGCCACATAACATTTAAACTTTGGACTAACAATTCATGGAATAAAAACATTACACATTTTAGCTTATCCCGAAGTTTATTCTAAGAGTAAATTTATTATGGTTTATTATTGGAAATACCTGCCCTTATTAATATAATATTACTATTATTGTCATAATTAACGATATTTGTCAAAATTAAATTGTCAGAAACGTCAAATATATTAACTTACGTTGTGACAAATAAAACGTCAGGCATTTATTTATTTTTTGTTCAACATAATCTCAATTACCTTTTTTTTTGTTGATCTTTTACCTCTCGCTAAGAGAGGTATTTGATTCATGCTAGAATCGCATGTGTATGTGTGTGTGTGTGTTTGTGTGTGTGTGTGTGTGTGTGTGTGTGTGTGTGTATGTGTGTGTGTACGTGTGCGTTAGCGTATGTGTGTGCGTGCGTAAATGAAAAAAAAATTAACGTCACATCACAAAATAATATTATGGTAAGATTGTGGAAAAGAAAATATGGATAATAAGTTGGAACAATAGTTATATCATGCAAAGAAACTTAATGCAATTGCCAGCATTAGTAAAAATGTAAGTATGTATATAAGTTATAATATATGGTGGGAGGTGTTGTGCTGGTCACATCAGATTTTTTATTTTCTTTCGAATTTTGATGCTCAATTTCTTCGTTACTGTCAGAGTTCGATGTATAATGTTTCTATTAAATAATTAATTATACAGTATTTTCTATTTAAAAGTACCTTTAATCATCAATAGTACTTCGGAAACTATAAAATTTACTATTTACGTCGATTAAATATGACTTTTTGCCCGCTTTTGTGAGACCATGAACTTTTTCTTTTCTTAAATTTCGTTGTTTATCGCAATAGTAGATATATGAAAATAATTTTATGATGTTTATCACAAACTTATAACTAGTTAAGTATTAAAGTCAATAAGTGCTTCCTACCGGTTGAGGATGATTTTAGAGATGGAGACAAAATAAAGATCTCCAATACATCCGGTAAATACAAAATATCTATTAATAAATAAATCAATGGCAAAAGCAAATATGTTACTTTTAAAAATAATTCCGTTCATATCTAAAGTTTGTCGACATAAAAAATCTGATATTGATTTGTTTATATTATTGGTATATAAATGATACAATTATTAATACTATAGTTTCTTATTAGTTTGGTGTAATTTATATAATAAAAATCTTACTTTGTTCTGGTTTGCTGAATGTTTTGTTATCATTTTAACAAAATACTTCATATATACTAAATCCTTGTAACATTCACTGCACATCTCAAGTGTCATGCAAAACGTCACGATTTTTGCTTTTGGATGGAGTAATTCTAATTTTTATCGAAACTGTTATATCGTGCACAAATATAACTCAATAAATATTATAATTTATATTATTTATAATTAACATGAATTCGGTACAATGACATATTACATAATAATCAAATATGTCCCTTTTTACCTCCCGCTACTCTTGGTAAGGGAGGTATAGGGATCGTGCTAAAAATCGCATATCGAGATTTTGGTAAATGACCACGTTTTAATGTCCTTACAATCCAATTTTAACATTTTCACGATGATGTCTGTGTATGTGGATCCTCTTTACGCTCTAACTCAAATAGCTACTATCGAACTTTTGAAACCTTGTATTTCTACCTTACTCTTATATGGAAAGATGCCATTAGATTTTGGAGTAAATCAGATAACCGGAACTTTACTGGTAGCTCAAAATAGTTTTTCGTCGAAAAATACCTTTAAATGTTATTTTTCGAGATTTATGTTATATAAAAATTAAAGATTATTAAATTTTCTACAGGTTTGCATTAATACTTTTTCTATATATTTTATGGATAAATTTATAAAACTACCTATAATTTTAATCCCGAAGCCTGCGCTTTAAATACAACTCATACACATGGTTACGCAATTGAAATCTCAAATGTTTGTAACTGACAGGTATATGTCACTGTCAACAAACTATCATTTCAAATAATAATATTAACGTTTTAAAAAGAAAATAGTAACTGGAACAATAATTATATGGAAAGGAACTTAATACAGTTTCCAGCATAAGTAAATATGTAAAAATATAGGTAAGATAATAAAAACATATTTCATCACGGCATATTACCCATTGATGGGTGAGCCAATCTGCTTTGTACGCAGATTTCGGTAACGATGATGATATATTTGTACCGTGCGGGCGTTTACCAGGTGTCACCTCACGGGCACTTATTGCTGGCGTGGAGAGTGCACCACAGGTGTCAGTTTCATGCCATTTAAAATTCGAAATATTTGGCGTCGGTCGGGATCGAACCCGGTATTTAAATTTAATTTAACTTTAAGTATTTACATGAATAAAATTAAATTAAATGGGAGGTATCGTGTTGGCCACATCAGATTTTTTTTGTTCCTAATCCAAGGCACTCCATAACAGAAACAATGTTTTCTGGCGAAGCTACATTTTCTACTAATGGAACTGTTTCCTCGCAACATATTCGATATTGGAGTGACATTAATCCTTTTCTAAAATTACAAACAATCGCCAATATTTTGTTAAAGTAAATATATGATGTGCTATTTCATATTATTGAATAATAGGTCCATATTTTTTTGATAATAACGTTAACCAAAAAACATACTTGAATATGTTCTAAAATTTCTGCGATGACTGTTTAAGTGAGGTGGCTCTCAATTATCGGCTGTCAATGTATTTTCAACACGATGGTTGTGTGGCGCATTATTCTCGAATTGTTATGAATTGGCTAACTCATAAATTTGGTAATCATTGGATAGGTAGGAATACTAAGAATGGTCCAATTTGATGGGCCCCAAGGAGCCCAGATTTGACAAATACAGATTTTTATTTGTGGGGACATTTAAAACAACTAGTGTAGGCAGAAAACTTACCCAATGATGCAGAGTATAAAAAAATCGCATAAGATATACTAAATCCGCCTTAACAGTTGATGAAATCCAGAATAATTTTATAGAGCTGCGTCGGAGGATTGAATTAGGTAGCGACGATGGTGAAGGGTTAATAGAATAATTTAATATTTGATTTTTGTTTGAATAATTTAATAAAGAAATTCTAATATTTTTTTATTTTTTTCATTATTAAATTATTTATTTAATGCATGTAAAAACGGTCGGCTCTCAAATGCCATCTACTATTTTCTTACGTGAAACGAAGAATAGTTGTCCTAACACGTTATCAAACAGTAAAACACTCTTTTATATTGAAGTACAAATGGATATTGTAATAATTGTCTTTCAATATACTATTTTATGCTTTTAATTTTACTGTAATATCGTAAATGAAATATCAAATGAACTTGAAACACTTTCTTTTTAGTTCTCTCCGCAACTTTACCACCTGATGACGACGACGACGACGATCTGGATTCCTCGGAAGAGGATACTGCAGGTGGCGGAGCAGCGTCAATCGGGGTTGGCACCAACGATGACGACGGTCGAATATATAAAAATCCGAGAAACAGTCCATCGGCACTATGTCCTCGAGATGAAGACCAAGCAACACTGCTGGGCCAAAAATGCCTCAGAAAATGCTCTAGCGATGAAGACTGCAAGAGCAAAAAGAAAAAGTGTTTGTGCGACGGTGCGTGCGGAATGAGTTGCATCAAACCAGGTGAGAATAAACATAATATTATTGTTTATCTGTGCTTATGGAAAATTAAATGTCTATGCTCTGTTTTAAGTAATTTCTAATTAAAATTTCAAGAGTATTTTATTAAAAAATAATAATAATGACTTATGTTCTAAATGTAGTTCTTAAAGATTATATGAAGCAACCGCGGATCTAGATGATACTACCTTAAATGCAATCGTGTACGAGTACTATCTAATATAAATGAATGGAATCTAAGTGGGTAATGATAATATTATAAAGTAGTGTAGAGATGATTAAATAAAGAGTTAATTAAAGTGTTGAATAGGTCGTCTAATGATTGGAAGATACGGTTCATCCTAGTAACCTATAGAGAGTGTGTCAAAGGACTACACATACACACACATACATAGACGAGCCATACAAAGCGTATACGAACCAGTATATGATTAAATTGAATTCAAACAAGCAGCCAGATCGCGAAATTGAATTTCTTACTCTTGTTATTAATACCACTCACTCTCTCGCACCAGATTTATTATTCACTTCGCCTCGCCTACCTGGAGATTAGAACCGTGGAGTATTTTTAGAACCGCTACTGCAATTCCATGTTTGCGAATAAATATTGCAAAACAATAAATCGGTGATGAAGTTCTGTTTGTGTTTTTGTTTAAAACTGTATACGGATATGATAAAATTGAATATATTTTCATTTCAGTTTGAACAACTTTATAACACTTCTGGACGGGTTGTAGGGTGTTGTTTTGTGAATTGTTGAATAATATCACGGAAACAATAAAAAAAATGATGGAAAGTGACAACTATTATTATACTCTTTGTATACTCTTTACTCAATGATAAAACGTAAAGTTTCAATAGATTCATGCATCTATATTGTAGCCGAATTTGTCATAGTAACCGATAGTTGTTCTGACAGTCCTGGTTCGAAACTGATCGTCGTCGGTCTTGGTCATTATTTCCAATTTTCAAATTGTACTAAAGTTACATATCGTTATTACCGAAATATGCGCATAAAAGCAGAATAACACACGAGGAAATGGATAATAAGTCGTGATGATATATTCAGCTTTTTATATTTGACGAAATCGAATGTAAAATATTATAATTATTTTAAGAATCAAATCAAAATTTATTCGATAAATTTGAATAGAATAGTAGAGTAGATAATCAACTCAATTTTGTAAAAAGTTGCTATGTATGATTACATGACAATATTTTCATAGTAACCCTTATAGCATTTTTGATATTATTTTCATATTCTCTATCATTAGTCCAGTCAGTATATTACAGATTTTTTCCCTACAAAAGGTGGGGTAGAAATGATTATAATATATGTTGTTCAGACGTTAATGACATTTCATTTTATTACAAAAACCTCAATAAATATTTTATTCTTATAAAAATTATATTGTTACCATAATATAAACAATTTCAGCTTAAATTAATAAGAAAAAGAAAATAGTTGCGATAACAATTGTTTTAAATTAAATTAATTTAACTATAACATACGAATCGGAGTACTTCGGCTATTTATAAATTTTGCATAAAGTAGACGGTGTATATGATTGAACTGTTGACAAAACATTGATACATTGCTGAAATCTACAAACTGCTTGATATTTATTGTAAGTGATAAGGTTTTACACTAAAATGAAGAAAATCCATAATTAATGCTCGAACGGCATTGTCGCACGAAAAAATTCAATTTAACATTTGATTCCGTGTTCGACAGTACAAGGAACTATTAATTTGTTTAAAGAAAGTGGAAATGTTATGGACAGAAAAAAAACTGATTGTCCACCGTTAACTTCTAATGCTGATAATCGAGCTTTAAAGAAAGTTGTAAAACAAAATCGCCGATCAAATGCTCGAGACATTAATATATAATAGCGGTAAATGATCGAAAAACAAATTTCGGTATCTACCGCAGTAAGAAAAATTAAACAAATATGATACAAGTTTTATAAGGTAATTTTTTACGATATCTGTTAAAAAGGATTATTAGTATTTCGAAAAGCCTATGTTTACAAAATTGCAACAGCGTAATAGGTTGAAATGGGCTAAGGATCACAAAAATTGGACCTAAGAACAATAGTATAGCGTCATTTGGAGGAATGTGTGTAAATTTGAAGGGATGTGTCCAAATTTGAACTTTGACTGAGAGATTGTAGAATAAACGTATTGGGTAATTTTTCTGAGACAGACAGACTGTTTGGTTAAAGAAGTTAATTTCTCGTAAGCGTTATGGTTTGGGATTCTATGTCTGGAAGGGAGATAGGAAAGCTACATTTTCTAAATGGCAGTATTAATGCTGATAAATGTAAAGATATACTTAAAATTGTTTTTTTTACCATCGATGCATTTATGCCACTCCGTCGAAGAGATGTACGTTTTTCAACAGGACGGTGCCCCGTCTCATACGGCAAGAACCGTTAAAACCTGGCTTGAAAACTAAAAGTAAAAATGCAACAAGTATGGGAAACAGGCGACCATTTGCTTCGAACTGCTTCGAGCACGAACGACTTTTGTTGGGTTTGGCTTGCCTTGGAGACCCATACGGTCGACTGCTGTTTATTTTCGATTCGTCACCTGTCACGATGTGATACACATGTTTTGAAGCACCGAGATCGAATTTTTTGAGCATTTCTTGTGACCAATTGACACGAGCTTGTTTTTGAGCGATTGTCAAATTATTTGGGATGCAATGCGAACAAATCTTTTTACGGCCAAATGTTCATGCAATATTGAATGTATGCTGGTGCCACTAATGTCCAAGGGTACCTCAATCTCACCACATGACGATTTTCAGTATCGGTTCACGCACCGCATCAATGTTTTTTGGAGCAATAACCGATTTTGGACGATCTTCACGAAATTCATCTTTGAGGGAACTACGGCCACGATTAATTTGGTAAACCATCGATAAACACTGGTCCTTGATGGTGCTTCATCGCCAAAAATCAAACTAAGTTCATCGATGCACTGTTGTTGAGTTAATCTACGTCGAAAGTTGTAAAAAATAATCGCGTGAAAATGTTCACGATTTAATTCCATTTTTTGGCCAATAGGAATTTTACAAGTTACTGTAAACAACACAAATAGCGCTCGTGCGTCAAAACGTTCGAGTACGTATACCGTCAAAAATGTCAAAATTTACGATAGAGACGTCAGTTGCCAGATGGCAGCACTAGGGTTGCTCAAATCCGAAATATAAAAGGCAACCCTCGTATACCTAGTAATGGATGAGATGAAGGCATTAATAATTAGAGTAGACACAGGAAAGAGAACAGTAAAATATTATGAACGAGTATCTTTCTAGAAAGTTGTATCACTTGAGCCATTTCCCTTATTCTCCCATTCCTTACCCTATCTTTTCGTGTCTTCTCCAACATCCATCTCAACATCCTCCTATATCTGCCACATTCAATTTTCTTTTCATTGTTACTGACATCTGCCAATTAAAATTTTCTTAATATAGTAGTTGTTTCTATGGTTATGGCATAGCTGGAAGATTTTTTTTATTGATTCTTATATTTACAATTGGCTACAGAAGCTAACCAGCAATCTGATCTAGTAAAACGAGTATATACATCATAAGCGTGAGTTTACCATCCTGTGATGGTTCATCCTAAGATTAATTACATAAAATTCACTTATAATGCTAGTGGTTTTTTTTCTGTCAAGTCTCCTTACTCTGTTTAGTAGATTGATAGCGAGATTATTTGGATGTTGTTGAGTCTATTTTCATATTTTTCCGAATAGGTTTTTATTTGGTCTTAAAATGTCTTTACATTTAAGTCTTGGTGTATGATGTCATTTCTTACAAACCTGGGAGATTAGTAATAGTACGCAATGCTTTATTTTGAAATCTTTTTTGCGTAACCCCATAGCTGGATATCATAGGTCCAAACAAGTACTAGCTTTGCTTTGTAAATTAAGATTTTATTTGTCAGACTTAATTTAATTTACGACCAATTAGCCAGTTCAATTTTTAACTAGATATCCATTGAATATGAAGTATAAAATAAAATCAAATCGTAAAGATTAGTCCCTAATGCCATAGATCAGTAGTTTTAAATATAACGTTTTATTATGTGATTCTGTTAATACATTTTTTTGTCAGAAAACACTTTTTCTTGTAAATATAAGAATTTATTAGAAAAATGAATGTTACATTTCACATTTTTTTACTAGTTAATATTAACATTTATATTAATGTCAAGCGAAAATGATTTGTCTATTTGAAGTGTGAAATTTAACAAATTTGATAGTTCGTCCTTTTCATATCCTCCCTGAATCTTTCTTGCAGTTTTAATTTTTTCGTTAACCGACTCCTCAACATTCCTTCTGCCACAGTGGATGATTTCCACCCACCATGTCGTTTAAGAATGGTGATATCTCTACCAGCATTTTCTAAAAGAGTATACAATTGTGAGTCTGGCATTTTTAAATAAGATGCAATTTTAAACGGTATCTTTGAAAGAGAATTAATTCTAACTGGTTCAATAGTGTATTTATCTTTTTGATAGTTCAAAAAGAATCTACGATGTGGAACTATTTTAGGACGCAAAGACATATACTTTTTGTAAAGCTCAATAGGATTGACAAGAAACCCTTCTTCAATAATGATAAAACTACGTGCTTTATTTATTTTGGAATCAGGAATTATAGTTCATTATAGCGACATGCCTCAGCAATGCCCATTAATAATACAACCTAAGAAAAAACGAAATAACAAAAATAATTATACAAGTAGCCAGAAAATAGATACTTTAATCATCAAATATTTACTATCCAGTGATTTTTCAAAAATTGTTCAATGTGTTCTTTTTCCAGAATTCTGGCCCTTTTTGTTTTGTATGATCTTGACTGATTTTTACCTGCCGCTTCCCTTGGTAAGGGAGGTATAGAGATCACGCTAATAATCGTATATCGAGATTTTGATAAATGATCACGGTTCAAGGTCAGTATGATCCGATTTGTGTGTGTGTGTATGTATATGTGTGTTGCATGTATGTGTATGTATGTGTGTATGTATACGTGTGTATGTGTGTGAGTGGATCTTATGGACACTCTAACTGAAATACTCTCATTCGGAAAATTAGATTTTGGTACAAATCGGATCACACTTTACTTGAAGCTCAAAATAGTTTTTCTTCCAAAAAATACTTTTAAATGTCATTTTTCACCATTTATGTTATTATACAAAGTAAAGATTATTGAATTTTCTACAGGCATGCTTTAATAATTTTTCTATGCATTTTATAGATAAAATAATCAATTTTATAATTCCCGGGGTCTATGTTTTAAAGATAAACACAATTTCTTAGTTACACAGTTCATCTTTCAAATGTATGTAATTGACAGATAATTGTCACTGTCAAAAAATTAATCATTTCAAATTAATAATAGTAACGTTTTAAAAAGAAAATTGGAAATAGAACAATCGTTGTATGTAAAGTAACTTAATATACATAGTTTCGAGCATTAGTAAATATACAGGTAGTATTTAAATAAAAAATAATGATAAATATATCATCACGGCATATTACCCATTGCTGGGTGTGCTAATCTGCTTTGTACACAGATTTCGGTAATGGTGATGACATATTTGTATCTGACATATTTGTATCGTGCGGGCGTTTACCAAGCGTCGCCTCACGGGCACTCATTTCTGGCTTGGAGAGTGCGCCATAGAGGTCAATTTTGTGCCATTTAAAATTCTAAATATTTAGCGTTGCTGGGGATTGAATCCGGTTCCCCAGATTCGCGACCAGGCACGCGTCCACGAGACCCCCATAGGTATATGTATTTAAATTAATAAAAATTAAATGGCGGCAGGTATTGTGTTGGTCACATCAGATTTTTACCTCCCGCTAAGAGAGGTATAAGATTCATGCTAAAAATCACATATCCAGATTTAAGCACGTTTTAAGGTCCCTACAATCCGATTTTAACATTTTCACGATGATGTGTGTGTGTGTGTATATATGTGTGCGTGCGCGTGTTCGTGTGTGCGTGTGTGTTTCACAAAAACTATAAGACTGAATATCTGTTTAACTACTTATTTCTCAATCGGATATTAATGGGAATAGTTGAAAAGGTTTTGGTAGCAATTGGACAAAAAAAATCTTTTAAATATTATTTTTTGAAAATGTTTGTTTTTGCAAATATTTGTAATGGGTCGACGAAATAATTCACTCAGTGGTTTAAAAATATAGTTTTATTAAAAATATTAATGCAGAATGACGTGAAGTTTTGTGAGGACTGGCGTGAGGATCTAAGATCTACTGACTGTCTCTGACTGGGATATATATTGGTGGATAAGGGTTGTTATCTTATTTGTGATGTACAATTCACGTTCTAACAAAATGACTCAGAGATGGTTGGTAGGAAAGGTCAGTTGTATGGGAAAAGCTAACAATAGGATTATAGAAATGGACTTCAAGATAATACAGTAAATATTTAAAAGAACAGTAAATAAGAGAATTAGAATAACATCATAACATGATATAGGCACAATAACATGATTCATAGAAATACAACATAATACTTATAATAACTTAATAATTAATTAATCTCTAACATGGGTAGGTAGGTACATTACACCTCCCCCCTTAAAGAAAAGGAAAGCCTCAAGGGTTTTCTTTTAGTTGAGCGATTCTACTGCTCCTTCGGAGAGGCTTTTCAACTTCCTCATCGCTATGATTGTCTCTGTTACCTAATTCAACATTAGTTTTAACTGGGTGAACTTTATTTGAATTTTTAAATATATTTAGAGTTAAACAATTTGAAATGCTGTGACAACAGGTATTGTTGTTTCTGAAAAACCTTCTTTTAATTTTCTGATAAATTTTGTATATACAATAAAGGCTAAGAATTTTAAGTAACGTACAAAGTAAATATATGAAATAATTGTTATTGGTAACTCTAGAGAAAATAGAATCTTGTTGTTTATTTAATTCCTTAGTCATCCTTTCTATTTCCTTTAACTTATGGCTAGCTATTTCTAAATTATCTAAATTAATGTTTGAGTGTATGTCTACCATTTGTGGAATTGTAACATTTGGTTTTTTATTTTTTAAACAACATTCGTCCTGGCTAATGTCAAAATTTGGTACTATTGATAAATGGGAACTCTCTTTAAATATAGAAAATGTTGACAGTACCGTAGTACTGGTGTACCCACGACAGAATTTATCCATGGTAAGAATTCCTGTTTTAACAATCGAGATATCGAAAGGTGCAATGTTTTTGCAATTTATTGTTAACGAAGTTAATTTTGGAGAAACGTAAATCCAACTGTTACTATTATGTAATCTATGCCATATTTCGTTATTAGTTATGAAGATGCGAGTATCACAATTTTCGGGGATTCTAGAAGAGGTTTGCAGTAACTGTGTTTCGCAAATAGGTTTAACATGTACCGAATATATAGGTGATTCCAAACGACATACTAATTTTAATTCGTTTAATTTTTTACATTTACTAAAATCAGATATAGCAGTATATTGTAATTTGTTTTCAGAAAGTGCAATCATTTTAGTGGAAGGTTGTATAAAAAGATAAGATTGATTGCTTGTTAGAACCGGTAAAGGAATAAGATTATAAATGTCGAATGTATTAATATCTAGTAAAGGATTTAAGAGTACAAATATTAGCCTATTATTAAAACGAAAAACTTCAATTTCCATTACTTGAACGAGTGCGTGGAAATTGTGAGTTTCTAAAGAAGTTACGTAGTTCGTAGATGGGGGTAAATATGGTAAGGTATTTTGTAATTCTTTAATTAATTGTTTAGGACCTAAGATTATAGGGTGAAGAATACTATTCTGGGCTAATAGAATTGCCGTCGTATAATCGCTTAATTCTTTCTCGACTTCAGTGAACATAATAGTTAATAACGAGATGTGTTCGTCTGTTTCCTGTTTCCATTCTACTTCGAATAACTTTGTATTTATCTCTTTAGCTAATTGTTCGAAAATTTTTATATTTGAATTTAATAATAAGGTATTTTCTTGCAATTTGGAAAGTGTGGTATTAAAATTTGAAATAGTAGATTTTACTACTTGTGTTTGTTCGTTTAGTAATTTGATTTGTTCTTTTTCATCATGTGATAAAGATTCAATGGCTTTGTTATAATATTCGCCGTCATTATGATCTAAGGTTCCGAAAATGAGTTTAAAAACAGAACCTAATCCGTCGATTAACCCACGTTTTGTTCTACGGTTCCCAATAATTTCGTTAAAGTTTCCAAATTTATTTTTAAGAATTGGTAGTGCTTTTTCTAAGGTATGTAGTGAACTACCACATAGTGTGGATTTTTCAATATTATCGTGATCGCAAAGGTTACGAGTTTTTATAATAGTATTTTCGATTAGATTAATTTTTTGTTCGAAAGCAGAAATATCGATATGTACAATTAATTTCCAAATATTTTCGTAATAATTTAATTTAGTTATGTGGTCGTAATATATTCCTGGAGATTGCTTTAACTCGGTATGATTGAAGAGCTGTTCCCCTGATACGAGGCTGACTAACCTAAAACAATATGACGTTTTAGTCTGTTATAATGAACACGCATATGTTTATTTTTTATTTTTATTGTGCAATTGACTGGAGGGTTTAATTTTATGATTTTATATGGACCTGTATATTTCTTAGAATATTTCTTCGTAGTTCCTATTTTTACTTGATTATTTTCTAGATACACTAAATCTCCTACTTTATAATTTATGTCTTTGGTTTTCCTATCGTAATATTTTTTATTAGTGTTTTTGGACTCAATAATATTATTTTTTGCTATTTCGTGTGATTTTTGAAATTTTAGGGTTAATTCCTCTAAGTAAGTGTCGTATGTATATTTAAATTCTACGTCTTTCGTAATTGAAGTTGGAAGTTCGGGTTTATTACCGAATATTAGTTCATAGGGTGAGTATTTTGTGGATGTGTGAGGTGTTGTATTGTAAGAAAACATGGCAAAATCGAGCCATGAGTCCCAATCGGTTTGATCTAATTTTACGTAATGGGAAAGGTATTCGGATAAAGTGTGATGTGATCTTTCGAGAGCGCCGTTCGTTTCGGGATGATATGCTGTTGTATTTAATTTTTTTATCTTAAATAATTTTGAAACTTCGTTTAAAAGATTGGACATGAAATCTCTACCTTGATCTGTAAGGATTGATTTGGGTATGCCAAATTTACAAATAAAATTTTGAACGAATGTTCTTGCTATGGTTTCTGCGTCATGTCGCGGAATTGCAAAGGCTTGAGAATACTTTGTTAAATCGTCTTGTAATGTCAATATATATTCATTACCGTTTTCGGTACGCGGTAGTTTACCTACAATATCGAGGCTAATTTTTTCAAATGGTTTACTAGCAGTTGTTGTAATTTCCATTGGTTTCTTAGATTTATTCCGAACTAATTTGTTTTCTTGACAAGAGCTACATGTTTTAATGAAATTAGCAATATCTTTTTTCATGTTGGGCCAACGATATCTTTCTTTTATTCTTCTATATGTTCTATGGAATCCTGAATGTCCCGATGATGGATTTGAATGAAATTCTACGAGGACTTTCTCGATTTGGTCGGTATTTAAATTTATTATATTGTTATGATAGATATTTATAGTAATGTTGGTATTCTTAAATATGTACCTAATCATCGATCGAATTTTGTGCCATTTTAAATTATTATTGTGACTTTGGGAATTTAGATTTGGGATGTTGATTATAGATATGTTATTATTAATTAGAACGTTTTTGAGATTCAAAATGGAATGGAAAATATCTTCATATGAAGGCTGGTCCCAATAATATTTTTTTGAAAAAACATAAATAATTATTTCATCAGAATGGAAAAAGTGTTTAGTTTCGAATAACTCAGGATTTTGTAGTGAATCTAAATGATTGTATTTTTCATTTATCTCTGTTAATAATGTGTTTGAATTATCTAGATCACAAGAAACAAAAATTGCTTTATTACCTTTAATAGTTTTAATGTCTCCATCGAATTCATTTAAAAGGTTATAGTTTAGAATAGAAGTCTTAAGGCAATTTAGAAAATCAGAATATGTTTCGGTATTGTTACTGGATTTAAATATTGAACAGTTGTTATCGTTGTTAGTTTCTAATTTAATACGACTAAGCGCATCAGCGTTTGAATTTAATCTACCTGGTTTATACGTGATTTGATAATCATATTCTTCTATTTTTAAGCGCCAACGAACTAATCGTGATCCAGGATCTTTCACGTTAAACAACCATGTCAAGGGTCGATGGTCTGTAAATATGTTAAATTTCCTACCATAAAGATAAGGCCTAAAATGATTAATTGACCAAATAATCGCGAGTAGTTCTTTTTCAATGGTGGAGTAGTTAGATTCTGCTCGATTTAAAGTGCGGCTTGCGTATGCGATTGGAAGATCTTGGGAACTAGGACCTTGTGATAGGACTGCTCCAATAGCAAAATTACTTGCGTCGGTGGTGAGATTAAAGGGTTGAGTGAAATCTGGATATTGAAGGATTGGTTCTGATATTAATTTTGATTTTAAGGATTCGAAAGCTTCTTGTTGAGTGCTTGTCCAAAGGAATGGTTCGTCTTTCCGTAATAATTTTGTGAGAGGTTGTGTTATTTTGCTAAAGTTATTGATGAATCGTCTATAGTAACCAGCTAAACCGAGAAAACTTTTTATCTCTTTAGTAGTCTGTGGAATTGGGAATTCCTCTACGGCTCTTATTTTATTATCGTCTGGTTTAACACCTTCGGATGTGATATGATGTCCTAAATAAATGACTTCTTTGCGTAAAAATTCGCATTTATCTGGTTGTAACTTTAGATTATTTTCTGCTAATTTGGAAAAGATTGATTTTAATTTTCTGCAATGATTATCGAGATTATCTGAATAAGCAACGATATCGTCAAGATATACAAAACATGCGGAACCTTGTAAACCAGTTAAAATAGTGTCCATTAGACGTTGGAATCGCGCAGGGGCTGTTTTCAATCCAAAGGGCATTCTATTGAACTCGTAATGGCCTGAAGGTACAGTAAATGCAGTTTTTGATATATCTTTTTCTTCTATTGGAATTTGGTGAAATCCGGATGCGAGATCGAGTGTTGAGAAATATTTTGAGTGACCTAACTGATCGAGAATATCGTTGATGTTTGGCAAAGGGTATGAATCACCGATACTAATCTCGTTAAGTTTACGGTAATCTATAACTAATCGCCATTTTTGTTTACCGGATGCGTCCTGCTTCTTTGGAACGACCCAAACGGGGAAATTCCAAGGAGAGGTAGAAGGGCGGATAATATTTTCGTCTAACATTTTTTTTATTTGATTATTTACTTCTTCTTTGTGGACTTCTGGAAACCTGTAGGTTTTGGATTGGACTGGTATTTCAGAATTAGTAGGAATTTGATGAGTTATCGCATTTGTATGAGTTAGCTCGTCGCCTGGTAAATGAAATATGTGATTAAACTCGATGCAAGTTTCTAAAATTTTATTATATTCTTCCTCATTTAAATGATGTAAGCGCAATGATTCTTTCAATAATTTTAATCTATTAGAATTACAATTAATATGTTGTTTGTAATTATTGTTTGATATGGAATTTATTTTGTGATTGTTTTCAACTTGTTCAATTTCAATTTTTACTTTAGAGATTTTGATTTTTTTATCCGTTGTATTGAGTACAGATGTAATGGCAAATTTATCACGGACCTTAACAAAACTAGGACATAATAAAACACCATCTAGGATTTTAGTAGGAGGAATAATTCCTTCAGAGATTTCAGGATTAGATATTTCAACAACAATGATTTGTTCAGATCTTGGTTCGATTGATATAGGATAAGTAGGAATTAGTGAAGATTTAGAATCATTATCTGAATTAGTAAGATTAGAACTTTCTTTTTGTAAAATGTTTTCTATATGACTTAGGGAGATAGCAGAATTATGAATATGTAATAAATCGTTCTCATAGTCGATGTGGCAAGTATTCTCTTTCAAAAAATCGTTACCAAAAATTCCATCGAATTGTATTGGAAAATCATCTCTAATTACATGGAATGTGTGAGTGATTGTTCTATTTCCAACTAAAATATTCAGATGTAGATAACCGAGTGTTTGAACAGAATTTGGATTAGCGTTATCAATGCCGTGCAGAATCAATTTTTTATCTTCATTAATAAGAGTATTTCCATTTAATTTTGAAATTTTGATTAAAGAAACGTCCGCGCCTGTGTCTAGCAAGAATGAATTTTGTAAAAGTTTTGATTCGCTAAAAGATACATTGATAAATGTTGTGACAGCTAAATTTTTTATTATGACGATTCGGCCTGAATGTGATTTGCAGTCCGTTGAGTGGCCGACGCAACTGGACTTTGCGAGTTTAAAGGATTGGAAGAGGTTTGAGAATTAGAACTAATATTGTTTCGTTTTTGGTTATTATATTGTCGTTTTCGACATTCTGAAATTACGTGCCCTAGATTTTTACAATAATTGCACTGCTTAGGATTATCGAAATTTTGATTCCTACGGGGAAAATTTTGATTTTGGTTAAAATTTGAATTTCTATTTGGAGAATTTCTATTTATTTGACTACTCGGTGCATAGTTTTGTCTTGAATCATTCGGTTGCCTAAAATGTCGAATGTTTGAATCACTTCTCGGTTTATTTTTTGAGTAACAATTAAAACTACTGTGTCCCGGTTTATTACAATAGTTACAATGCTTTGTGTTGGAATTATTAATAGTTTGAAACTTTTGAATTTCGAATTTTGATATAAGTTCTCGTTCTTCGTTTATTGCAATTGCTATGGCTTCTTCTAGAGACTCAGGTTTTTGTGCTTTTACAAGTATAATTAAATCTTTATTTAATCCGGAGATAAATGCATTTAAGGCTTGTGTTTTTAAGAGATTGACGCACGCTTGTCGTCCTTCTTGTGATAAATCGTTGTCTAAGGTATTTAATAGTTTAACGTAACAGTTTTCAATACGATTTCCATAAGAAAGAACATTTTCCTTGATATTTTGCTTACTTGAGTTTAATTCTAATTGCCATTGACCACCTGTTCGTCTATCTGAATAAGAATCTAATAAATGTTTCTTTAAATCTGACCATGAATCAAAGTTTCTGTTTTTTATTAAGAGTCTGGCGTTATCAGTTAATTTAGTTTTAATAATTTTTAAAAGAGTAGCTTTATTTGTTTCTGATACGAGAGCGATTGCTTCGTCGCAGTTATCGACAAATTCGAATAGTTTGGATTTGTTATTGCCATCGAAATTAATTAACATACTTCTGGCAATTTCTAAGCTTACGAAAGATGTTGAAGTACTCGTAGTATCAGGCATTTTGAAATTAGTTTTGACGAATGTTTTACAAGAGTATTTAAAATCTACACGAATTAATTTTTGTATTACTGAATTTTTTGAATTGAACACTGGCACTTTGGGGATTGGTATTATTGTACTCACAGAAATAGTATAAACATGACCACAGTGAATGAAGACCCACGACGTTGTTGAACTGCTGCTCGCTGGACCTGGTGAACGATTGAACTGGAGTTCAACTGTGACCTGGTGGACTGGTTGGCTGGATCTGGATGGACCCCGACGTTGTCGAAGATGAGCCTTGAATTTGAGTAAGATCCGGAACCACTGTCTCGAACGCGAGTGATACAGACAACTTATTGGATTCGTCTCGACGGTTAAAGACTAAAGTCACCGGTTTCAAATTGTAGTTTGAATTTATTTACCGTTATTTCGAAAAACGATCCCACTTCTGACACCAAAATTATGTAATGGGTCGACGAAATAATTCACTCAGTGGTTTAAAAATATAGTTTTATTAAAAATATTAATGCAGAATGACGTGAAGTTTTGTGAGGACTGGCGTGAGGATCTAAGATCTACTGACTGTCTCTGACTGGGATATATATTGGTGGATAAGGGTTGTTATCTTATTTGTGATGTACAATTCACGTTCTAACAAAATGACTCAGAGATGGTTGGTAGGAAAGGTCAGTTGTATGGGAAAAGCTAACAATAGGATTATAGAAATGGACTTCAAGATAATACAGTAAATATTTAAAAGAACAGTAAATAAGAGAATTAGAATAACATCATAACATGATATAGGCACAATAACATGATTCATAGAAATACAACATAATACTTATAATAACTTAATAATTAATTAATCTCTAACATGGGTAGGTAGGTACATTACATATTAAAGAAACTTAAATTCTCTATCTGATAAATTTAAATATTTTATTATATCTTATATAGATTTAGAGATAAAAGAATATAACAAATAAACTTTCATAATAAATTTCCCAAATAATGCCATGGAAACCAATTGAAAAATTAAAATATTTGTAACTGACAGATAAATGTTAGTGCCAGAAATCCCGAGACTTTCTGGGAAGTACATACATATATTATTTCTTATTGTATTAATAGTCAAATATTTTAAATTATAGGTATATTGCATATAACGTTCAGAAATAATGTCAATCCCGACATTGAATTGGAAACATCTCGAAAAATTAGAAGAGTAGGACAAAATTTCTTCATAGAATAAATTAAATATTAAAAAATTTAATTACAAAGAACAGGTGTAAGTAGAATTTTTGGTATAGAATGTAGGTATACAAGAAATGTTAAATACAATACTTATGTAACCAAAAACAACAGATTTTTTAAATGAGCTACAACCAAACCATATTTTGATATATCAAATTTTTTATAAATAATTAATATTGATTTTAGCATCCACTATTTTTTCCACATTGAGGATCTTTCCAATTTCAGCAAAATAAGCCAGTATTATTTCTTCATTTATGCCACTAATTCCTTTTTCCTCCCTCTAGCAGTTAAATAGATGAATTTGTTTTCGTACTGAACCCTAGATTTTTCGGGTATTAAATTGGAGCACGCTAATTTAGCAGCTTCTTGAATGTTTTCGGGAATAACTAAATTTTCTTCCACTCCCGTAAAAAATGCAACAGCAGAATCACAGAATAAACGTTCTCCAGACTGTCAGAACATTTTATTTATTATTTTTTCAAACAAACAACTTGCTAAGGTAACCACGGTCGTCTCTTATCATTTTCGGTCAGTTGATTTTTGCATGTCGCTGTCAAATCAAATTGACTTGTTATTTGTCTCGTGGCCGCATGCCTGAGTGTCTGGTCGGGAATCTGGGGAACTGGGTTCGATCCTCACAGACGCCAAATATTTCGAATTTTAAATGACACAAAATTGATCCCTGTGGTGCACTCTATACGCCAACAATGGTGCCCTAAAGATTTGCAAACTGCAAAATTTTATTTCGTCTGTAGCTAATGTCTAATGACATGTATTTTTTCTCGAAAACCGAAACACCATTAAAATAGTCTCCTAACAGGACAACTTTTGTTTAATTTAATCTACTTCGTATCTCTTATAGTTATCGAAATTTCTACGTTAGAAACGTTATACTGTACACCTAAATACTCGTGTTTCCAAATAAAGCGTGAATGAAATGAAAAACTGAATTTTTTTGAACAACGGAGCTTCTAAATATCGCGATCAAATTTCTTTGTTTTATTTTATCTTTCACATTGGGTTGAAAGAGGGTGAGTAACCCCGTTAAGTAGATAAATAAATCGTCGATCGTAATTAAAGGCGATAAGATAACACGAGGGCGCTGGAGAAAAGATGTCCCCATTATCGCCAAGAATAAGAACAACTTAAACGTGTAACTCTGCACTTAGCGAGGGAAAAACTTACTTGTCGACACGGCAAAAGACTACCCTCTCGTGATCAGTTCGTTCACATCTCATCCCAGACTGATTTCGAATGGTTGGGGTTACACTTTTCCTACACTTTTATCACCAAACAGATAGATTTCAGTAGATAGAATGTTAGGTTCGTTTACTAAGCAGATGCTGCAATTATGTTCAAGAAGAAGATAATATATTTTAGTTTCAACATAGTCACCAGACAAAGTTTTAATAATTATATTATACCGTTGAGTGAATAATGTATACATTATTCACTCAACGATTATACATAGGGTTTTTTTTATCAGTAAACATAGAATAGTTGCATTACCATAGTTACAAAATGACAGCAATGTATTGAAGCGTTTATTTTATAAGCAAAAACATAGGGAATAATTGTCAGACTCGTCAAAGTGTCACATTTCAAAAGGTGCTTTCCTTTTACATGCATGAAAAGAGTAAGTAGCACTCAACTGAACTGATCCGCAACTTCCCCTGAACGAAATAAAAGTAACAATAAGAAATGTTTATTGATACTATTGTTGTGATTTTATTTTTAGACAATTTCTTTTCATTTTTAATTTCTATTAATGTGCCGACCATAATAAATTATGTAAAACAAAACATCGTACGCAATTTTGATTTTATTTTTAGACAATTTCTTAAACAATAGTAACAAATAAATAAATAAACGTAAATTGGGTAAAATTCTGATAAATAATAAAGAAAAACAACAGAAAACAGATCACAACAGGATTTACAAAATTAAATGCAACGATTGCGACGCCATATAGTTATGTACATTGGATAAAGTGGTAGTTGTATAGTCTGATGACTGAAAAGTCGAAAAAGCGTTGTTACTTTAGTAAATAAAATTTGTGAAAAATCAAGTATTCTTTATATTTTTCTATTATTATTTGTAAAATATGTTCTACCAAGAACCGACTACAAATACTCTATCAATAATTTAATATTTATTTTAGTCTATGTTAATTATCACTATGTTTACTTATAAAATAAACGCTTTAATACATTGCTGTCAATCATTTTATACTATAACTATGGTAATTATATACCCTATGTTTACTGATAAAATAAACTACCGGTATAACATATATGAACTGTTTTATGACCTTTGATAATGGATATAGATACTGGGTGTCTACTTTAAATCTGTTATATAGAGAATACAATGTTGATTTTTTTTTATTTTGTTGTACTGCTATGTCAAAAAAGTACCGGAAATTGGCCAGTAAAACACAAAATATGCATTATTCATCCAAATTTATTTTATCGCCTTCAAAGTAGGCTCCTTCCGAAATAATACACTTATGCCGACGAAAAATCCACTCATCAAAACATTTTTTAAATGCATTTTCACGAATCGACTTCAGTACTCGCCGCGAATTCTCTTTTATGTCTGCTATCGACTGAAAACGGGTGCCTCGAAGTGGTAATTTGAGTTTTGGAAAGTGGAACAAGTCGGCCGGAGCCATATCAGGGGAATACGGTGGTTGTTCAATAAGATTTGTTGAGTTTTTGGCCAGAAATTCGTTCACAATGTGAGATGGTGCGTTAGCGTGATGCAAAAAATCCATGAGTTTTCTTTCCACAAATCTGGTCTTTTTCGACGAATTTGCTCTCTCAAACGCCGCATAACGCTCAGATAATATTCTTTAGTTACTGTCTCACCTTCGGGCAAGAATTCCGAGTGCACAACACCGCGTTAATCGAAAAAAACTGCCAACATCACCTTCACTTTTGATCGACTTTGACGTGCTTTTTTCGGTTCGGCTTAGTTGGAAGGCGCTATTACGAAGCTGTTGACTGGTTTGCATGTCAAGCTCGTAAACCCATGTCTCATCACCAGTTACAATGCGTTTTATGAATGTGGGGTCGGAATTGACTCGTTATAGAATGTCTTCAGCGACCCTTACGGCGATTGAGTTTTTGCAGAAAATTCAGGTCTTTCGGCACTAGTCGAGCGTTTCATGCCCAAACAATTGTTTAAAGTGGTACGAATTGATTCGTGAGACAGAAATTTCAGCGGCTATCTCTCTCAGACTTAAACCACGATTTTCAGTCACCGTTTCCTTTACTTTAACGATGTTAAGTTCAGTTGAAGACGTTGATAGCCGACCTGAGTGAGGCAAATCTTCTACCACATCTCGACCGCTTTTGAATGCACTGTACCATTCATACGCATGTGTTTTTGATAAAGTCGATTCAACGTAAACCTTATGTAACATTTTCAGCGCTTCGGCACACGATATTCCATTTGCAATGCAAATTCTGTGATATATATATATATATATATATATATATATATATATATATATATATATATATATATATATATATATATGTCTAAAATTCAAATTCACAAATAACAGTTTTAAATGTCAAATAATTTCGAAAGATGCATTAGAGAATTGTGGGAAATTTACAGCAGTTCTGAAACATATTGTGCAACGTATTATCGGTGCACATTAAAGATGAAACTTGAAGGTGGACGAAAGTAATAATTAAACTCTTGATTTGAGGAGCTAAATTTATTACGTGTGCTCAAGTCAGAGCAATTACAACAACTGAATACAGATAATCAATAAACACATAACATGACAACCAAAAAAAATAATAGCAACAATGAAAATACAAGGTTGCTTTACAAAAATGATAATTATAACTATAACATTTGAAATTGAATGCATCTGGGCCAGCGTGGGTAACGTAGTGATAATATTTAAAATTGAATTACCCGCGCTGGCACAGTAACCCTCCCCGGCGAAAGGAGTCGACCACCAGAGACCTCTGTTGGGCCGTTCGACGGTTTTCGGAATTCGCCGGATCCATGTACGCCGGCTTCAGTCGGTCAATGGAGACTATTTGATTTGTATTGTTGATATCGATATTGAAAAATTTGTTCCCTCGTTCTATCACCCGGAATGGACCTGTATATGTGTGTGATAGTTTATGTCTAGCGCCATCTGCGCGTAGAAATACGAATTCACATGACTGAAGGTCTTTGTGGATGAAGGGAGTGATTTGACGTTTACGTGGAAGTCTGTATGTTGTATTTGAGAAAGTATTTTTAATTTGTGTGAGTACCTCATGTTCGGTTAGTTTTGGGGTAGTAGTTTGGATAAAAATTTCACCGGGTAGTCTTAAATTTTCTCCATATACAAGTTCCGCTGGGGAACATTGTATAGGTTCTTTGATCGCGGTTTTGACACCTAACAAAATTAAAGGTAAATGTTCTAACCAATTGTTGGTTGATAACTTTGCTATGATTGCTGTTTTAATTTGTTTATTTAATATTTCCACTGCGCCGTTGCTTTGAGGATGGTAAGAGGTCGTTCTAATTCTGTTTGAACCCAAAAAATTGGCGAGTTCTTTGAAAAGTTTGGATTCGAAAGGTGTTCCTTGGTCTGTTTTAATGGTGAGAGGTATACCAAATCTAGGTATGTATTGTTCGAAAAAGGTTTTTGCTATTTTAATTGCTGAAGCTTCTTTTAAAGGGTATGCTTCTGGCCAACGAGAAAATCTGTCAACTATGGTGAAAATGTAGCGAAAGTTATTTATTTTTGGAAGTGGTCCAATGATATCCATGTGAATGTGTTGAAAGCGACCTGTTGGATTTTTAAAGGGTTGTAATGGGGATCAAGTGTGTCTGGAAATTTTTGACTTTTGACAGTTGATACATTGTTTGCACCATGTGTAGATATTTTTTGATATATGAGGCCAGAAATATTTAGAGGAGATTAGTTTGTTGGAAGCTCTATAAGAGGAATGTGATAAACTATGGAATTTATTAAAAATTGTTTGACGGAATTTTGGAGGTAAATAAGGTCTTGGGTGACCTTTACTTATCTCACAAAAAAGTTTTATGTCTAGAAATGGTAAGCACATTTCTTTGAGGGAGAATTTTGAATTCTCAGTTTTTGACGGTAAGTTAGTTAGTTCGGTGTCGGAAAGTTGTGCTTGATGAATTTTTTGTGGTGTGATTTCTTGTAAAGAGATAGTTTCGATACGTGAAAGTGTATCAGCCACTATATTTTCTTTACCCTTAATGTACCTAATGTCGGATGTAAATTGTGCGATGTAATCTAAATGTCTAAATTATCGAGGGGTTCTTTCTGTTTTGATGAATAAGGAGGTTGATAATGGCTTGTGATCGGTTAAAATAAAGAATTTTTTTCCTTCTACGAAGTGTCTGAAATGTTTGATAGCTAAGAATGCTGCTAACAATTCTCTGTCAAAAACTGAGTAGTTCATTTCTGTTTTTGAGAGTTTTCTGGAAAAGAAAGCCAGTGGTTCCCATGTGTTATTGGAAAATTGTTGTAGGACGGCCCCTACCGCGAAAGAAGATGCGTCTACTGAAATTGACAGTTGGGCTGAATGATCTGGAAAAACTAATGAAGAAGCGGATGCTAATTTATTTTTGACGTTATTGAACACTTTTAGTGTGGATTCTGTCCAGTCTAAAACTTCATTTTGTTTTTTGTGTAAAATCATTTCGTAGAGTGGGGAAAGAGTTGGTGCAAAATGTGGGATGAATCTGTGGTAGTAGTTGATCATTCCTAAAAATCTGTGTAAGCCTTTACATGTGTTGGGTGGTGAAAATTCAAGAATGCTTTTAACTCTGTCATGTGCTGGTTTGATACCGTCTTTCGTTATGTTATGTCCTAAAAAGTTTAAAGATGTAACGTTAAATTCGCATTTTTCTGGTTTGATTTTAATGCCAAATGAATTGTCTTTCGAGTAAAGTTTTAAGGTGAGTATAATGTTCGTTTTGATCTTTACTTGCTATCAAAATGTCATCAATATATACGAAAACGAAATCGAGATCATATAATATTTCGTTCATAAACCTTTGAAAAGATTGAGCTGCATTTCTAAGGCCAAATGGCATTCTAGTGAATTCGTATAGGCCGAACGGTGTTGTGATGCCTGTTAAATAAATATCTTCTTCCGCGACTGGAATTTGATGGTAGGCTCTTACCAAGTCGATTTTAGAAAAAAAATTGCAGTTGTGTAAATTGTTGTGGAATGAGTGTATGTGTGGTAATGGGTATCTGTCTGGAATTGTTGCTAGATTTAGGGCTCTGTAGTCACCACATGGTCTCCAATCGCTTTGTTCTTTTTTGGGAACCATGTGGAGGGGTGAAGAAACTGATGATGCAGAAGCTCTGCAAATTCCTAGCTTGATCATGTCGTCGAATTCTTTTTTGGCGATTTTAAACTTTTCGGGGTTTAATTGTCTTGGTTTTGCATGTGGTAATTTGCCGTTGATAGCTATATGATGTTTAACTTGGTGAACCACTGGTTCGTTGAAATTAATGGGGGGAAGTAATATTAGGAAATTGTTTTATTAAATTTGTTATTGTCTTATTGTGTGTTAATTTTTGGTGTATCAATAATTTTGATGTTTGCCACTTGCTGTGTATGATTTTCTATTAGTTTTTTATTTTTTAAGTCTAGTAGGAGGTTAAAGGTGGAAATAAAATCAGCTCCTAAAATCGGTTGGTTGATGTTGGCGATGATGAAGTGGAAGGTAAATGTTTTGCTTAAATTGAGGTCTAATGTGAGGGTTTTGTAGCCGAATGTTTTTATATTAGTGTCGTTGACTGCCGATAACAGCAGTTTTGGATCAGGGTGTTTCAGTTTATAGATGGAATTGGGAATCACAGAAATTTCTGCCCCTGAATCAACTAAAAATTTAATTTTATTGATTTTATCATAAACATGCAAGCGACATGAATTGAAAGTTACACTACTTGTCGCTAATGTAGGTAACTTTATTTGTTTCGTTTCCTTTAAATTGTTTGAATGATTTGGGGTTTTTGTGTTTTTAAAAGTGCAAGGTTTTTCACATTTGAAAGCTCTATTCCCGAATTGTGTGTGATACCAACACATTGTTGTATTTGGGTCGTGTTGATTTGAAGTATAGTTTGATTTGAAAGTTGACGTTTGGGGATGTGTCAGTTTTTTGTTCATGATTTTGATTAATTGACTGAAATCTGATCGTAGTTCTTGGATTTCTTTTTTGGCAGTTGAAATGTCTTCCGCATTTTGAGTGTCGATTGATTGTTTGTTTTGGAAAATTGTGGAGTGATATTTATCTTTGTTAGTTTTGAAGGTTGATAGGTTAGGTTTTCCCAGCTCCCAAATTTTGTCTGCTATGTTTAGTAACTCTGAAATGGGCTTTTTGTTAATAGGAATAAGTGCAATGTTAATGGAGGGTGGTAGTTTTCGTATCCAAAGTTTAAAAAGGAAATCGTTATTAAGGTAAGTTTTATTTCCTGCTAATGCGACAATTTTTCTATATGATTCAGATGGTTTGTCAAACTCGGAATCTGTATTTGATAAAATTTCTTCAAGACTACGTTCTTCGCTTATTGAGTGTCTGTCGATTAAATTGTTTTTTTAGGAATTCGTATTTGTTTTGTACTGGTGGTGTGTGTAGGATATCGATTATAGAAATGATACCTTCTTGGGGTAGGGCTGCTAATACATGGTTGTATTTGGTCTCATCCCGTGTGATACGCGCGAGTTGAAATTGTGCTTCAATACATGTAAACCAGGCGGAGGGGCTTTGGCTCCAAAATTGGGGTAATTTGACATTGAAAGAAGCGTTTTGTTGTCCTTCTGCCGGCGTACCTGGCTCCGGGAGAGCACCAACCTCGATGTCCGTGGTAGGCGACGCCATTCTCCGGGGGTCGTTGCCTACACACACAAAATATTTTTAAATGCGTAAAGGAATGGATTCCTGAACTTTGTAAAAATAATCCTTCACGGCCTTTAAATTGTATAATGTTGTTGACTAATAAGAAAATAAATGTAATTTTATTGATACTTCATCGTCCGTTTCGTTTTGTAGAAGATGATGTTGAAGGTCTGGAGGTTTAGTCCGTTGTCGCTGGGTTGCGACAATCCATGGGAAGAAAGGGATGATCGGCAGTTGGTTCGCAGAAGAAGAGAAGATACTGTTTGAAGTGTAGTCGTGACGAAGTTCAAAAATGCATGCTGCTAGGTGTGCATGCTGTTAGGTGTGCATGTTGCTAATCGGGGTCACCAATTGTGCAACGTATTATCGGTGCACATTAAAGATGAAACTTGAAGGTGGACGAAAGTAATAATTAAACTCTTGATTTGAGGAGCTAAATTTATTACGTGTGCTCAAGTCAGAGCACAGAACACTACACTAACAGAAGCGCAAGCTCCTTGATATGACACAGAAACGCGATCCTAGCGCCATCTGATATTCGTCTGGATATATTAACGTATATACGCGGGAAATATAAATCTGTACTTCAAATTAAATTCATATTAAAATTTTAAATAAGGTCAAACTTTATTACTTAACTTAAAAAATAAAAGACTAATTATTAATAGCAATATAAATATTTATTTCGCACAAAATCTATTGTTTTATATTGGATCTTAAAAAAATTAACAAACAAAATCAAAAAATAAAGTTATTCTAATTGCACATGAGATCTTCAAGAAAATAAATAGGACTACCTAATAATTATAAATAAAAATACGTTCATAAAGATACACCTAAGCGAATGAATGAATGAAACAGTTTTCACTTCGTGTAGTTCTTAACGGTTGTTCTTCCTAAAACATTTCTAATTCAATTTGATCCCAAAATCCAATCATAAACATCTTGCACTTACCTTGACAGAAATGTATTCAAAAATGCTTCCCATCTGCACTGGATAAAAAAATATTTTTTCTAAACTAACTGCTTTTTATTGAATATTTTATGGCCGAATAAGAATGTCCTTTTGCTCCCAACAGAATTGCGTAAAGTGGTTCATTAATAGGGATTGCATTCGAAGGCGTTAGCAAAATAAAAGCTTCTCAAGGTGCCAAGACCGTAAAATGGAAATCAAAAATGAGAGAATTGTTGGTTGTTCTCCTATTTCGTAAAAGGTTTTGTAGGTTCCTTCTGATCGGGAATAATGTGCTTTACATTTCGAAAAGTCTACAATACGATAATTTTTTTGTAATGAATACATAATTGATGAATAATGTATATATGTATGTTTTACCTTCACTTGTAGTAAAATTCGAATGGCAATTTACTGTAGAAAATAATATAAACATCATAACCTGAACGTCTCGTCACAAATACAAACAACTGTCATTTGTTGAACAGAACGCACTCCACAGAGACGGCGCAAACATACGCGCGAACTTGCCGTCTTCTTATTGGTCAAAATTTTAAAAAGTTCCCCCATTTTCATCTGGAATGATGTTTCCAAATCTCAGATACTACCTGCACCCCCGTGAGTCAGAGCAATTACAACAACTGAATACAGATAATCAATAAACACATAACATGACAACCAAAAAAAATAATAGCAACAATGAAAATACAAGGTTGCTTTACAAAAATGATAATTATAACTATAACATTTGAAATTGAATGCATCTGGGCCAGCGTGGGTAACGTAGTGATAATATTTAAAATTGAATTACCCGCGCTGGCACAATATGTTACCTTTTTATAGTATTTTGACATTAAAGTTTGAGAATCCCTGTAAAATCTGTACTACTAAAGCCATCTATGAAAGGGTCAGGAAGTATTTCCAAGCGCTACTAGATTGAAAACTTGTTATCACGTTTCTGTATACAGTTTCACCCCCCTGATTCGAATATACCAAGGTTCGTATATTCGTTCACCATGGTTACTCAATAATAACCGCTGTAATACGTGGTAGCTAAGGAAAATCACACATTCTTATTGGTTTATAACTTAATGAATGATATAGTCATATTTACTAATATGTTTCGCCGTCTGCCGTAATAGTCGCATAATGTCATTTTTGTTTTATGAGTCAAACAGAGTGCCGCCACACCCAATGGCTTGCTTCTATATGATTTTGATCAACATTCTTATGTAGAAAAAGTTCGTAATGGAATATTATATGTTTTTATAGATAAAATTAGATTCGTTTTAATATTATTTACAACGTTAGGCGCTTTGTGCGAATTAATAGAAACTTTCATTACAAAAGATAACGTTTGACAAAGTTGAGCTTCTTCTTCTAATTCATGACGTCATGTTGTCGGGTGAAATAGGGCGAAATCGTGTGATTTCCATAGTAGTTAAACAAATCAAAACTGACAGTATATAATATAACACTTATATCGCGTGAATATTATTATTCATCAAAATTCAAAGTAAGACATTTATTTCGCAATAATAAATCAATTAATTCAATAATTATGATGTAATGTTAAAACTGACAGTAACCTATATTGTGTCAATTTTGTTATCCATCAAAATTCGAAGTATAAATAGTTATTTAGCAATAATAAACTAATTGAATAAATATGATATAAATATAATAGATGAAATATACCTCTTTTAATTGTCGAATAGAAACACCATCTTTACAATAACAAAATGCACAATATAAAACCAACAAAAAACTACCAACACACAATGAAACACAAATTATAGACGCCAAAATCATCTTAATCACATGAATATTGAAATATTTGAAAATCACATTTGTTACCGCGGTTACACTACCGTTTCTATTTCTTTTTTTGCCGTTAATAAAAAATAAAATATATATATAATTTTAGACAAATATATATATATATATATATATATATATATATATATATTTGTCTAAAATTAATAGGTAACTAACTACAGGAAAATGAAAAAATAACATTGTGTTCCTCATACCTACAATAGATTTCAAGTAGACACCCAAAGTAATATTCATTCAAAATATAAACTTTGTCCTAACAAGAGAAAATGAGAAAAATATTTTTTCCTTCTCGGTTAGTAACACTATTTCACACATCTGTGTTGAAAATATGTACTCTATATCTCCGAGTTGATCCCCACGTCATCAATTTCTGATGTAAAAATTACCAAACTTTTATCTAGGTGGGATCTTTGTCGTACACACATGTCATATAATGAGACTTTTATTCACTATCTCATTATAGTAAATGTTCCAGAGGGGTATACGTTGTCTCTGGCATTCTGGTTAACGGCAAAAAAAGAAATAGAAACGGTAGTGTAACCGCGGTAACAAATGTGATTTTCAAATATTTCAATATTCATGTGATTAAGATGATTTTGGCGTCTATAATTTGTGTTTCATTGTGTGTTGGTAGTTTTTTGTTGGTTTTATATTGTGCATTTTGTTATTGTAAAGATGGTGTTTCTATTCGACAATTAAAAGAGGTATATTTCATCTATTATATTTATATCATATTTATTCAATTAGTTTATTATTGCTAAATAACTATTTATACTTCGAATTTTGATGGATAACAAAATTGACACAATATAGGTTACTGTCAGTTTTAACATTACATCATAATTATTGAATTAATTGATTTATTATTGCGAAATAAATGTCTTACTTTGAATTTTGATGAATAATAATATTCACGCGATATAAGTGTTATATTATATACTGTCAGTTTTGATTTGTTTAACTACTATGGAAATCACACGATTTCGCCCTATTTCACCCGACAACATGACGTCATGAATTAGAAGAAGAAGCTCAACTTTGTCAAACGTTATCTTTTGTAATGAAAGTTTCTATTAATTCGCACAAAGCGCCTAACGTTGTAAATAATATTAAAACGAATCTAATTTTATCTATAAAAACATATAATATTCCATTACGAACTTTTTCTACATAAGAATGTTGATCAAAATCATATAGAAGCAAGCCATTGGGTGTGGCGGCACTCTGTTTGACTCATGAAACAAAAATGACATTATGCGACTATTACGGCAGACGGCGAAACATATTAGTAAATATGACTATATCATTCATTAAGTTATAAACCAATAAGAATGTGTGATTTTCCTTAGCTACCACGTATTACAGCGGTTATTATTGAGTAACCATGGTGAACGAATATACGAACCTTGGTATATTCGAATCAGGGGGGTGAAACTGTATACAGAAACGTGATAACAAGTTTTCAATCTAGTAGCGCTTGGAAATACTTCCTGACCCTTTCATAGATGGCTTTAGTAGTACAGATTTTACAGGGATTCTCAAACTTTAATGTCAAAATACTATAAAAAGGTAACATATTGTGCCAGCGCGGGTAATTCAATTTTAAATATTATCACTACGTTACCCACGCTGGCCCAGATGCATTCAATTTCAAATGTTATAGTTATAATTATCATTTTTGTAAAGCAACCTTGTATTTTCATTGTTGCTATTATTTTTTTTTGGTTGTCATGTTATGTGTTTATTGATTATCTGTATTCAGTTGTTGTAATTGCTCTGACTTGAGCACACGTAATAAATTTAGCTCCTCAAATCAAGAGTTTAATTATTACTTTCGTCCACCTTCAAGTTTCATCTTTAATGTGCACCGATAATACGTTGCACAATTGGTGACCCCGATTAGCAACATGCACACCTAACAGCATGCACACCTAGCAGCATGCATTTTTGAACTTCGTCACGACTACACTTCAAACAGTATCTTCTCTTCTTCTGCGAACCAACTGCCGATCATCCCTTTCTTCCCATGGATTGTCGCAACCCAGCGACAACGGACTAAACCTCCAGACCTTCAACATCATCTTCTACAAAACGAAACGGACGATGAAGTATCAATAAAATTACATTTATTTTCTTATTAGTCAACAACATTATACAATTTAAAGGCCGTGAAGGATTATTTTTACAAAGTTCAGGAATCCATTCCTTTACGCATTTAAAAATATTTTGTGTGTGTAGGCAACGACCCCCGGAGAATGGCGTCGCCTACCACGGACATCGAGGTTGGTGCTCTCCCGGAGCCAGGTACGCCGGCAGAAGGACAACAAAACGCTTCTTTCAATGTCAAATTACCCCAATTTTGGAGCCAAAGCCCCTCCGCCTGGTTTACATGTATTGAAGCACAATTTCAACTCGCGCGTATCACACGGGATGAGACCAAATACAACCATGTATTAGCAGCCCTACCCCAAGAAGGTATCATTTCTATAATCGATATCCTACACACACCACCAGTACAAAACAAATACGAATTCCTAAAAAAACAATTTAATCGACAGACACTCAATAAGCGAAGAACGTAGTCTTGAAGAAATTTTATCAAATACAGATTCCGAGTTTGACAAACCATCTGAATCATATAGAAAAATTGTCGCATTAGCAGGAAATAAAACTTACCTTAATAACGATTTCCTTTTTAAACTTTGGATACGAAAACTACCACCCTCCATTAACATTGCACTTATTCCTATTAACAAAAAGCCCATTTCAGAGTTACTAAACATAGCAGACAAAATTTGGGAGCTGGGAAAACCTAACCTATCAACCTTCAAAACTAACAAAGATAAATATCACTCCACAATTTTCCAAAACAAACAATCAATCGACACTCAAAATGCGGAAGACATTTCAACTGCCAAAAAAGAAATCCAAGAACTACGATCAGATTTCAGTCAATTAATCAAAATCATGAACAAAAAACTGACACATCCCCAAACGTCAACTTTCAAATCAAACTATACTTCAAATCAACACGACCCAAATACAACAATGTGTTGGTATCACACACAATTCGGGAATAGAGCTTTCAAATGTGAAAAACCTTGCACTTTTAAAAACACAAAAACCCCAAATCATTCAAACAATTTAAAGGAAACGAAACAAATAAAGTTACCTACATTAGCGACAAGTAGTGTAACTTTCAATTCATGTCGCTTGCATGTTTATGATAAAATCAATAAAATTAAATTTTTAGTTGATTCAGGGGCAGAAATTTCTGTGATTCCCAATTCCATCTATAAACTGAAACACCCTGATCCAAAACTGCTGTTATCGGCAGTCAACGACACTAATATAAAAACATTCGGCTACAAAACCCTCACATTAGACCTCAATTTAAGCAAAACATTTACCTTCCAATTCATCATCGCCAACATCAACCAACCGATTTTAGGAGCTGATTTTATTTCCACCTTTAACCTCCTACTAGACTTAAAAAATAAAAAACTAATAGAAAATCATACACAGCAAGTGGCAAACATCAAAATTATTGATACACCAAAAATTAACACACAATAAGACAATAACAAATTTAATAAAACAATTTCCTAATATTACTTCCCCCCATTAATTTCAACGAACCAGTGGTTCACCAAGTTAAACATCATATAGCTATCAACGGCAAATTACCACATGCAAAACCAAGACAATTAAACCCCGAAAAGTTTAAAATCGCCAAAAAAGAATTCGACGACATGATCAAGCTAGGAATTTGCAGAGCTTCTGCATCATCAGTTTCTTCACCCCTCCACATGGTTCCCAAAAAAGAACAAAGCGATTGGAGACCATGTGGTGACTACAGAGCCCTAAATCTAGCAACAATTCCAGACAGATACCCATTACCACACATACACTCATTCCACAACAATTTACACAACTGCAAATTTTTTTCTAAAATCGACTTGATAAGAGCCTACCATCAAATTCCAGGCGCGGAAGAAGATATTTATTTAACAGGCATCACAACACCGTTCGGCCTATACGAATTCACTAGAATGCCATTTGGCCTTAGAAATGCAGCTCAATCTTTTCAAAGGTTTATGAACGAAATATTATATGATCTCGATTTCGTTTTCGTATATATTGATGACATTTTGATAGCAAGTAAAGATCAAAACGAACATTATACTCACCTTAAAACTTTACTCGAAAGACAATTCATTTGGCATTAAAATCAAACCAGAAAAATGCGAATTTAACGTTACATCTTTAAACTTTTTAGGACATAACATAACGAAAGACGGTATCAAACCAGCACATGACAGAGTTAAAAGCATTCTTGAATTTTCACCACCCAACACATGTAAAGGCTTACACAGATTTTTAGGAATGATCAACTACTACCACAGATTCATCCCACATTTTGCACCAACTCTTTCCCCACTCTACGAAATGATTTTACACAAAAAACAAAATGAAGTTTTAGACTGGACAGAATCCACACTAAAAGTGTTCAATAACGTCAAAAATAAATTAGCATCCGCTTCTTCATTAGTTTTTCCAGATCATTCAGCCCAACTGTCAATTTCAGTAGACGCATCTTCTTTCGCGGTAGGGGCCGTCCTACAACAATTTTCCAATAACACATGGGAACCACTGGCTTTCTTTTCCAGAAAACTCTCAAAAACAGAAATGAACTACTCAGTTTTTGACAGAGAATTGTTAGCAGCATTCTTAGCTATCAAACATTTCAGACACTTCGTAGAAGGAAAAAAATTCTTTATTTTAACCGATCACAAGCCATTATCAACCTCCTTATTCATCAAAACAGAAAGAACCCCTCGATAATTTAGACATTTAGATTACATCGCACAATTTACATCCGACATTAGGTACATTAAGGGTAAAGAAAATATAGTGGCTGATACACTTTCACGTATCGAAACTATCTCTTTACAAGAAATCACACCACAAAAAATTCATCAAGCACAACTTTCCGACACCGAACTAACTAACTTACCGTCAAAAACTGAGAATTCAAAATTCTCCCTCAAAGAAATGTGCTTACCATTTCTAGACATAAAACTTTTTTGTGAGATAAGTAAAGGTCACCCAAGACCTTATTTACCTCCAAAATTCCGTCAAACAATTTTTAATAAATTCCATAGTTTATCACATTCCTCTTATAGAGCTTCCAACAAACTAATCTCCTCTAAATATTTCTGGCCTCATATATCAAAAAATATCTACACATGGTGCAAACAATGTATCAACTGTCAAAAGTCAAAAATTTCCAGACACACTTGATCCCCATTACAACCCTTTAAAAATCCAACAGGTCGCTTTCAACACATTCACATGGATATCATTGGACCACTTCCAAAAATAAATAACTTTCGCTACATTTTCACCATAGTTGACAGATTTTCTCGTTGGCCAGAAGCATACCCTTTAAAAGAAGCTTCAGCAATTAAAATAGCAAAAACCTTTTTCGAACAATACATACCTAGATTTGGTATACCTCTCACCATTACAACAGACCAAGGAACACCTTTCGAATCCAAACTTTTCAAAGAACTCGCCAATTTTTTGGGTTCAAACAGAATTAGAACGACCTCTTACCATCCTCAAAGCAACGGCGCAGTGGAAATATTAAATAAACAAATTAAAACAGCAATCATAGCAAAGTTATCAACCAACAATTGGTTAGAACATTTACCTTTAATTTTGTTAGGTGTCAGAACCGCGATCAAAGAACCTATACAATGTTCCCCAGCGGAACTTGTATATGGAGAAAATTTAAGACTACCCGGTGAAATTTTTATCCAAACTACTACCCCAAAACTAACCGAACATGAGGTACTCACACAAATTAAAAATACTTTCTCAAATACAACATACAGACTTCCACGTAAACGTCAAATCACTCCCTTCATCCACAAAGACCTTCAGTCATGTGAATTCGTATTTCTACGCGCAGATGGCGCTAGACATAAACTATCACACACATATACAGGTCCATTCCGGGTGATAGAACGAGGGAACAAATTTTTCAATATCGATATCAACAATACAAATCAAATAGTCTCCATTGACCGACTGAAGCCGGCGTACATGGATCCGGCGAATTCCGAAAACCGTCGAACGGCCCAACAGAGGTCTCTGGTGGTCGACTCCTTTCGCCGGGGAGGGTTACTGTGCCAGCGCGGGTAATTCAATTTTAAATATTATCACTACGTTACCCACGCTGGCCCAGATGCATTCAATTTCAAATGTTATAGTTATAATTATCATTTTTGTAAAGCAACCTTGTATTTTCATTGTTGCTATTATTTTTTTGGTTGTCATGTTATGTGTTTATTGATTAGCTGTATTCAGTTGTTGTAATTGCTCTGACTTGAGCACACGTAATAAATTTAGCTCCTCAAATCAAGAGTTTAATTATTACTTTCGTCCACCTTCAAGTTTCATCTTTAATGTGCACCGATAATACGTTGCACAATATGTTTGAGAACTGCTGTAAATTTCCCACAATTCTCTATTGCATCTTTCGAAATTATTTGACATTTAAAACTGTTATTTGTGAATTTGTATCTTTATTGCAATATATTACTTTATCATTGAATATATTTTCGGTAAGTATATTAGTTTTCATACTAGCATTATTATACGGGGGTGATATAAAATACAACAACAAATTAATAATTTTTCAGAAAAAAATCACATGAAATATTTGTAACTCCTGCATAGTGAAGACACATTCTTGCAGAAGTTGATAGTGCCCAATAGTAGAAATGGTTTATGTAAGTGGACCAGGAGAATTTACATCATGGTGGTGCTCTTAGATAAATTACACCGTAGAAGAGCAGCAAAATATTACATTATTAGGCGAAAGGACGTGAAGCTTCATAAGATTCATCAAAGAATGTTAAAATAGTATGGTGTCAGTTTTAAGAAAAAATGAGTATAGAGTAGGGTAGATTTGTTAAAAAGTGGACGAACATCGATAACGAGGTCAATGAAGCAGTGCATTTCTGGCAGACATTTAAAGTAACATCCCTTTTTTGAAATAATATTACCTCTTGTAATAATAATAATTCAAAATTTTGCTTCCTTTAGTAGTATGTTCTTAAATTTTAATAGTCGTCGCCGTGTAGTTTGAGATTTGTAGTTATTTATTTATTATTTGATTTAAATAATGTAATGTATATATTTTAAAATAAAGACATTAACATATTAAGTACTGTAATTTTTTTTTTTATAGTTCAAGATATATTTCACATTTCTTGATAATGTCTTTAATAAATTATCTATTTTCGATAGATTTTTTATTAATTACATTATCAAGAAATAAAATTTAAAGATTCGAATAATTCAAAATGAATTCATATTTCCCGCCACTTTCTCGGCTGTCAAATTTAGTTCTCTGACCTTTTCATAGATGGCACTAAACTTGTTATCACGGTTTATAAGGGAGATACCCAATCTTCTACTATATATTTTCCTTAATCTATGATTCGAATATACCTACCTTCGTATATTCACTTATAAGTGCGTTTGGTTATTTTGTTCTATGTACTCAGAACTGGCAATGTCATTTTTAATTATATTTACGGACATGATCTTTTTCTTTCGATCACAGTATCGAGTATACGAGTATAAATGAATCTGTAGTTAGACGTTGAGGAGGAAAATCGTACGTTGTATGCTTTAAGTAGACATTTAAAATCACACTGACTGCTGCAAGTGCACCGAACCAAATAATTGAACGCATCTATTATTTGACAGCAAGGAATTATGGCAGTAAAATTTGACAAGTAAAAAAATAATTATTTGGATCACAAATCTGGAACTGCACTATTGCTAGTTTATTTGAAATACAAACATTTATTTTGAAATACAAATATTTCAATGTAAAATTACATACTACTATAACTATATTTAAAAAGATAGGTTATGTAGCATATAGTTTGACGTTTCTGTCAAAATCAAATAGACCACAGGTCTACGTTAAATTTACTATTTACTTTTTAATTTATTTTTTATTCATGATATAGTCTACCTGTATACAACTCGACAATAGAAAATTCTCGACATACTCAACGAGTTGCCTAATGGAAATACCACTCGACCTTCGGTCTCGTGATGTTTCCGGGCAACACGTTTCGTATAATCGAGAATTTTCAATCGTCTTGTTGTATAATATATGAAAATATAATTTTCATTAAAAAATTAAGTTGGGCAGGGATTCAATTTTTTGAAAAAATATAGAAGACATAAGATCTGTCAAAAAATTGTTGAATTCGGAAAAACTAAAATAAAAGACTAAAAATCTTAAAGAATATTGTTGAATCCTTTTTAGACGAATCTCATAGCATAATCTTTATTTATAACACACTATACAATTGACAAAATGTGAAGATATGAAAAAAAATATCACTTGACAAATTAGTAAATATGACAATACAATACGACCAGAAGTGATGAATGTGATAAATCTTACGTAATAAATCTTATGTGACAAATCTTATGTGACAAAATTTTATGTACCAAAATCGTATGTAACAAAATCTTATGCTTTAAGATTTTTTAGTCTTTTCTTTTAGTTTTTTCGAATTCAACAATTTTTTGACAGATGTTATGTCTTCTATAATTTTCATCAAAAAATTTAATTCCTGGCCAACTTAATTTTTTAAGGAAAATTATAATTTCATATTTACTAATATGTTTCGCCGTCTGCCGTAACAGCGACAGATCGAGGTAGATTTTGGCGGCGTGCAATAGTTTGTATTTTTATTGCACGCAAATGAATTGCCATTATGTCACTTAATACAGTATTTGGACGACAGAAAAGCTCTAAAAAATTGTGAGAAATCATATAAGTACGTATCAAAAATATTTATACAAAATCTGTCAAAACATATTACAAGGCACATAACGTATCACCAGATTTAGCCCAACGAAATCCCTAAAAGCTGACACACGCTAGGTGTTTAACAACGGCGAATATAATTTTAAGACTTTATATCGCTACGTTTAATAAAAAAAAATCTGCAAATTTTAACCGAATATAAACTGTAGGTACGCTCTATTTGGTAGGTTCTTAGTTAAAACCGTCCTGTATATATGTTCAAAACATCTTATGGGAATCATTAAAAAATCTTGATATTTTCCAAGTAACATAAGAAATTATAGATCCAGTTTTTACCTCCCGCTACCTTTGGTAAGGGAGCTATAGAGATCGTGCTAAAAATCGCATATCGAGATTTTGGTAAATGACCACGTTTTAAGGTCCTTGGAATCCAATTTTAACATATTCACGGTGATGTCTGTGTGTATGTGTATGTGTGTGTGGATCCTCGGTACGCTCTAACTCAAATACTATCGTTCAAAAAATTTTGTAACCTTGTATTTCTACCTTACGCTTGTATGGAAAGAAGTCATTAGATTTTGATGTAAATTAAATAACCGGAAATGACACTTTACTGGAATCTCAAAATAGTTTTTCTTAGAAAAATACCTATAAATGTTATTTTATCGAGATTTATGTTATATAAAAATTAAAGATTATTAAATTAATACTTTTTCTATATATTTTATGGATAAATTTATAAAACTATCAACAATTTTAATCCCGGAGCCTATGGTTTAACCACAACTCCATGGTTACACAGCTTAGATCTCAAATGCATGTAACTGATAGCACTGTCAACAAATTAAGCATTTCAAATAATAATAGTAACGTTTTAAAAAGAAAATAGTAAATAGAACAATAATTATATGGAAAGGAACTTAACACAGTTACCAGCATAAGTAAATATGTAGGAATATAGGTAAGTATATAAATAAATATATCATCACGGCATATTACCCATTGCTGGGTGTGCCAATCTGCTTTGTACACAGATTTTGGTAACGATGATGACATATTTATACCGTGCGAGCGTTTACTAGGCGTGGATAATACAACACAGGGGTCATTTTTGTGCCATTTAAAATTCGAAATATTTAACGTCGGTCGGGATCGAACCTGGTATTTAAATTTAATTTAATTTTAAGTATTTGCATGAAGAAAAAAAAATTAAACGGGAGGTATTGTGTTGGCCATATCAGATTTTTTTTTTTGACACTAAGAAAATATTTATATTGGTGACAATGTTAGCATATAGTAGTCAATATCTGCGATAACATGACTCAGGCGAATATTAATGTGCCGACTACAATAAATTATGTAAAACAAAACGTATGCAAATTTCTAATGAGGATTTAAGAAATGAGGTTTTCTTGTCAATAATAGTTAATTTTTTTTCACATTAAAACCCAAAGTACTCTATACATAATGGAGAAAGTTGAGGGGGGAGGGTGGAAATATACACACAGTCCTCCACGTGGAGACTTCAGTGTTGTTTGAATATAAAGAGCTGAGAGCTGCATTTTAAGTTAAAATTATACAAGAATAATTTACAGAAATTAAAGCAAAATTTTGAAATTTCCAAATTAATTTCGGCAGCTGAAGGCCTTACTTGATTAACCTAAAATTTGACAGGGTTAATTAGACCTAAGGTACACAACTATTACATATATATGTACTCGTATATACCGTGTGTCCCAAGGAAACCTTGAAATAAGCGTTTAACATGGGAAAACAGTTTTTTTGTAAATAAAAAGTGTCCGGCAGAAAATTAAGCCATGCTATTTAATATGATAATAGTGCATTACCTCCTGTATGTTATTTAATACTAAATGTTTTATTATCATTACATAAATCAAAGAAAAGTATAAATAACTGTGAATAAATATTTGTTTCAATATTTTATTGTGTAATATAAAAATATTTACAACTGTCATTGTGGCTGAGTGGTTGGCATGTCTGCCTGTGGAATGAAACAATTTTTGATGATTAGAGTTCAAATCTCCATCAAGCTAAACTTTTAATTTTTTACCTTCCGTCACCTTTGGGTAAGGAAGGTATTGTCTTTGGTCAAAAAATTCAATGATGAGTTTTTACTAAATAAGCACGTTTTAGGGTGCATATAATACGATTTTACCATTTTTACGATGATGTCTGTATGTATGTGTGTCTGTGTGTGTGTGACAAAAGTTCCGGATTCCATAACTTCAATACCACGATTCCAAAAATTATAATTTTTTCGTATTCCTCAAGTTTACATCCAGAAGAACAACTAATTAGATTTTGGTTATAATTGGTCAACCGGAAGTAGTCTCATTTGAAGATTTAACAGTTAAATTTGATTTATTGACATTTAACGTTATTATAACTTAAAGAATATATTATTCTCTATACGATTTGATTACAATTTATACTTCATATTCAATAGATACAGAGTTAAAGAATTTTAAAGAAATTAAATTTTATAATTCAGCCAGCTATGCCAAACTTGGGAACTAGTAATATATTCATATAATTCAAATTGACAGATGTCAGTATCAATAAAAAGTAAATTAATGTGGCAGATATGAGGATGTTGAAGAAGATATTGGGGAATACACGGAAAGATACGGTAAGAAAATAACTCTAGTGTTACAAGTTTTTAGAAAGATACAAGAGAGACGATTACATTGGTTTGAACATGTCATGAGGAGAAATGAAGAATTATATTGGAACAAGAATGAATAGTTTAGTAATAGGACGTTAAAGAAACAGAGGAATACCAAAGATAAGATGGAAGGACTGTATTGCGGAAGATTTGAGAGAAAAGGAACTGAATGAGAACGACACGCAAAAATAGCGACCTCTAACGAATGGGAAAAGCTAAAGAAGAAGAAGATGCCAGTGTCAAGTGCAATTTGAATAGTTTGTTTATGAAATAATTTTACTGGAAATTTAGAATATTTTGTAAGAAAAATTATGGAAATTGTACATTATACACGAGAATGACGGAAGGTATTGTGCTGGCCACAACAGATTTTTTATTTTTGAATTAATTACGAATTGTAATACATTTTTATAATATTCACTCGATCGTTAGCGTTTAAGAAATTCATTTTGATACGAATATTTGATATAAACAAAACAAAAAACCAAACAATGAACGTGTTGACACGAAAAGAAAAACAATTTAAATACTTTTTTATTGAAAAAGCTTATTTCTAAATTATTGTAATTGGAAATAGAAAATAGATATTGAAATGGATAACAATATTTTATAAATAAAAATAATTGGTTTTAACAATGACAAAAATTGATTACAACAATCAAAATATGGATTTAATAAAAATGCATAATTCTTTCTTTTGATTTTAATAAAACATGATAATAACACCATCAATATGTGTATGTTTTGTATTTTTACTGTATTTATAAAGGAAAAGTATGTGGTATAGTTTAAAATCTTGCTTTACCGTTACTACTTACATTGAAATTACTATTATATCGTGATAGAAACTTATTTGTAATTATTTAACTAATTCATCGATATTATCTCATAATATCTTTCATATAATTTGTAATTAATACATAAATAAAAATAAAAAATTAAAACTTTAGCTTGATGGAGATTTGAACTCTAACCCTCAAAAATTGTTTCATGCCACACGTAGACATGCTAACCAGTCAGCTATAATGACAGTTCTAAATATTTTTATATTACATAATAAAATATTGACACAAATATTTATTCACAGTTATTTATAATTTTCTTTGATTTATGTCATGATAATAAAACAATTAGTATTAAATAACATACAGGAGGTAATGTACTATTATCATATTAAATAGCATGGCTTAATTTTCTGCCGGACACTTTTTATTTACAAAAAACTGTTTTCCCATGTTAAACGCCTATGTCAAGGTTTCCTTGGAACACACGGTATAAGCATTTTATTTAAAAAAAAAGTAAATGTGCATCCAAATTTGTTCCTCCCCAAAGGCCATCCACTTTGTGTTTGTGTTAAAATAAAAAAATTGACTTGATTATTATATAGTGTATTGTTATTTAGAAATGTAGGTAACCGGTAGTATGATGTACAGGTGTCTCATTTTAGAAGAACACCGTTTGCACATTCAGAGTCAACTTTTCGAGAAAATTTTAATAGTCAGCTCAGGAATTTTCGCATGTCCAGATTTTATTGAATAAGCACTATTTAAGGTCCATAGAATCCGATTTTAACATTTTTACAATGATGTCTCTCTCTGTCTCTTTCTCTGTCTGTCTGTTTGTGTGTGTGTGTGTGTGTGTGTGTGTGGATGTGTGTGTGTGTGTGTGTGTGTGGGTGGATGTGTGTTAGGTTGAAGGAGGCACGGATTCCTCAATGTAACATTAATGCGGAGAGTTGAATAGGTTTTGGTACCAATTGGAAAACCGGAAGTAGTAGTATCTTAAAAAAAATCTAAATATTATTTTTTTGATTTTTTTATTATTAGTATTAAAGAACGTAAAATTCTCTATTCGATACATTTTAAAATTTTATTATATCTCTTATAGGTTTGGAGATATAGTATATGATAATATAGAATAATCTGTTGTAATAAATCTCGTTGCCCAAAAGACTCCATGGAAACTAGTAATTGACAGATTGTGTCAAAATGTCAGTGTCAGAAATCAGCTTTACTGGAAGATTTTTCTGGGAGGTACGAATACATTTAATATATCTTATTGTATTATTAATTAAATATGTTTTTAAAATTATAGGTATGTTAATATTACGAGGATCATTCAATAAGTAAAGAGACAAATGGCTATAGCTCAAAAACAGTTTATTTCATTCTTTCAAAAAAGGCTATTTTTCAACATAATCACCCCCCACAGTTATGCACTTGTCCCATCTTTCTTGCAGCTTCCTAATTCCCTTGGCAAAGAATTCTTTCGATTTACCTCGAAGCCACTTTTGCACCGCTTCCTTAACTTCCTCATTGTTAGCAAATCTTTTTCCACGTAGGGCGTCTTTGAGTGGTCCAAAAATCAGATGGGGCGAGGTCGGGACTGTAGGCAGGATGAGGTAAGACCTCCCAACCCAATTCTTGAAGCTTATCACGGGTCAGCTGGGCTGTATGAGGGCGGGCGTTATCGTGCTGAAGAATGACTCCTTTTGACAAGAGTCCACGGCGTTTGCTCCTGATAGCTGGTCTAACTTTGTGTTCTAGTATCTCAGAGTAGTATTGGCTATTGATAGTTCGCAGATCTTCAAGGAAATCGCAATAGACTGGACCCTGTGAGTCCCAAAAGATGGTCAGCATCACTTTACTGGCCGAAGGTTGAACCTTGAATTTTTTGCGAACTGGAGAGCTAGTGTGTTTCCACTCCATACTCTGCCTTTTGGTCTCAGGGTCGTAGTGATGGATCCAGACTTCGTCGCAGGTCACTATTCTTTTAAAAAAAGCGTCTCCTTCAATCAAACTTCGTTGCTTTAAGTCTTGACTAATGGAAAGCCTTGATTCTTTATGAGCGTCAGTAAGCTGTCTGGGAACCCATCTGGCACACGTTTTTCTGTACTTTAAATTGTTCTGAATGACATTGTGAACAGTTGCAACACTTACTTGAACTTCCTCAGCTATCATTTCAACAGTAATTCTTCTGTTATCACGAATAAGTCCGTGAATCCTCGATTCCAACGAGGGACCAGAAACTTCCACTGGACGTCCACATCGGGGTTCATCACCTACACTTGTTCGGCCACTTTTAAACCGATCAACCCACTTGTAAAAATTCGCACGGTTCATACAACTTTTACCGTTACTGTATTAACATTCTAGAAAAAATTTCACTTGGTTTTACACCTTCTGCGACTAAAAATCTAATGACTGAGCGCTGCTCTTCTAGTGGACTTGCCATAGTGAACTGAAAATTTTGAGGTTATGTTGACATAAAATTATGAAACAGCTGATCAGAGCATATCCCAAGGTTGGCAACTAACACCCCTGAAAAGATTGTACACATTCATTGAATAGTTTTAAAATTATAGAATTTGTCTCTTTACTTATTGAATGACCCTCGTACATATATCCTTAAGAAATACCGCTAATACTGTCAATGAATATGAAGAATTTGGAACATATTAGAAGAGTAGGACAAAATTCCTCATTGAACGAAAGAAGAGATACATTTTCAATTATTTGTGTGTACAAGAAATGTTAAATTCGTTACTTATAGGGCGCGAGCAATCATGTGACCTTGTTAGCCTTAGCAAGTAAATATGCGGATCCGTGTCAGAATGACGGCTAGTAGTTATTTACATCCACATGGATTTCGAAAATCATGATGTTTTGAATGATACTTAACACCTATGTACATTACTAGCTGTCTTTCTGACACGGGCTCCCATATCTGCTTGCCAAGGCCAACAAAGTCACAGGACTGCTCGCGCCCTATGCAACATAAAATGAAAATAGCGAGAGATATTGTGCTGGCCACAACAGATTTTTTGTTTCTGAGCTACAGATAATCGTAACTGATTTTTCATTAGTTTTAATTTGGGCATGTGTGCTTGCGTGCGTACGTACGTGCGTGCGTGCGTGCATTAAGACCTGTCTTGAAAATTTATGTTACAAATAAGAAAGGATATTAAATTCTAACTCTAATAATTTTTTAATGTATTTTCTATAGATTTAGAGATAAAAAAAAATATAATACATATAGAATAATCTGATAGAGTTTGGTTCACGAAAGATGACAATTCAAGGTCATTTTCAAACCATCTGGTATAATATTACTTGCAAATAACTTCACTACATTCCATACACATAGGCATGCACCAGGTATAATATTTGTGGATACATTTTAATCATTAAAAATTAAATGTTAAACGTCTAACATTTTCAAAGATATATTTTATTTTGATATAATAATAAACATTAAGATACAACACCTATGTATAATTACAAAAATACTGAAAACAATGATATAAATACATATTTTGAAAATAAGTAATAAACTACTAACTGTTAGCATACATTTCATATATTATTCTTCTAATTGCATCGGTGTTAAAAGTATCAAGATCAGCTGTTGAGGTTGATTTTCTGGGTCGTTTTTTTCCAGAAGAAGTTAATTGTTCTTCATTTTCGATATTATTAACACGTTTTAATACCCTGTTTACTGTGGTTTCAGATATTTGTAACGCATCTGCTGTACGCTAAAATAAAATACTTGTTAAATTTAATTTATTAATCATGCAACCCTTTTTGTCATGCAATATCAATTTTCAAAGAAATTAAAAAAATATATTCACATATATTACCTGCTGCACGTGATGAAGATCTAATAATGGCCCATTATTTTATGTTTCCCGTTGAAAATATTCGTGTTCATTATGCACAAATTGAATAGCTTGCCTTCGCAAAGTTTTTCCTTTCTCTCCCAAGATTATGTTCAATAAAATCGCGGAACAAAATTAGAAACTTATTCGTTGATTTTGATTAAACGTCAAATCGTGCGTCAAATTCAAAAAACAAACTCCGGCACTGGATTTGCTTTAACGTATAGGGCAGTTCAATAGGTAATTGCATACCAGCAACTCATCGACATACGTTCCTATTACTTTTAGTGTGATAAAGAGCAATGTGAATATGGAACGTATGTCCGTCATATAGCATAAATCACGTAGACATACGTAAAATAATCTATCTCTTTCTAATACATAATGTTGCTATACTACCGGTATATAAAATGTTGTTTATTCTTTCTTCGAACAAATGGCCTTGAATTGTCATCTTTCGTGAACCAAACTATACAGCAAAATTTTTGAAAGATGACCGATCAAGGTCGTCTACGAATTGTATGAATTCAGATTTTTGCTCCGCCCATTCTGACAAATTCAGTAGTGTCGTTTGCTTAGTTTTTATGAGGGTACATAAGATACTACTGTTATTTTATTATTATAAAAATATATGTTACAATAAAAGCATTCAAAATTCAAAAATAAGTCAACTGGTAAGTTTATTACCAAATGAAAAATCAAATATGTGAAAAATAAGATACTGACACAATGTCAGTGTCAGTGACTCTGGCACAAAATAACGTTGTTCGTACGGCTATGAATTAAGGTAATGTATCTGAATTAATAAATAAACTTACGTTGCAGCGAAAGTATTAACAACAACGAGCATCGTTTTAAAGTGGAATGTCCTAGCTTAGTCGAAACAATATAAATTTTTGAAAGACAAGCGTGTTATATCTATCCTTATCGCACATGCTTATAGCCTTTGCAAAGGAAAGAGATAAATGTATGCCAATTTGTTAATTCGTTCATGATACAGATGACCTTGATCGGACATCTTTCAAAATTTTTAACTGTATATAAATCGCGCATTTTAAACTACACCAAGGAAAACAATGAACAAATTCAAATGTTTTTAATTGACCGATAAATGTCAGTATCAAATGGTTTTACTGACATTAGTGAAAGCTTTTTCTGGGAAATACATTTAATATTATTGTTTTATTATTTAAATATTTCAAATTGTAGGTAAAATACATATATCCATAAGAAATACCGCCAATCCTGTCAATGAAATGGAAGATATTGACATTGAAATTTCCTCATAGAATGAAAGAATAAATATAATTAGATTTTTTTCTGTGTACAAGAAATGTTAAATACAATACTTATATGGAAAAGGCGAGAGAGGTTTGTGGGCCACAACAGATTTTTTATTTTTGCAAATTACTTTCAAGTATGAAAAATACTAGATTTAATTTGCACATCTTTAGGGCACTCTGTTATGTTTTTTCGAATGGCGATGCTCAAATTTTTTTTATCACTGTTGGTTTTTGAGTTATGATATAGTTTTAATTTTTATATGGATGCTATATTAGAAAGTTACACCATTGAAAAGATTTTTTTTTAGCCTTTCAGCGATGTTATAACATGTCTATGTTCATTTATGCAAAAAAATGCAGCAATTATTCAATTTATAGGGTAAGATCAATGATTTTTGCAAGGAAACATTTAAAAAACAAAATTAAAAATAATAATTTGGGGATTTTCATGGATAATTTCTCAAAATTTTATTAAGTAATATTTTTATATGTACGTCATAGTAGGCAATGCCATATTTATAACGAAATTTAAAAAATGTTTCAATGCTGTATATGTTAAAAATATTAGAAAATGAAGAATATAAACTTAAAATTAAACAAATGATAATGCCTGACTGATTATTTCATTTGTTTTATTAGAACAACCATTATTTTAAACCTATAAATTTATAGTGTATTTCGAAATTGAACTACGGTAACCACTGAAAATGGTTAGAGTTAAATGGTTACTATGTTACCGACACCGGGCTAGAAAAACGGAATGCTTTTCTCTTAAAATTTCGTAACCAGCTAACAGCTAACTTCATCTTTTAAAATTTAAGATAAGTACGTGAAATTTATGAAGGTAAACTAAATCTAAACACGCGGCACGTTCAAGCAAGTGCTCATATGATCCTCCTTTGCTCACATTAGTAATTAGTATATTTTATATTTTCTCTATGCTCATTTGTTATACGCCAAAATATAGCCACACCACAACCGCTGAGCTAGTACGGTTAGCTTGGTTACGGAAAAGTTACCAGATCTTTCAGTAACCGCGTTCCGAAAATACAACCGGTTACAGAAAAAGTAACCGCGGTTAGCGTGGTTCAGTTTTGGAATACACCATTAATATTTGTTGCATTGTTGTAGTTTCCAACAAATGAACAGTGACATGTTATACATCGTTGGAAAGCTAAAAATAAAACACTTTTCAATTGTATAACTTTCCAATATGGCGTCTATATAAAAATTAAAACTTTGACATCTACCGACAGTGATAAAAAATGAGCATCGTCATTCAACAGAACATAAAAAAAGATCCTTAAAGATATGAACATTAAAATTCAGTTTTATTTCACCCTTGAAAGTTATTTACAAATATAAAAAATTGCAAAATTTACATTTTCGCCTATAGTGACTGCATTCTTTCACAAATAACGAGAGACTATTATTAAAATAGTCCCCTAATGGGGCAACTTTGTCTAATTTTACCGTCTTCGTCTCTCTTATACGAGTAGTTCTCGAGATCCCCATGCTGGACATGTTATCTTGGACAACCTGTCCTGTATATAGTACAAATATTTATTTAAAATCATGTCAAAATTCATTACACAGGCCCGAGTATCATACAATCATTTAATTAATGCAAATAATAATGAAATTAATAAAGTGCTCATTATAATAATGATCCCAATTCCCAAAAGTAGTGCACATTTCATCAAACTGAAGTGTAATAAATTTTTAATTTAACTAACTCATTTTGAAGTTTTCGAACAGTTGTCAACAATTCCACCCATAATAGTAATCTATTTAACAGGATGTTGATGGCATTGCAATGCTGATCCGATATTGTTCAGAAAGTGACAAGCTATATTGGCTGGGGATGAGGTAGTGTTTTGTTTCTCTCGTGTTGACCCAAGACCCGAGTTTCTGTTGTTTTCGCACTCAAAGCTCAAAGCCGAAGGTATAAAGGAGCGCTGAGAGCATTGACGTCGAGTACGATGGAACTTGCAAACAGCGAGTGATTTCAAACATAGAATACTTGAATATTAATTAATTTAGTTTGCATTTCTCAGTGAAAATGAATTATAAATTTTTGAGTTGTACATTTAATTTGAATCAAGATAATATACAACCACTACTATACACTTAAGCCTGTCATGTTGCCTCGTCTTAATTCCAGAACTACGGTAATTTTATCTCCAAATATTTAGACTTATGTTTATTTATTAAAATTTTAATGTTTTCCAATAATACATATTGATATTAGACATCAACGAAGTTGAGCATTTCATCAAACGCACTAAATATATATATATATATATATATATATATATATATATATATATATATATATATATATATATATATATATATATATATATATATATATACCTTGACATACGCGTTTAACATGGAAAAAGAGTTTTTTGTAAATAAAAAGCGTCCGGCAGATAATTAAGCCATGTTATTGAACATGATAAAGTACATTACCTCCTGTACGTTATTTAATACTAATTACTTTATTATCATTGCATAAAATAAAGATAATTATAATTAAATGTCAATAAATATTTGTTTCAATATTTTATTACACGGATCTACATATATACCATTTATAGATGGCTAACAACCATTAGAACAAAAGTTCATTTTCTAGGAATATTTTGAACAATTTTCTTTATTGTTAATGTTTTTTGGAAGCCTGAATAAAACTGGATGTAATTGGGTTTGAATTTGAATTATGGCATCGAACTAAACTAAAGCATCCTGGTTTAAATGTCTTGTAAAAAGGAACTTAAATTTCATTTTTTTTTTAAATTATCCCATAGTTCTTTTACATGCCTTATTGTTATAATAAAAAAAATAGAGAGAGGGCAATTCACATTCCATTCTTTGCCGAACAAAATTTCATTGATCTGTAGCTTCATTTCAAAATTCTATGTTTCGATTTTCCTGTAACGGCAGTTATTAGTTTTCCGCTCGTTCCATGTAAACTTCTACTGTTTAAAATATCAAATAATTTATCAAAAAATAAAAAAATAAAATCAGCTGTTTGTACGGCTTCTGGGTCTAATTCTTCCAAACCTGAAAAAAAAAATCTGTTGTGGCCAGCACAATACCTTCCGTCAATCCTGTGTATTATGTATAAATTCCATACATAAATTTTCTTGCACCTAAAGGAGACGGAAGGTAAAAACAATGTTATAAATAACTTAAAGACATAAAGTACTACTAATATAATCAATATTTAATATCAACGAAAATGGTGATAATATTTTTTGAGAAACACATCATAGAATAAAATATAAAATAGTTATTTATATATTAAATAATATAAAAGACTTTCGGCAATATAATTCATGATGGACGCACTTCTTTGACTAAAAATTTGTGTAGCCAGTTTCATATTCATTTTTTCTTTATTTTTATCGAATAACTGTTTGACGTGTTTCCACTGTACTGTAAGAGGCCGTCCCTTAATAGTACATCGAAGATCTTGTTATCATAGTTTTCTCTTACGTTTTTGTAATTTATTTCATCAATAAAAATACGCTTTATACATATCGTTGTAATTTTACGTAGATTCTAAATATATAAAAATATAAAGGTTCTCATTTGAAATATGAAAGTTAATGTCACTTCCACTTAAACCGAAGGTGCTACCATCATGCAAAGATCATGATTTGCGAGCTCCTAAGCCTAATTTATAAATATATGGCAAATTAAAACATAATTATAAATTAAAAAGTTTTTTTGAGTGGCCCATTTTTCAGTGTTACCTGTATAATAAATCCTTATTCAAGCAGTTGTATATAGGTAAACATGTGTAACACTGCAATAAGGTTGATTTTCCCTTATTACAGTAACATTTAAAAAAAATGGAATCTAACTGAAAGAATTACGAATTTAAATATAAAGCAATTAAATAATCCAAATTATTGGTAACGTTCCAGCGGGTTATTTATTGGTAAATAACGAAAACCTAATTTGGATTATACTTTCTAACATACTAAAGATTGTAGTGACGTATGTCCGATCAAGGTCATCTTCGAATTGTATGAATTAAGATTTTTGTCCTGCCCATTCTATCAAATTCAGTAGTGTCGTTTATTTCGTTTTTATGAGGGTACATAAGTTACTACTGTTATTTTATTGTTATAAATATATGTTAATAAATAAACTTACGTAATAACGAAAGTATTGTCAACAACGAGCTTCGTTTTAAAATGGAATGTCCTAACTTAGTGAAAACAATATGAATTTTTGAAAGACAAGCGTGTTATATCCATCCTTATTGTACACGCTTATAGCCTTTGCAAAGGAAAGAGATAAATGTATGCCTATTTGTTAATTCGTTCGTGATACAGATGACCTTGATCGGACATCTTTCAAAAAATTTGCTGTATGTATATGTTATGTATGTATACTCTGTATCTCCGAGTTGATCCTACGTCATTCATTTCTGATGCAAGAATTGCTAAACTTTTATCTATGTGTAGTATCTTTGTCGTACACACATAACATATATGAGACTTAAATCTAGAAAATTTTGGCGCTGTATTGTGCCATTCCTCTAATAATTCAGTTTTCTATAGTTGGTTTTCTAGCAACGTAAGTCCGTTTAATGTTTAATGTGTAGGGATCAGATACCGAGAAAAAGTTTAGTAAAAATCGTCTGTGGTAGTATTATGGTTTGGGGAAGTAGGAAAACAAAATTAATTGCAATGGAAGAATGGAAAATAATCGGACACGCAGTCTTACATAAATTATTTATTTTCTGACCGACGTTTCGACTGTACAACAGTCTTCTTCAGTCGAAATATTGACAAGGAAATAAATAATTTATGTAAGACTGTGTCCGATTATTTTCCATTCTTCCATCCTGTAACCAGTCGATCATCGTTTCATCAATTATTATTGCAATATTCATGAATAGCCAAGGTGCAAATTTGGAGAAAAGCACCGAAAATTGAACTTAGCAGACAATATTAATTTCATGCCTGACAACGATCCGAATAATAATTCGTATCTTGTTGCAGGATGGTTATTGCATAATATCACAATAATGATCGCAGACCAAAAATTTGGTAGATTCAGGACCGGTATTTCCACCGTCGGATGAAAATCCAGATAAAGTTATCTGGCGGATAAATAAAAAATACGTCTTTCCACTTTCGGATAACGTTATCCGTCAGATAAATATTGTCTATCCGACAGATAAGTTATCTGGATCTTTTCTACAGGAAAAGTATGATATATATATCTGACAGAAACATATTATAACGTGCGCCCCTGACTAGAATATGGTAGAATATCTCTAGAACGGCGCCGCGCTGGGCGCTGACGCAATCTTAGCAATGATCGGCGCAGTAAACTCGTTACGACCTGTCTAATTATTTAATAATAATAATAATAATAATAATAATAATAATAATAATAATAATAATAATAATAATAATAATAATAATAATAATAATAATAATAATAATAATAATAATAATAATAATAATAATAATAATAATAATAATAATAATAATAATAATAATAATAATAATAATAATAATAATAATAATAATAATAATAATAATAATAATAATAATAATAATAATAATAATAATAATAATAATAATAATAATAAACTTTATTGATATTAATCAAAGGCGGGGGTTCAGCCAGAGGCTGCTTTTCAACCCAACCCAATTTAGGGTACCTGATTTGTATTCGATGTTATTGTCGCGTCGGAAAGTTCCAAAAGGACGCTGCAATATATAAACCCGTCAGAAAGGACAGCCGCAGACATTCTGTTATATAGAAGCAACAAACAATGAAAAATCAGTGATATAAATAAAGAGTCTACAAGTTGTGAACATAAATAAATGTAGTTATATAAATTAATAGTGATATAAATAGGGGGTCTCGTGGCCGTGTGCCTGAGTGTCTGGTCGCGAATCTAGGGGACGCGGGTTCGATCCCGACCGACGCCAAAAATTACATCGCATTTTAATGGCACAAAATTGACCCCTGTGGCGCACTCTCCACGCCAGCAATGAGTGCCAGTGAGGTGACGCCTGGTAAGCACCCGCACGGTACAAATATTCCATCATTACCGATATCTGTACAAAGCAGATTGGCACACCCAGTAATGGGTAATATGCCGTGATGAAATATTTATTTATTTATATATAAATATTGATTAAATAAATAATCTTAGTGTTTCAGTATTTTATAATATTCTTAGTATTAAATTAGTGTTTATAATTATTTAATCAATGTTATTTTTTATCTTTATCATAATTATTTATCGTTTAATAAACTTTTACTTTAATTAATAATATTTTCTGATTTTTACACTTCGCCCAAATAAATAAATGTTACAATTGTTGTCAGGTGTGGGGTTGTTAATAAACTGTGAAGTGTAAATAAAAATAAATGGTGACTTGACAAGTAAAATGAAGTGAATTAAAAGTAGGTCAAGAGAGAACTGGAAGAACGGGATTTGGAAACAACAGGAAAGAAGTCAGTGCTTCAAGAAAGACTGCGGCAAGCATTATTCGATTCTAATGAAAGTCCCGACGATTACTCATTTGACCTATCCTACATTGGTAAACTAGAACAAAAATTAATAGAAAGTTCTAGAAAATCAGAAAAAAGTTGTAGAACAATAAAACAAAAATTAGAGTTCTAGAAAATCAGAAGAAAATTCCAGAACATTAAAAGAAGTTTTAACAGAAACTTCTAGAATATTAGAACAAAAATTGGCGAAAAGTTCTCGAAAAGCAGAATATTAAAAGAAGAATTGATGGAACATTATAGATGATTGGAACAAAAAATTATAAGAAAACTCTAAAAGTTTAGAAAAATTAGAGGAGAATTCTAGAAAAACCGAAGACGACCTGAAGAATCTAAAAAATTAGTATGACATGAAGATCGAATAAATACTAGAAAAATTTACTAAAATTACATCATCGTCTATGTCGAATTCCGATGTAGCAAAGGCAAGTGTATTGGAAGGAAGGAAAGTAGTAAAACCTGATACTACTTGAACAATAAAAACACCGGAATTTGATGGAAAATCTTCGTGGCCGAATTATTTAAAACAATTTGAAGCGGCTGCGAAAGCACATAACTGGACGTCCACGGAGAAGGCCACAGCGTTGACTGTCTCATTGCCTGGTGAAGCTATCGACATTCTACAAACGCTGAAGGAAGAAGAACAAGAAGTCTTCGTCCAACTAGTCAAGCGGTTGGATATGTAAATGGCAATGCGTATCCGGAGCAGGTATACCAGACGCAACTAAGGAACCGGTATCAAAGTCCAAAAGAAAGCCTGCAAGAATTTGAAGCCGATGTTGCCCGTTTAGTCGCCTCGAACATTCTACAACTCTAGACAGCGTTTTAGAGTGCGTGGCCACTCAATCATTTATCTACGGAGTTAGAGACAGTGAAACTCAGCAAGCACTGCGATTGGCTCGCCCAAAAACTTTGATCGACGCATTGTCATATACATTAGAACATGAAGCTGCTAAACAAGCTTCACGTAACCAATCGCCAGTGCGCGATATTGATGCGAAGAGAAATGAAAACACGGAAGATTTAGATGAGAGGTTACGACGAATTGAAACTGAAATGTTTGCTGTGAGAAAAAAGCCCCACTTTCCATCAGCTATGTCGCATCCCTTCACTATCAAACCAACAGCATCTGCGTGGATGGCTCTATTAACGGAAGGCCACTGAAAATGCTACTGGATACGGATGCGACAAAGACTGTAATTAGACCCGACTTGGCAAAGAAAACTGGCAAGACGCATCTTCAACCAACCAAGTGGCGATTACGTACAGCGACGGGAGCACAAGCTACCGCATTAGGAGAAGTAGATATCACCATCACTATTGGAAACACCTCCTGTAAACATTGTGCGCTGGTAGCTGAAGTTGAACATGATTAATACTCGGTATGAAAGCAATGACAAAGCACGGTTTTAAGCTTGACCTGAAGAAGGGAGTAATGGTGGTTAATGAAGAAGAACTCGTATTAAATCCACGAGACGACAAGGCTGTGCGCGTACTAATGGTCGAAGACGTTACCCTCCCAGAACGAAGCGAAACTATCCTGGAGGCAAATTTAGATGGTAGTTTCTGTGAGGGAAGTATTGTTATGCTTGAGCCCAGGAATGATGATGCCAAAACTGGCACTCGAGTTGTTGTCGGAAAATCAATGGTCAAAGCCAGCCAGGTAATTCTAGTTCGAATAATGAACATAAATTATTATCCGGTTGTTCTTCATAGAGGAACAATTGTAGGAGAATGCTTGGCAGTAACCTCGGTTATTCGAAATGTAAAGGCCAATGAAAACACATTTCATAAAGTTCCGGACACTTTAATAATCAACCAGATATCAACATTGTTTCAATAATAGACCGCCGACCAGAGAACTAAGGCAATGAATTTAATTGGAAATTTTCAAGATGTATACCAATTCGACAAGAAAACCAAAGGGGGGATATAGTTCACCATAAAATAGACACCGGAGACGCAAGATCCATCCGCCAACCAGCGAGAAGATTTCCATTGACGAAGCGTGAGGAAGTTGAGCTGAAAGATTTATTGAGGACCTAGAGCTGGAAGATGTAATCGAACCTTCAAGCAGTCCATGGACTTCACCAGTTGTGTTGGTGAAGAAGAAGGATGGTTCTACATGATTTTACGTCGATTATGGTCAACTTAACAATGTGACGAAGAAGGTTGGCTATCCGCTACCTAGAATAGACGATACACTGGAAACTTTGGTTGGATCAAAGATTTTCTCCACTCTGTATCTAAAGAGCGAGTAGATTTGAATGCAAAAGACAAGGAGAAGACAGCCTTCACCATCGGTAACGGACTCTGGCAATTTACCGTAATGCCATTTGGGCTCTGTAATGCACCTGTAACGTTTGAACGACTCATGGAAACAGTATTGGCCGGGCTATCTTGGAAAACCTGTTTGGTTTATCTCGACGATATTATTGTGATAGGGAAAACGTTCGAGGACATAAAGAATTTGAAAGAGGTTTTGCAAAGATTGAGACAGGCTAACTTGAAGCTCAGTCCAAATAAGTGCCATCGGTTGCAAAAAGAAGTTCATTACCTTAGACATGTGCACTGAATACATAATACATATTATTATGTATTATGTATTCAGTGACATGTGGCTTCTATTAAGGGTATTGCAGTTGACCCGGAGAATATAAAGGCTGTGAGAGACTGGCCAGTACCTAGAGACAAATACGAACTTAGAAGCTTCCTTGGTTTGTGTACTTACTATCGGCGATATGTACCTGGATTTGCCAACATAGCTAAGCCACTGACAAGGCTTACCGAAGAAGGAAGGAGATTTATATGGGAAATGGACTGTAAAGTTGCGTTTAAAGAACTGAAACATTCTTTGACAAGCGCACCTGTCCTAAGTTATCCTTTATCTGAAGGAGAGTTCATACTAGACACGCATGCCAGCAATGTTGGAATTGGTGGCGTCCTTTCCCAGAAACAAGACAAGACATGAGAAGGTTATTACCTACTTTAGTAAAACCTTGTCAAAATCGGAGAGGAATTGTTGTGTCACCAGAAAAGAACTTATACGGACGAATATTTTTTATAAGAACTGACCATGTCGCTTTAAAATGGCTGCTACAGTTCAAGAATCCAGAATGTGAGGTTGCCAAGTGAATTGAGAGACTACAAGAATACGATTTCAAAATCGAGCCCAGGACCAGCCATCGTAAAGCCCACGTATTGTCCAGAAGGACATGCTAAGATGAATGCAAGCATTGTGGTCGACTGAAAGAGAAGTATTCCACCATCACCAGGATAACAGTAGGTGACGATAATTGGCAGCCCGATGGACTACGCAAGGATCAAGAAAATGACTCTCCTTTGAAAGTTATTGTGGAATGGAAAGCGAAAAATAGCAAACCCATATGGGAAGATGTTGCACCACAGTCACAGAGTGTAAAATCGTAATGATCGCAATGGGACTCCATGGTAATTAAGGATGGCCTGTTAAAGCATTATGGTAGAGAATACTGATGGAACTGAGAAGAAAATTCAGTTAGTTATAAGAGTTGAGTACAAGACGTGTTGAAAGAGATCTGTGACGGATCTGGAGGAGGCCATTTTGGAGTCAATAAAACTTTAAATAGATTTTATTGGGTCATCTGCAAGGAATACGTTAAAGACTGATACAAGAAATGTATGGTTTGCACTGGAAGCAATGGTCCGCATAAACGGCGAAGAGCTTCAATGCGTCAATACAACGTGGGCAGTCCATTTGAGCGCATTGCTATTGACGTGCCGGACCATTTCCAGAAACTGACGACGAAAATAAATATATCGTGGTTGTCATGGACTCACCATGTGGGTTGAAGCCTATATTCATTATCCAATCAGGAAACCACCACGGTCGCTGAAACCTTAGTCAAAGAATGTATGTGCCGATTTGGGTTATCAGGTGAACTTCACTCCGATCAGAATTAGAAAAATACCAACAGGGAAGCCGAGAGTAGTACACTTAATCGGCTAGCTCCTTTCGCTGGTGGCAACTATGAAGACCATCGTAGAGCAAACTTCATGAAAAAGTATTCCTTTGGTCACAAGGCGCGGTATGGCGTGACGAAAGAAGGACATCGAGACCTGTTCATCGTATCTTCATATTATTCCCTCGGCCACTGCGTATCAGAAGACTTAAAGATGTCATGCATGCCGCATGCTTCAGTCTTCAAAACGAAATTGGGGCGACTACAAAAACTGGCCAACCAAGGTCCATTTGTCGGGAAAACGCTACGACTGATGGATAACAATACGAACATCAGCGGTATATCTACTTCCTGGTTACAGAACCACGCTCGTAGCAGAAGCCGTCGTATCGCAGTCTATGGAACTCACTGTGCGATTTGAAGGATCATTTGCTAGAGAATGACATTTTGAAGCTAGCAGTACCGAAGTTAGGCTGCGGACTAGATTGAATTGGAGGATTGTTAGGAAGATGTTAGAGATCTTCTTCCATTATACCGGCGTGGAAATTCTCGTCTGTAGCTTTAACGTTAACGGACAGAAAAAGGAATTCGAGCGGACCATCGACTGTCACTTCTTCAAGACATCTAAATATACCAAGGGTAATATACATATAGATTTCGTCATTAAGAACTGTTCCGGGACGAAACAGTCTTAAGGAGGGGGCAGTGTAACGTGCGCCTCTGACTTAAGAGTAAGCGACCGCCAGCATTGATAGAATATTTCCAGAAGGGCGCCGCGCTGGCCGATGGCGCAATCTTCGCAATGATCGGCGTAGTAAACTCGTTACGACCTGACTAATTACTTAGGGTTAGCTGATTATTTGTATTCGATGTTATTGTCGTGTCGGATATTTCCAGAAGGATGCCACGCTATATAAACCCGTCAGAGAGGACAGCCGCGGACATTCTGTTATATAGAAGCAACGAGCAATAAACAGTTGATGATATAAATAAATAGTCTACGAGTAGTGAACATAAATAAATACAGTTATCTACATAAATACACTGAAATAAATATTGTTTAAATAATTAATCTTAGTGTTTAAATATTTAATAATATTCTTAGTCTTAAATTAGTATTATAATTATTTAATCATGGTGTTAATTACTTTTATTATCTTTATCTTAATTATAAAGCGTTTAATAAACTTTTATGTTAATTAATAATATTTCTCTGATTTTGTATACTTCACCCAAATAAATAAACGTTATAATAATTATAAAAAAATGAAGTGCAAATAAACGTTTATTAACGTGAAGCCTTGTAAACAACTATTTTGTTCCATAGTTAACGTTTTTTTTCTTAATTTCCCAAATTTTTAAATCTACTTTGTGGCTTTATATGAAACAGAAATGTCACGTGTTTGGTATCATACAATTTTTTTATCTATAAATTAATACAGAAACTTTTGGCAACTAAAAAACTGTTTTTCTATGTTATTGTCCTATGGGTCATAGTAATTTACATCCTGTATATGAATATTTGTATCAATGAAAATAATCAAATTATTATTTTTAATTGTGTTTTTCAATTGTTTCATTGCAACAACCATTATGTTTAACATATAAATGAAATAATTGATACATTTTTACCTTCCGTCACCTATAAGGTAAGGAGGTATTGTCTTTGGTCAAAAAATTCGATGGTTAGTTTTCAATAAATAAGCATGTCCATAGACAACGAATTTACTGTTTTTACGACAATGTGTGTCCGGGTGTGTGCATGCGTGCGTGCGTGTATGGGCGTGTGTGCGTGGGTGTGTGTGTCTCATATTGAGGCAAGTTTTGTGTAATTTAACCGACTTTGTATCTCTTATAGTTTTCAAGACCCCATGTTGGACAAGTTATCTTTGTTTTAATATACATACAAGATGGAACAAATTCGAGTTCCTTATGTGAAAAACTTTCTTATTACGCACACTACAGAAAATTGATGTAGGTCTTTATGGGCCACCTTTTCGAGACAATTTTAATAGCCCCCACAGGAATTTTCGATCGTCTTTTGTTTTTGAACTACAGGGTATAGTGATGTGAAGTGAAAATATCAAGGAATTATTAAGGACGTAGCCGAAATAAGGAATTTAAATGAGGATTCTAGCAAATAACATAGGACCAAGATAGGATTCATGATTCATTTCCAGAGGGTAAATCGTAATTGGATAATAGAATAAAGGAACACCTCACTTGACAGAATGATTGAAATGATCGGCATTAAATTCAACTACATAATAATTGAAGACAACATTAATTTAATATTATAGGTACATTTAATCTACAGTCTCATAAAATTCTTAGGGATGTACTTGGATCCGAAATTATCTTGGAAGGCGCATATAGACCATATTATTAAAAAATGTGAACCAAGAATTAACATTATTAGATCTGTCGCTCACTCAAAATGGGGTGCACACCCCGAAATTTCCTTAACAATTTACAAAAATTTTATTCGATCTATAATATAATCTATAATGGCTGTATATTATATGGCTCTGCGAAGATCCAAACACTTCGTAAACTCGACGTTCTGCAAAATAAAGCTATTAGAGCTTGTATTGGAGCCCTATCCTCTACCCCTACCATTGCCTTGCTCACTGAGGCCAGAATAATGCCATTACATTTACGTCGATCAGTTTTAGCCAGGAGATTTACTCTAGAAAACATGTCTCAAGCCCATTCTCCTCCTATCGCTAGATTAGCCACTGAAGTTCTGACAAAAAAATTCTGGTCAAAGAAACCATCCCTTCCGCTGGTTGAAGGCTTCACGCACCTCGCTAAATTACCAGTCCACAATCTCCAAACCATTACTCTCTTATGTTATAATTATCCATTTAAATATTCCATGGAAAATTAATTTATCTATCCCGATTTCCTTTCTTTTCAACCAGACTCACTCCCTGATATTGATAATATTATTTTTCATGAGAAAATAGAATCCGAATTCCTTAATGCGCTTCACGTTTATACAGACGGCTTCAAATCAAAATCCGGCGTTGGTTGTGCGATTTTTATTCCCCAAACTAATCATAAAGCCAAATTTAAACTTGACAATGAGATGTCAATTTTCTCGGCAGAACTGGTAGCCATCTACGAGGCCCTTAAACTGATTGGTCAGATTTCATTTTCCTCGGTTGCTATATTATCAGATTGCAAAAGTGTCTTACAGAAATTAAAACTTTATAAAAAACAACTCTAATCTTATATATAACATCGTGCAGAAAATCCATGAGCTTGAAAGTATTGACATCAGTATCAACATCATATGGATTAAAGGACACAATAATGTTCCAGGTTCCAGGTAATGAAATAGTCGACTCATTAGCAAAAGATGCTATCGAATCTGGCACCCCTCTCCATTACCCACTCGAAATTACAGATATCAAAACATCCCTCAGTTTCAGCTCTCGTCGTAAATGGCACTCAGAATTTACAAAAAATAGTCAAACGGTAGGTAAATCATATTTTGAATGTCAATCAACTATTCCCTCGAAAACGTGGTTTAAAAATTTTGAAGACAGAGAGGTAATCACATCAATAATACGCATGCGTTTCAACCATACTTTAGTACCAAGCCATGCCTTTAAATTAAGACTGTGTGATTCTCCATTTTACTCATGTGACCCGTCAATCGAAGCAAATCTTAGCCATTTTATATTCAATTGTCCTCTATACGCCCAGCATCAAACAGTATTATTTCAACACTTAACTAATAATCTAATTGAGTTCCCTACAAAACTTAGCATTCTACTATCGACTAAAAATATCAAGATTTGGAAACACCTTTTTGAATTTGTTAAGAGCTGTAAAATAATAATTTAATTTAAAATTAAAGTATCTCTATTCACTTACTATGATGAAATGGCTAATTGAGCAATGTCAGGCGCCAACTCTGAGTAAAAAAAAAATCTACAGTCTTTTAAGGACTTTTTCAACCAGGATAGGAGACGGGCGTCTTTAATTGAGCTCCGTAGTGATTGTTTAATTTTATTATATAAACATGATAGTGAAGTGCAGGGGTGAAGTGTAGTGAGATGTAGTAAAGTATAGTGATATCATGTGAAAATGTGTAATAATAAATAAATATATCAAGGACATAGTCGAAATAAGAATTGAGATGAAAATTCTAGTAAATAACATAGGACAGGATAGGATTCATTTCCAGACGGTAAATCGAAATGGGATAGTAGAATAAAGGAACACTTCACCTTAACGAGAAATGATTGAAATGATCGGCATTAAATTCGACTACATAATAATTAAAGACAACATTAAATTTATATTGCTGGTACACTTTATCTTCAGTCCTCTTAAGGATTTTTTCGCTTTCGTATATTAATTTTCTTTTCAGTTCTAGTATCTAATTATAACAGGATGAACAATACAAAAAAAACAGGAGGAGGAGTACACCAAAAATGCATAAAGTAAGGAGAACAACAATTCTAAAATAAAACTGGAAATTATGCTTCATACAGATTTCAAAGTACAATTTTAAAATTATGAAGGTCATCGGGAATATGGAATACAACTAGATATCTTTTAAATTCGCGTCCATTTTTGAGTACAATAATTGGAATGCTAAAGGAAGAATAATGACAAAATCTTCATAGAATACATGCTGTGGTATAATCAGACGTTAAAAAACTCACCCAACATAGATTTTCATTTAGAAAGTTGGGGAGTCTACTGGACGTTATACAATTTTTATGTTTGTTGACTAGTGTGCTCTTCTCTAGTCTGCATCCTATCCTAAGCAGGGCCGGCTATTAGTGTGTGACCAAAAAACCTCTGGCTGGGTAGGCCTGGCGTATCCGCAGGATTCAGTACTACGGGGTAGTCAGTTCGGCCAGAGTGTCAAGTCAAGTCTTTTGTTTTTAAGCTCCAGGCTAAAACTTGATATTCGTTTTTTTTTTGAAAATATCTTATCTCGCTTATTATGAGAGATAATGAAGAAATATTTAAATAATTTGTATATGGTTTTTTTTATTGTGGTGTAGGTAATTAGTTTTTTTCAAAACTTCAAATGGGAATATATTTTGAAAACAATCTCATCTTTTTCATTATTTTATAAGATTTTCTACAATATATAACATGTCTATATTCTTTTATTTCATACATGAATAAAATATGTATTATTAATTTATTGGGGTGAAAAATAAAGAACTATTAAGAAACAAATGAAAAAAATCAGTTAGAAATCATCAATTGTTTATTTCGAATGTTATTTTTACCTTCCGTCACCTTTAGGTAAGGAAGGTATTGTTTTTGGTCAAAAAATTCAATGATGAGTTTTTAGTGAATAAGCATGTTTTAGGGTCCCTATAATACGATTTTACCATTTTTACGATGATGTCTGTATGTATGTATGTGTGTGTGTCTGTGTGTGTGTGACAAAAGTTCGGAATCGCATAACTTCAATACCACGATTTCAAAAATTATATTTTTTTCGTATTCTTTAAGTTTACATCCAGAAGAACAAGGGATTAGATTTTGGTTATAATTAGTGAACCGGAAGTAGCCTCATTTGAAGATTTAACAGTTAAATTTGGTTTATTGACATTTAACGTTATTATAACTTAAAGAATATATTATTCTCTATACGATTTGATTACATTTTCTACTTCATATTCAATAAATAAAGAGTTAAAGAATTTTCAAGAAATTAAATTTAATAATTCAGCCAGCTATGCTAAACATGGAAAATACTAATATATTCATATAATTCAAATTGACAGTATCAATAAAAAGTAAATTAATGTGACAGAGATGAGGATGTTGAAGTAGATGTTGGGGAAGACACGGAAAGATACGGTAAGAAAATAACTCTAATGTTACAAGTTTCTAGAAAGATACAAGAAAAACGATTACATTGGTTTGAACATGTCATGAGGAGAAATGAAGAATTATATTGGAACAAGAATGAATAGTTTAGTAATAGTAGGTTGAAGAAACAGAGGAAGACCAAAGATATGATGGAAGGACTGTATTGCGAAGACTTAAGAGAAAAGGAACTGAATGAGAACGACACGCAAAAATAGCGACCCCTAACGAATGGGAAAAGCTAAAGAAGAAGATGTCAGTGTTAAGTGCAATTTGAATAGTTTGTTTATGAAATAATTTTACTGGAAATTTAGAATCTTTTGCAAGAAAAATTATGTATGGAACTTATATATTATATACAGGATTGACGGAAGGTATTGTGCTGGCCACAACCGATTTTTTTTATTTATACTCATTTTTCTAATTTATATACTTAAGAAAACATAATAAACCACATTTTTCGAATTGTGTCAAAGCCATTTATAACGCCAATAAAAAATAAATTAACTAATCCAAAAATAATTGGCTAAAAATAATTTTGAGAACTTAATTGACATGTATCAAAATAAACAAATGCTTATCTATAATCGAATTTTTCATTTGTTTCTTAATAATTTTCAATTTTTTTACCCCAATAAATTAATAATTCATCTTTTATTCATGTTTAAAACAAAAGAATTTAGACTTGTTATTCATCATTGAATAGCTTATAAAAGAAGAAAAAACATGAGACTATTTTGAATATTTGATTCCATTTAAAAAATATTGTTTGTGTTATATCTCGAGAAGTATTAAGTTTTGAAAATATCCAATTACACTACGATATTCTACGTAAAAAACTATATAACAATTATCTATACATTTGTTCTTTATTTCTTATCATAAGCGAAGTATGAGATATTTTCAAAATACGCAAAAATCAAGTTTTAGCCTTTAGCTCAAAAACAAAAGACGATTGAAAATTTCTGAGGTGCCTATTAAAATTGTCTCGGAAGAGTTGCCCGATAAAGACCTACATCAATTTTCTGTAGCGTGCATAATAAATAAGAAAGTTTTTCATATAAGAGACTCGAATTTGTTCCACTCTGTACATACATATACAATGATATCCAAAAGGGTAAAAACAAAAACATTATGTATTGTTCCTTTTACAAAAAATTAATTTCAATGTTTTCTTTAACGATCAATCACTGCTATTCACTGTAAATATGTAATATAATCTTTTATTAATTCCTCAAAATATGTCATTATTGTTTATAGTATTTCAGTATTTTGTAATTACATAATGTTCCTTTACGTGTATAATATTATTACATATTACATATGTATGTTTGTTTAAAATATATATATATATATATATATATATATATATATATATATATATATATATATATATATATATATATTTAAATGTGTGAAGATATTTAAAATATTTAATATTGATTGGGGGCGATACACAATACATACATATTAAGTTCAGCTGAATGCATCTGATGCATCGCTTCATATGCAGATTGGTATTGGATACACAATACATACTTACCAGCAAAATAAAAATTAAATTATATAAAAAAAGAAGTTGGATTTAAATTTTAAAACAATTTTGAATGATAATAACTTGAACTGTCGACCTAATCAGTCCACCACTTGATTTCAATAATACCATTCAGGTGTCAATTCAAACCTGTCATTTGAAAATTGGAAATAATTTTTATATTTAAAGTAGGTGGGATTCGATCCGAACCGTTGGAACAAAACCACAACCAGTTACGAAAAGCACTTGTACACGCAACTTCATAAAAATAGTTATATATCCGTAGCTGTAAATTATATGTTTGTAGATATACAGGTGATCACGCGAGAATGAACCGGCACTTATCTCCCTTATTAAGCAAGATAGCGATTATCTTCAAATAAGAAAATTGACTATAGGCAATATGGGCAATAAGATGTATCAAGAAGCGTTCTGTTACTTCCAGTTCCAGAATATGTGATACCAACTTTGAAATTTCAAATGGAACATTCTATATTTTTCTATATTTTGGAAAAGTACACAAAAATTGCTTTACAATGATAGTAAACAAGTAGGACGTTGTATTATTAAAAAGTAAAATAGCGGACGTTTGAAATATCTTACAAAATAAGTGTGGAATTTTGGATTTGTTGCCTAGGTTACGTCATATAAATGAATTTATCTCAAAAAATATCATCATCTATGAACAAAAAACAATAAAATCTGACACACTTGATTTTTTTTCATTCAATATATTCATATTTCAAACGTCCGCCATTTTATTTTTTAATAATACAATGTACTACTAGTTTACTACCACTGTAAAGAAAATTTTATGTACTTTTCAAAAATATAGAAAAATATAGTGTGTTCCATTTGAAATTTCAAAGGTGGTATCACATACTCCGGGACCGGAAGTAACAGAACGCTTCTTGATACGACATCTTATTGCCCATATTGTCTATAGTAAATTTGTTTATTTTTTATCGCGTGATCACCCTGTATGTATTATATTTGTTGGAATCTAAAATTAGAAATAGCAAAGCTATATGTTAGATTCTCAATGGGCATGTTGTCAATGCGAGCGACGTCATTGCAATTCCATTCAACTGGAGACGACACTTTCAGGTTCCACGAACAGAAATGAAAAAATTAAGTCAACCATCTCGGAGATAACAACATCGTTACAGCTTACATCTTTGATAAGTCGCTCTCATGTTTGTTATTACCAGCACCAAATCGAATCCACACATATACACACACATAGACACAGTAAAATGACAAATCTCACACCCTTATTACATATTACTCCGATAACAAATTGACAGGAATATATTTATAAATACATACTTACATACATAGTATACCTAAACATTTTTCTGATAAAATTGACATTAGTTTCAACAAGTTTATATTTTGGATTTATTTCACAGTTATTACCTCTCGCTAAGAGAGGTATTGGATTCATATTAAAAATCGCTTATCCAGATTTTAATGATTAAACACGTTTTAAGGTCCCTACAATCCGATTTTAACATTTTTACGATGATGTCTGTGTGTGTGTGGATGTATGTGTGTGCGTGTGTATGTGTGTGGGACGTTGGAAGGACGATTACTCAAAAACTATAAGACTTAATATTTGTTTAACTACATATTTCCCAATCGGACATTAATGGGAACAGCTGAAAAGGTTTTGGTAACAATTGGACAACCGGAAGTAGCAGATTCTTGAAAAAATCTTCTAAATATTATTTTCTGAAAAATTTTCTTGGTACTATTAAAGAAAATTTAATTCTCAATGTGACACATTTTTTTTTTATTACATCTCGTATAGGTTTGGGGATATAGTACATAATAATATAGAATAATTTGTTGTAATAAATCTCTTTGCCTAAAAAAACAGTTGCGATATTCAAATGTTTGTAATTGACAGATAAATGCAAAATGCCAGTGTCAAAAATCAGATTTTTTCTGGGAGGTACGAGTACATTTAATATACAGTGTGCGATTAAAGTGTGGAATATCAAAAAAAAGCCGAACTCAGCTGGTTTTTATAAAAACGCTGAAACACGTCGATTTTAATTTTTAAAAATACACATTAATATGTACGATTCATCTTCCGACTTTCATTTGTTTTTCAGTTACGAAGTCATCACAAAAAAATTTAAATGACAACTTAGATTTTTAGAAGTGAAATCCGATAGTGTTTTTTCTTCTCTTTATGATCATGTAAATAAATCATAACGTTGCATAACAAAAATTCTGAGAAAAATCGAGTTGAACATTTAATAATAATGAATAATCAAGATACCTACCTCGATAAAAAATTTACATGTAGCAAATTCAATTATTCTGTCAATCTTCAACTCTGTAGACATAAATATTGTAGTTTATTGTTGAATTTTAATAATATTCTTCTAAATTATCAAGGCCATGGCGGATTTAACAATAAGGCAACGAATAGAAATTTTATTTTTTCTTGGTTGTGGGAACCTTACAAGATCCCAGCAAGAAGTGTGTGATATGTTTAATGCAAAATACCCAAATCGACCTATTACGCAATCGGCAATTCCATAATCAACTTTTAAAGTTTTTATCAGGGTATCTTGATTATTCATTATTATTAAATGTTGAACTCGATTTTTCTCAGAATTTTTGTTATGCAACGTTATGATTTATTTACATGATCATAAAGAGAAAAAAAAAACACTATCCGATTTCACTACTAAAAATCTATGTTGTCATTTAATTTTTTTTGTGATGACGTCATAACTGAAAAACAAATGAAAGTCGGAAGATGAATCGTACATATTAATGTGTATTTTTAAAAATTAAAATCGACGTGTTTCAGCGTTTTCATAAAAACCGGCTGAGTTCGGCTTTTTGTTTGATATTCCACACTTTAATCGCACACTGTATATTATAGTATTATTAATTTAATATGTATTTAAATTATAGGTATGCTACTATTACATATATCCTTAAGAAATACCGCTAATACTGTCAATGAATTTGAAGAATTTTGAACATAGAAAAGTAGGACAAAATTCCTCATAGAACGAAAGAAGAGATACAATTTCAATTATTTGTATGTACAAGAAATGTTAAATTCGTTACTTATAGGGCGCGAGCAGTCATGTGACTTTGTTGGCCTTAGCAATCAGATATGAGGATCCGTGACAGAATGACGGCTAGTAGTTATTTACATAGATGTTACAATTGTCATATGTCATAATTTTTCTTTCAAAATTTTAAAATATTCAGATTTGTCATCAATAGTACGGAATGTACTTGTCGAGGAAAATAAGCCACATGCATTTGGAAAATAATGTTTTGAATAAAAAAATATGATACTTGACACCTATGTACATTATTAATAGCTGTCATTCTAACACGGGCCTCTATATGTGCTTGCCAAGGCCAACAAAATTACATGACTGCTCTCGCCCTATGTAACATAAAATGAAAATGGCGAGAGGTATTGTGCTGGCCACAACAGATTTTTTTTTAAATGTAAAGTGATTTTTATGTGTCAGCCCTGATTTTTTTTTAAGTAATGGAGAAATTTTAACTAATATATATTAATTATTCTTTAATGCGTAACTTTTTCCTTTAATACCACTATAATTGTTTATTCACTTTATTTAATAATTACGGAGATAGGTTATTCTCGAGGTTATTCTAGAACACTTCAAAAATAGAATTTTACTGGAATATTCCTAAAAAGTATGCGGGTCCGAATCCGAACAAAGTGGGTCCGAAATTGCCGAGCGTATACATTGTAGGCATTTTTCGAATATTCAATAAGTGTGCTTCTCCATATACATGTATAGGTATCTCATTTTCGATATTTTTTAAGGTATCTCGAGAAATATTAAAGTTAGAGCAAAAGCGTTTGCACATTAGTCAACTTTTCGAGAAAAGTTTAATAGTCACCACAGAAATTTTCGATCTTCTTTTGTTTCTTAGCTACAGGTCAAAACTCGCATACGCACATTTCATTCAACTCATATCTTATTTATTATGATAGTTAGAGAAAAAATGTTTTAACAAATTTTGAACCATTTTTCAGGTAGAATAATACGGCGTAATTAGAATTTTTGACAACTTAATAGTTCTCGAGATATGACACGAACTTTTAATTTTTTAAATGGGAACCTTTGTTGAAAGTTAGACCTGTGCGCCGACGAGAATCAAGGCGGCGGCGGCGAATTGTTAAAAAAATAGCGGCGGCGGCGGCGCGCCGGCGTATGTGCTTTATTTTTTGACGGCGGCGGCGTACTTGATATTTCGGCGGCGCCGGCATACGCCGGCGTTTTAATACAAAGACTGGAGTGATTTACTCAATCATACCTACATAAAACGTAAACTTGAAATAGGTGAGAATTATGTTAATAATTTATCGCACTAGTGTAAATTATATCACATACCACATTTTTTCTTTACAAATATCAATTATCGTGTATGAATATAATTTAGTTTACGGGGAGTGGCGATAATGAACTTCGTTTCTAAACATTTTTTACAATACACTCGTTCCGTATTAATGGCAATGGGAACTTCGTTATTATTTTTATTTAAATGTAAATAAACAAAGTGTTCTCAAATCATACTTTTACTTTTATATTAACTTGAAATGTCCTTCTGATTTTGGTTTGGTAAAATAATGAAATTTTTGATATATTCCTTTACACGGTTTTCCATTTTATGAACTACTGAAGATGTTTGGCACAAATTTGTTGATCTGTTAATTAAGTTTGCATTGTACTCGTATATGTACAGTCAGTGTTCCCTTCCAAACTTTAAAAGTGATTTATCCCTCCAAACACTCTAACAAAATTGCAGACAGTAAAACCCTATCTAATAATATAACGGGAAATTCAAATATTTTCACTATTAATTGATTACATATAACAAATACATAAACAAAAATTCTAGCAAATAAAAAACAAATAGTAATTCTTAAAAAAACAATTTTTTAGTCTCTGGTCTTCATCTACTACTTATTTATAAGTGAATACATACTTTTAGCATGTTTTGAATGTGATCGGGGCCCACATTAAATATGCAGCAGTTAAATTCACTACGTCGGTATAGGAGATTACTATATTATACCAGAACGATTTTTGCATGGCGAATGTTTAAATATTTTCAAAATTTTATATATAAGAAAATTACCACAAAATTGAAAAACAATCCCTCAATCCCTGGTAATACTTAAAAATCCTACGATTTGGGAACACTGTGTACAGTACAGATGATAGATCAGAAAAGCAGTAATCAGTTTTGGAAATCACAAGAAAAAAGATTTCTGTACATTAATATTTACGATTAATATGAATTTATTTACTGAAAATATAATCATTTATAATATTATAATGACGAGAACAACGACGGCGCGTCGTACAACATATAGGCGGCGCGCCGGTAGTTGAAACGCCGGCGGCGTGAAAAATATGTCGGCGGCGGCGGCGTGGCGCGGCGGCGCACAGGTCTAGTTGAAAGTAGTCTCATATTTTTACTTATTTTATATGCTTTTCAATGATATACGAGTATAACAGGTCTACATTTTTTGCTTTAAATATGAATAAAATGCGAATTATTCATTTATTGGCGGTACAAAATTGAAGATGATTAAGAAACAAATGAAAAAAAATATTACAGATCATCATTTGTTTATTTTGATTCTATATCTATTAATTATGTTCCTAAAAAAATATTCTTAACGAGTTGTTTTCGGGTTAGTTAAGTTATTATTTATCGACGTTACAGTTGGGTATGACACAGTTCGAAAAGAAATGGTTTACTATGCTTTTGAAGCAAATAAATTGAAAAAATGAATACAACTGAAACAAATAATATTGTAACGTGCGCCCCTGACTTAAGAGTATACGAGCGCCGTCACTGGTAGAATATTCCCGAGCGATGACGTAATCCCCCGGCGGGGGAAAACCCATACGCGTTGAGACTGGTTAATTATATGCGGTGGTGTGATCCTTTGTGTTCGATGATGGTCGCGTCAGAAAGTTGCAGAAGGACACTGGGCTGTATAAATACCATCCGAAGGATAGCGGAGATATAGTCTGATATACAGAAGCAACGAGCAATGAACAGGGGGTGATATAAATAAACAGTCTACGAGTGGTGAACATAAATAAATGTAGTTATATAAATAAATGTAGTAATATAAATATTGTTTAAATAAATAATCTTAGTGTTTAAGAATTCAATAATATTCTTATTCTTAAATTAGTGTTTATAATTATTTAATCATAGTGTTAGTTACTTTTATTATCTTTTTAATATTTATCCTAATTATTTATCGTTTAATAAACGTATTACTTTCATTAATAATATTTCTTGATTTTTACACTTCACCCATATAAATAAAACGTTACAATATTTTTGCCTATAGCTCAGAAACAAAACAAGATCGAAAATTCCTGAGGCGACTATAAAACTTTCCTCGGACAGTTGACTATGGAAAGTGCAAATAGTTTTGCTCTATCGTTAATATATCCCGAGATACTCGTACCTTTAAAAAACATCGAAAATGAGACACCTGTATTCGCACCTATTAGGAAATAGGTATATGAACTAAATACATTCAGCAGTGTGCCGGTAGTCTATATTAACTGTAAAGCACGGGTATCGAATAAATAGAATGGCGTATTCAACTATTGCAAAGAAATAGTAAACTTCAATAATTAACTAAAACTTTTAGTAAAATAATAATGATGAAATATTAATTCATTGTAATAAAAATGCTTAATTATTGTAGACACAATGTTACTGACCTGAATCGATTATTAACGTAAAATTTTAAGTTTTAATATAAATAAATGCAAATATATGCCTAATGCATAGAATGCAGATACCTCCAGAACTAACCGTTAGAGAAGCATAATAACCGACTCGGGCCTGTGACGTCACAAATAATTTCAGACATTCAAGAATTCATATCTCTCTTACTAATTCGAATTTTAACATCGTGTTTTCATCAATGCTCCTAGATTTTTTTCTATATTTTCGTTTCAGAAAAAAAAAATATAAAGATATTTATAGAATACCCCATTTGTGAAATTCACGAACGAACAATCAGTTGATCTAGAAGTGTGAATGTAATTGTTATTATTGTCAGTGCTTTTTTGTTAAAAAAAGGTGTCGGAACTCAAATATTTAAAGTTTTTTTGATTAAAAAATATAGAACAGTATAATAATAATAATAAATAGTTATCAAGCTCTTCATCCGCTATGATGTGTATGTAGTACATTTTGATCTTTTGGACACAATGAAATTATTAAATACTTAAATTCGAGTTAGGTGTATGATATATGTTACAGGCAGCTATGTTAATATTAAGACCAATGAAACATATAGAATAAATAAGATAAAACTGAATATGTGTGAGACCTATTTTCCGCTATATTCAGTAAACAAACTTCCGTTTCTGCGTGACACAGTTCCACTTCCTATAGTGGGCCAATGCGAACCTGGCGGGCGCGTTCCAAGATGAGTCCCGAGGGAACGCCGGAAATTAGCCCAGATATCTCCCACGGGATACCCAGTCAGACGCACTCTACGTTACACGACTTACTAACATATTTTGCACGCATACACACTCACACCCTTTTATATACCGACAAAATATATCAGATAGAAAATCATGATCGCTAGATTGAAACATGTGATTAAAACAGGATTTAAAAGATTACAAATGTGATGTTATGGGGTTGCGTGGCTGTTTGCGTTAAATGACCAGTTGTGATTCGGACGACCTCGGTTCGAATATAACTGACGTCGACGTTTATCTGAAAACTTGAAAATTATTTCCAATATTCAAATAGCACAATAAGCAAATAAGCTGTGATGATATTTAAGGTTAGGTCTGGTAATGGTAAATGTGACAAATTGTAGATTATGAATTGATAAAAAAATGAACAAACTTCTACTAGAAATGAGAGGGTCCTGGGTTCAAATCCTAGTGGGATCCATGAATTTTACACAAATCCTTCATCATTATCTATAATTTATTATGATTTTAAAAAAGATTTAAATGCTTATGAGTACAATAATTAGTGTTGCCACAAGACGAGACGAGACGAGACTTGAGGTCGGTCTTGTCTTGATCTTGACTAAGTCTCGACTACCTTGAACACAATGAAAATACATAATTATACAATTTTGAAAATGAATATCTCTTTTTACGAATTTTCAAACAATATTTACGGCATTACTCTTAGTTTATGAAGAAGTTTTGAAAATATATTTCAAAAATTATCTACGAACTGAAGTCGAGAGTCTTGTCGAAACTTCAAGACTTTCTCGACAACACTCGATACTGGTCTCGTCTCGTTTCGACTTTTTAGTCGAGACCAATATAATGGTCTTGTCTCGACAAGACCAAGACGAGACGAGACAAGACCAAGACTGGTCTTGGTCTCGTGGCAACACTAAGTGCAATGATAGTTTAGATTCAATTTTTAGTGAAAAAGCGCCTTCTTTGGCTACATTTATCGCTTGTGTAAATATATTAAACGAAATATATTGGAAAGGCTTTGTGGTAGACAACCTTTATATATAAACTCAGTTTATTAAAATATAACTAAATAATGGTTACAAATATGTATATCATATGACACATTACAGGAATACTCCATAAAAAACAAATGATTTTTGATTAATCATAGAAAAGCTCGAGCTCTTTTAAGGTGGCATTGCTATTGTAGCTCAACGACATGTTATGACTGTCAAACCCACTATCCAGTTTCCTTATATATTGAGATATTGAAGAATTATTCGAAAATGATGAATTTTTTGAAGATTTAGAAAGAGAATCAGTTGATATTGTCGAGTTGCCACCTGATAATATTGATGTATATAAAAATTAATTTGAAAAATGCATTATTTTCATACGCGTGGTGCTGGCTTCTCGCACAGAATAAGTGATGTTATAATTTATGCTACATAATCAAAAACGAAATGAATTTTACATTTACGAGAGGTACCTAAATAGTACTAGATCTGTATATAAAAATTAATTTGAAATGCCAATAATTTGTGCTATATAAACAATGACAAAATATTTTTTTCATTTATGAGAGATACCTAAAAAGTACTAAAACCCAATATAAAAATAAAATTCGAAAACGTTTTATTTTAAAATGATTGGTGCCAACTTCACGGTCCAAGAAAAGTGAAAACGTGATAACTTATTTAATATAAACAATAGCATAATACTCTTATGGTACTAATTAGTACTATTTGGGTACTAAACTTTAGTAAAAAAAGATTATTTTTAAATAAAGACTTTGGTGCTATCGTGAAGGTGGTACCAATAACATTTAATTTGCAAAAACTTATTTATCATAAACATTTTGGAAACAATTTTTGGGGTACCTAAAGGTACCAATTGGGTACTAAATTTTCGTATATATATGTATATATATATATATATATATATATATATATATATATATATATATATATATATATATATTTAATATGTTGTGGTGCTAGCATGAAGTTGGCACCAAAATAATTAGACAATGAATAACTCCTGCGTAGAGTAAAAAACAAAAGTTTTTTAGTAGGTACTAATTGGGTACTAAATCGTAGTAACAATTTAAAAATTAGTACCCTATACCTTGGTGCCAACTTCACGCACCTATCTTTTGGGGATGATCTGCCGGGAGAGCAGTATGGACCCGGATATATATTTTGCGGGTGATCTGTCGAAGGACAGTAGGGACCCAGATATATGTTTTGGGCATGATCTGCCGAGAGAGCAATAGGGACCCGGGTATATGTTTTAAGGTGATCTGCCAGAGGGCAGTAGGGACCCAGTAGAACTCGTTGTTTTGTAGAAATATAAATTTGGAATTAACATTTTTTTTTCAATTTATTTTAGGTTGGTTTATAAAGATGTGTGTCACTTTAATTAATTTTGTTTAATATTACTATTACAGGTCAAGATGGCCGAATGTTGAAGACGGGATCACATAATCGTTGGGTGTGTGTGTGTATCTGTTTTAGAAATGCGTTAGATAATGTCTTTAATTTATCTTATAATTAAGAATGCAATTAATTTAAGTTGATATAAAGTAATTAGTAATAAATTGGATTTGTTAAATAATTGTAAGTTGGGATTGTATTATTAAAGGTAAGCGCACGCACGGTACAAATATATCATCATTACCGATATCTATGTACAAAGCAGATTGGCACACCCAGCAGTGGGTAATATGTCGTGATGACATATTTATTTATTTATTTTATTTTACATAATAAATAGAAGTTAGTCTTTGTAAAATCATGTAACAGAAATGTTTGAATAAATGATACTAGTAAAACTCTGAATATCTATATTTTCTTTACGTTTCTGTGTAAAATACCTATCGACTATTTAACAATGTATTTATCCGCATACTGTAAACAATAACATGGTCAAAGATACGATAATTGATAAACTCTTAAAACTATAGACCTACCTTTAAAAGTTTGCATAATTAGATCAGATTGTTTAGATTCCATTCTGTTAATAATTAAGTCCAAAGTCGTCTGCCATGTTATAAACAATAATACAAAAACCACGTACACACAATATTCGTAACTTTAAATGTTAAAATAAATGCTTCTAATACATTATAACTTGTACGAGTACCTGCACCGTACAAATATTTCTCTTGTACTAACAAGTTACATCTTGTCTAGAATGTCGAATAGGCTTTACAAATATGCTGTTTAGAGTAATCAAAATATTGCTGTACAAACTACTTTACTGTGTAGTTAGTACGTATTTACAAATAACTAAAATTTCAGTATTTTTTACGAGAAATTTTTGTGCACAAATAATTTTTTGCTTTTATCACAGTAATTGGTATATTTCACTATTTCACAAATCAAACATGTAAATTGTAATAATATATTATATTTTTTGCTATTATGAGTGAACTACAAAATTTTAGTAATAAATGCAACACGGGAAGGAAAGTTTATCTGCTGTTGTGATATTTTATGTAAATGTCATTCAAATTATTATAATGTAGATACAATAAATTTGTTTGTATGTATGATTTTTTTCGTGCACGAGTTTTATTTAATATATCGGAGTTTGAGTTATTGTTATTGCTGATTTTTATACTAGAAATTAACTGTCATTGTTATAAATAAAGAAAACAAATCCCTTAGTAACGATTATAAAGAAGGTGATAATTTATTTGTTTTCTATCATCGCTGTGATGGACATATAACTACAAAGATTCTGGATGTTGATTGACAGTAAACATGTCACGTGACTTACGAATTATATATCAGTGTAAGTTTGTTTTGATTGGTTACTTTCGCACACGTGATCATAAATACAAGGATTCAATTGGATAAGTTTTAACCAAAAAAATTTCAATCTAATAAAATATCAAAAAATGTATTTTAGTTATATAACAACAATCATCACGAAAACGTTCTAATATATTTTGTTCTGCAATTACATAAATACATACATATGGTATAAAATTCATACATTTGCAAAAATTTGTTTTTTCTGTTCAAATGATATGTATAAATATGTAATGAAGCATTCCTGGAATTTTTGCAGAGAAAATCGATTCCATTACAAATAAATGTTTTAAAATTGTCATAAATTTTCTTTACATTATAAATCTACGAACCATTAATTACTTTGCCGCAAAAATCTTTCTTCCCTTTGGAAGACACACGGAAGTCGCGGATATTCATTTGAAATAAAGAGGGCAAAGAGTAAAAACCAAACACTGACCTTATTACATGGACGGGGCATGTAGCAGTGGCGGCTTGTCAGGGAAGGAAAGGGAGGTGTAAAATGGTCTTAAGCCATAATTTTTCTGTATTAATCATGTTAGGTCTATTTTTTAGACCGCTGTGCATACAACGGAGGCTAAGCTTTTCTGCGCCTTAAAAGCGTAATTCTTAAAGGCACACTCCATACTCGTACCACAGAATAGAGACTTTATAAAGTCTCTATTCTGTGCTCGTACTGCATGCAGGATACGTGAATCAAGCCAACTTATACCAGCGTATAAGTTAGCACAGGACGCTGTTTTCCATTGCACTTCGTGAACGCTCTGTATGAGTTATAGGAACTGCAGTAATGTAAATGTACAGTAGATTTTTATTTTCTGAGGGTATTTTTTGAACAATCTCAACACTCTCTCCCCCTTTTCCTGAGATGAGCCCCCCTCCGACAAATGTCACGAACCGCCTCTGGCATGGAGCGATAGAATCCGAAGCAAGAAGGGATGAATACTACTATTATTCGCACATAAAGAGATAAAGGATTAACAGAAGGGTTCAGGGATGCTTTATACCACATAACCTTTCATTAAAGTACATTTGATTTGAAAATTGCCAACGTGTGTAGATATCTGATAAACCAATTTGATTAAATTTCATTCCAAATTACTTAGATCAAAACGTTGGCAATAGTGAAGTGCGGTAGCAACCTTAAATTGAACTTAGTTATAACTCTAAATACTTAGTTAAACTATCAAATAATTCAAAAGTGTTGTGATTTCCAAACAAAAACACTAGTGCGAACTACCTGAGATTAAAATTTCAGTGAATATTATTATTATTAAAGGTTTAAAAATCACAAAATAAAAACAGTGAGCAGTGTGTGACTCAGCACATCTTGTCGAGCGCGCGCGTTTAAGCGCAGCGCTGAGCGATTGAAATCAGTGTTGCCAACTGTACTGCAAATAAAATATTTCTGTTTTAAGTATAAACCCAGGAAAAACTGTAACAATGCAGCAAACAAGTGGCGGATATAATATAACAACTACAACTACTACATATATAACAACAACATTGGCAACTACACCGATATACAGTCAACCAACAACGACAACCCAACAAACGCCTATTGTGAGTACACTGGATATAAACTCCATATACACCAATTATCAAAACAACTATCTTTCACCAAGATATACGACACCACCGACTACGACACCACCGACTTCGACACCAAATGCTGTGACATCCCCTATAGGATTATCCTGGCAAAAAGTCATCAGAAAACACACAGCCAAAAGAGGCAGAGAGACAGAAACTGACGCCACGAATAAACGTACTAATAGAAATAGTCAAAATGATAGCATCATAACATCACCGACATACAACACAAACAGATTTGTTTCATTAAGCGACGAGCCTGTCGAGCCACAGAAGAAAAAGGATCCAAACCCACCACCAGTATTCATTCAAGACGTTGTAGATTATCGTCTAATGCTTGAAAGTCTTAAAACAGTCCTAGATCCAAAAGAGTTTATCTGCAAAACACAAGCGAATAGCTGTGTAAAAATCAACACTTATACCTCAGATGGATATAGAAAACTGATCCGCCTATTAGACGTAAATAAAACAGCATTCTACACTTACCAACCACGACAAGAAAGAGCTTATCGAGTCGTCCTTAAAAACATTCATCAATCTGTCCCTGCAAAAGATGTACAAGAAGCACTAGAAGAGAAAGGATTCGAAGTAAGAAATGTAATTAACATCAAAAGCTGGAAAAACAAAGAACCTCTCCCTATGTTTTTTGTGGATCAGGAACCAGGTGCAAACAATAAGAAGATCTACGAATTAAACCACTTGCTCGGAACAAAAATCAACGTGGAAGCTCCAAGAAAAAGAAGAGAATTGCCACAGTGCATGAGGTGCCAAGAATACGGGCACACAAAGAGCTATTGCAGAAAGCCATTTTACTGTGTGAAATGCGCTGAAAATCATCCAACGAAGGAATGCAAAAAAGACAAGAATACCCCTGCGATATGTATCCTATGCTCAGGCCCTCATCCAGCTAACTACAAAGGCTGTAGCACCTATAGAGATCTTCAAAAAATGAGAAATAAACCGAATCAAACTACAAACTATCAACGTTACCAAATACGAGAAAACGTAAGCTATCTAAATGCAACAAACAATAACACTAATCAAGAACCAAACTACCAACAAAATCAGGAAGCAAATAACAACTACATGGCTACATTTCTAAATAAATTTGAATCCTTATTTAATCAGCTAATGAAGCAAAACACAATGATTTTAAATCTACTCACGACACTGGTCAATAAAACAAATGCCTAACACAATCCGAATTGCACTTTGGAACGCCAATGGTTTGGCACAACACAAAAATGAAACCGAAATATTTCTAAAACTAAACAAAATCGATATTATGTTAATAAGTGAAACACACTTTACAGAAAGGAACTATTTAAAAATCCAAAACTATAAAACATATAGTACAAATCACCCCGACGAAACGGCACATGGGGGCACAGCAATTTTAATATGCGAAACAATAGAACACTATGAATTAGAAGAGTTCAGAAAAAATCACCTGCAAGCAACGAATGTCAAAATTAAAGACTCACACGGATCGCTTATTATATCTGCAGTCTATTGTCCCCCAAAACACTCAATAAAAAAGCTAGATTTTGAAGAATATTTTACCTCACTGGGAAGCAGATTTATTTCAGGGGGTGACTATAACTCAAAACATACCCACTGGGGCTCAAGACTGAACAACCCAAAAGGCAAGGAACTACAAAAAGTATTATTAGATAAAGGATACAGTCATATAAGTACAGGTACACCTACATACTGGCCTACAGATACCAACAAGATGCCAGACCTACTTGACTTTTTCATTATAAACAATATATCAACAAATTATACTCATGTAGAATCAAACTTTGACCTAACATCTGATCACTCGCCGATAATTTTTACTCTGAGCTCAACTATTATAATAAAAGAGAAGAAACCCTCTCTGTACAACAAGAAAACTAACTGGAGTACTTTTCAAAAATTGTTACACGACAATACCAATCTGCAAATCCCTCTCAAGACCCCCAGCGACATAGACGAAGCTGTGGAATATCTCACTAGCCTGATTCAAAGTGCGGCATGGCACTCAACACCTAACGACTCAAAAGATAACGACAACACCCCGAATTATCCGAAAACCCTCCTAGAACAAATTTCAGAAAAAAGAAAAGCCAGGCGGATCTGGCAACAGTCTCGCCATCCAGACGATAAAAGAAAGCTAAACCGTCTATCAAATAATGTAAAAAACACGATAAAGAAAATAAAAAACGACACTTTTGAAGATTATTTACGTAATCTCTCCGCACTTCCTGAAAATGATTATACTCTCTGGAAAGCAACAAAAAAACTAAAAAGACCAACACCCAATAATTCACCAATAAAAAAAGAAGACGGGACTTGGACAAGAGATAACAACGAAAAAGCAGAAGAATTTGCAAAACACCTCGCAAACGTGTTCCACCCCTTTCCTTCTACCTTATCAGCTGAAGAAGACAGAAATTTCGAAGAAAAATTAACTACTCCGCTACAGTTATCTCCCCCAATACAGCACGTCACCCCCAAAGAAATCAAAAGCGAAATTAATCATTTAAAAAGTAACAAATCTCCAGGATACGATCTCATAAACTCAAAAGTGCTCAAAGAACTTCCAAGGAAAACTATCGTATTACTGACCCACATCTACAATGCAATCCTCAGAGTACTATACTTCCCAGTACAGTGGAAATTTGCACTGATAACAATGATCCACAAACCTGGTAAACCATCCCAACAAGTATCATCCTATAGACCTATATCACTCCTGCCAATACTTTCCAAGTTATTTGAAAAGTTACTACTTAAAAGGTTAAAAATAATTATAGAAGAAGAAAATATAATCCCACTGCATCAATTTGGATTCAGAGAGCAACATTCTACCATCCAGCAGGTACATCGTATAGTAAATGAAATAGAAAATAGTCTCGAACACAAAACAATAAGTACTGCAGCATTCATCGACATAAGTCAAGCTTTTGACCGCGTTTGGCATACTGGACTACTCTGTAAAATTAAATCTAAACTGTCAGATCAATATTTTCTTCTGATAAAATCATACTTGCACGATCGATACTTTAAAGTAAATTACCAAAATTCCTATTCCCAAATATATAAAATAAACGCCGGAGTACCCCAAGGCAGCGTCTTAGGTCCAACTTTATACCAAATCTTCACTGCTGACCTGCCATGCCATGAGAAAGCCACAACAGCCACCTATGCGGACGACACGGCCATCATAGCCACACATAATGACCCAAATGAAGCAACTACAATCCCTCAGAAATCCTTAGATGACATTGTAAAATGGGCTAATAAATGGAGAATACAAATTAATGAAAATAAATCAACCCACGTTGTCTTCACAAATAAAAAGGTTACCTGCCCAAAAATAAAAATAAACGACAAAGAATTAGAAGCCAAAGAAGATGTGACTTACCTGGGTATGACCCTCGACAAAAGATTGACATGGCAAAAACATGTCAAAATTAAAAGAAAACATTTGGACCTAAAAGTCAGAAAAATGTATTGGCTTCTACGCCCCAAGTCTCAACTAACCGTAGAGAATAAACTCTTACTATATAAAACCATTATTGTACCAATATGGACGTATGGAATCCAACTATGGGGTTGTGCTAAAAAGTCCAACACTAATATCATACAAAGATTACAAAATAAAACGCTAAGAATGATAATAAACCCTCCCTGGTACGTCAACAACCACACGTTACATAAAGATTTCAAAATTCCATACGTCCATGAACAAATACAAAAATACGCCACAAAACACGCAAACAGACTAGAAGCCCACCCGAACGAACTAGCGACCAGTCTACTAAACAATGAAGACGATCTCCGAAGACTGAAGAGAACAAAACCACTAGATCTCAAATCCACTTAAATATGCAAATATTGCAATTAATAAATTACTTTTGTACATTTATCGAGGAAACTCCACTGGGAACTTACCTCACACATGACATGTAAATACCTTATCAAATTTGCTGGTTGGCCACAAGGCCAGTTGTAAATACTATTATTAAATTAAAAAAAAAAAAAAAAAAATTACTTAGATAAATTTCCTGTATAATTATATTGTTTTAAGGTATAAATAATGTTCCTGATTGTTACACTACTTTGCTTTCTAAATCTTCAATTGATATACTCGTAGATTTTTACTTATTTGGCAATATCTTTACGATCTATCATAAAATGAAAATTACTAAAATAAGATGTATAAAAATGCATATACATAGTTTCTTGGTTTACTTTTTGCAACATTTCGTTGCAATAGACTGACACCTTTAGGAATTTTTATGCCTTGACCGTTTATCCTGAAAGTCACAAAACAAAATAATATGACGTCACTACAGTCATTCGTGTGAATAATCAGGAATACGCAGCAGACAGACATGAACCTGTCCAAGTGACAAGCAGAAGCAAGAATACGCTCGATTTATCTCGAAAACCAAGGGATTAAACTGGAGCAAGATATTCTGTCTGCTATCTGCCTGCTTACTTCTCAGCTTCAGCAGTGGTGCAATGAATTTTAAATTTTTATGTTTGGGAATATATTACAGGGGAGTAATGACTTTTTCTCGGCCAAAAATAAAAATAAGAATTTTTATACTACAAGGCAAGAAATATAACAACGTGGAAACCAAAAATTTATGGTTACTGAGTCAAATTTGAATCTATGACAATTGCCAATTTTAGTTTTTAAATGAAAACATGCACTACACTACACAGATTAAATTTGTTTTCAGATCGAGAGTGTCCGGAACTCCAAGACCCAGAACTGGGTCGGGTAACTGTGACAGGAAGGCTGTTTGGTGATCGGGCTACATATACATGTCAACATGGGTATCATGTGGTTGGACTGCAAAGTCGCACGTGTCAAGCAGATGGACAGTGGGCGGGAGCTCAGCCTGCTTGTAAACAAAATAGTAAGTATAATTATATCATACGTAGTACTATGACGATACGTCATTCCCTGTTGACATTACACTGTTGATCTCACACTACTGACTTTCAGGGACCTTGAACACACTAGCTTTTTTATTTTTTTTGTGCAGTCAATGCGGTAAATAACTTCCGATTGCACACATCACGCATCCGAAATATTACGATAACAACCGAATAATTATTTGTTTGACATTGGTTTTCTTTGTTAATCTAACTGAAGTTCATTTTTCTGTGACGCTTCTGTATATTTCTTCTGTGGTTCTATAATATTTATTCCGTATGACTTTTATTAGTAAAACTTCCTCGAAAACTTCCATTCTAAATTTCCATATTGTACTGTATGTACTTCAGTTTTTACATATGTAGCAATTATAGACTTGTTAACCCTATTTACGAGCCCTGACTCACATCAATTAGTCCACTTATAAAAATTCATTTATCGTGACTTAGGTAATACCAATTTTTAATAATAATTAAACAAGTCTGTATTCTTTATTTACAATTAAAGCCGACCCAGCTATAGGCGCCGGCTTTTCTATAACCCAGGGGGGTTTAGTTTAAGTACCTACGAGAGTCTTATGTCTTTTTATATAATTTTAAACATGTTACGCCTATTTTTTTTTAACAGCTATTTGAAATTGTAGCTTGATGTTTTTGTAAATTACAAGACTTGACTTGAAAATCAAGATTATATACGAAAACGCGCGAATAAGTAGCTAGGTTCCGATTCTACGAAGGCGTAGAAAGGACATGAAAGAAAAATATTTATAATTGCAAGTATTATCTTGCAATTAGGCTTAATTGCAACTTGTATCTTGCAATTAGGCTTAATTGCAACTTGTAGCTTCCAATTAGGCTTTATTGCACCTTTTATCTTGCAATTAGCCTAACATAACCAAACCTAACCTAATTGCAAGATTTATCTTACAATTAGGTTAGGTTTGGGTAGGTTAGTCAGGGTAATTGCTATTTAAAAGTGGCAATTATGGCTTATTGCCAAATACAAGTTGCAATTAAGCCTAATTGCAAGATACAAGTTGCAATTAAACCTAATTGCAAGATACAAGTTGCAATTAAGCCTAATTGCAAGATGAAACTTGCAATTATAAATATTTTTCTTTCATGTCCTTTCTACGCCTTCGTAGAATCGTAACCTAGCTGTGTGTGGTAAAATACGGCGTGGCGCGCTATATGTTATGCTGATTCACTTCTGTAGATGGTTAAACTATCGCACAAAAGCCCAAAAAGCTATACTCCATTCGAATTAAGATTAATAATTGAGACTTCAGATTTTGTCCACATATTCTCGGGTCATTCTAGTATATATTCCAATAATGAATAGATTTTTTAAACCTCTTAATATCTCGGAGAAAAATAAAGTTCCAATATATGGCAAAACCGAATGTTATTTAAATGGGGAAAAATCAAATGCATTTGCGCGCGGTCAAATATTAAAATTAAGCGGAATCATTACCAGTGTAATTTTTATTTTATTTATTTGAAACCACTTTAGCAGGCGGCCCGGTTAAAATTCAACTTGCTCCCTTTTAAGGTCTACCATAATACATATACTATAAATAATTTATGTTAATTCATATATTATACATACTTTTAAATCTTTTTTTTTAATTTTTAAATCTGAATGTATGATTTATTTTTATGAATAAAAGTCTATATTTCAAGGTATATTATTGATATTGTTATAAAACATAAGGAACTATAAGAAAATGAAATGTAGTCTTAAAGAACTTCTTAATTTTTCTGGTAATTAAAAAAATAACTACTTGATTTTTTCAAGTAATTGAAAACAAATACTTGATTTTTCAAGTTCTTGAAATTGTAACTACTTGACTTGACTTTCGGCTACTATTACTTGACTTGAGCTTGGCTTGATTTCAAGCCATTCAAGTAACTTGAATATCAAGTCAAGCCGTGAAACCCTACAAATTCTACTTGACCAGTAATGCAATAATTGATGCAAATGTCATGATTGAAATATTTTTGAATTAATGAGATTGAACCAAAAGCGCTAAAAAAATTGTATAGGAGCAGGGGGGCCAAAACATAGTTTCGCCCCTTCTATATTTTGTCACGGGGGCCAACGCCCCCTTTGCCCAGCCCCATCCATTGCCGGCGCCTACGGACCCAGCTGTACTAGCGGTGGCGGGTTTAAATTTCGGTTGTGTGCGTCTTTCACAATTTCATCTTTATTTTTCAATGCAACGATAAAAAAAATCTGTTGTGGCCAGCACAATACCTCTCGCCATTTTCATTTTATGTTGCATAGGGCGCGAGCAGTTATTTAACTTTGGTAGCCTTGGCAAGCAGATATGGGGGCCCGTGTCAGAATGAGAGCTAGTAATATACATACGTGTCCAGTATCATAAGTTTTCATCCGAAACATTATGATTTTCCAAATCCATGTGGATTATTTTCCTCGACAATGGATGACAAATAAACATCAGAATATTTTGAAATTTTGAATGAAAAATTATGACATATGACAATTGTGACATCTATGTAAATAACTACTAGCCGTCATTCTGACACGGATCCTCATATCTGCTTGCTAAGGTCAACAAAGTCACATGACTGCTCGCGCCCTATACGTAACGAATTTAACATTTCTTGTATACACACAAATAATTGAAATTGTTTCTCTTCTTTCGTTCTATGAGAAATTTTATCCTACTATTCTAATATGTTCAAAATTCTTCAAATTCATTGACGGTATTAGCAGTATTTCTTAAGGATATATGTAATATTAACATACCTGTAATTTAAATACATATTAAATTAATACAATAATATAATTAACAGGCCTATTCTGTAAAATCGAATCGTTACCATAACGAAATCGTTATTATGATAATCGTTATTTCTACTTAACGATAATCGTTATCTTCGTATCCGTATTATGTAACATATTTTGAAAAATAATAACATTGGGATCAAGATAAGAACTTTATTTCTTAAAATCAAATTATAATTTAAATGAAATATCTAAAATAATTCACTATAACCACAAAACTTCTAGGTTAGATTGATTCTGGCTGTCAACCTGTCAGCTGTCGGACCATTCTTTTTCTTTTTGTAGGTTATGCTAGAGCAACTACTACCATCTGTAGACAAATTGGGAAGCTTGCGCTAGGCGCTACGAATAATAATATGACTGGTTTTTGAGATCACTGTTCAACATAATAGCAATTTTATTTTGACATAAATAAAAATGCTGAATTATTGACAAAACGTTTAGATAACGAATGATTTTTCCAATCGTTAAGAAATACCGATATCGTTATCTTTTTTTCGTTATATTATTGTTTACAGAATACCACTTTAACGATTATCGTTATGTTAACGATTTAACAATGAAAAATGTCATAACGATCGTTTACAGAATAAGCTTATTAAACGATTTTCGTTATTACCATGACGATATAACGTTTTACCGATTCGTTATGTCACAACAATCTTACAGAATAGCCCTATAAATGTACTCATACCTCCCAGAAAAATCTGACACTGACATTTTGCATTTATTTGTCAATTACAAAAAATTTAATATCGCAACTGTTTTTCGGGCAACGAGATTTATTACAACAAATTATTCTATATTATTATATATATACAGTGGAGTCCGGATATAGTGAACTTAAAAATGCATTAAGACTGGTTCACTATATCCGAGGTTCACTAAAAAGGAAAATAAAATTTCTCGTGTTAATTGTACGTTTAACATATGTATGTATTTATTTATTTTATACGGTTACATCATGTGTATGTATTATTAAAAAAAACATATTTATATGTATTATAAACTACTTAAGATAGTCGGAAATTTTAGTTTGTACATGAATGCTAGAAAAACGAATGTTATTTATATAGTTTTCAAGGGCACAAAACCATCCCAAACTTGAGCTGGAACTTCGCGTGATTGTAAAAAAATGTGTTACGGTAATTTTATGGGGATGGACGCATGGGGATTATGGGGAAAATTTCAGGGAAGCGTACTGCGCAAGCGACGCCTATGAGATTCGACATACTCTCTAGTCTATCGTTCTGGTTTTACTACCTCTCGTACGTCGATTCTTTCGATCTCTTGTGTTTCCATCTGTTGTGTGTTTGTTGTCATTATAAAAGTTTACTATAAACGGAAATTTTATACCTTAAGTTAATAAAATTCTGTTCACTTTATCCGGAAGTTCATTATAAACGGGTTCATTATAAGCGGATAAAATTTGTATTAGTCTTATGGGAAAAAATTAGGATACCTAAAGTAGCGTTCACTTTAGCCGGAAGTTCACTAAAAGCGGGTTCATTATATCCGGACTCCACTGTATCTCCAAATCTATACGAGATATAATAAAAAATTTAAATGTGTCAGATTGAGAATTTAATTATCTTTAAACGATTTTCGTTATTACCATGACGATATAACGTTTTACCGATTCGTTATGTCACAACAATCTTACAGAATAGCCCTATAAATGTACTCATACCTCCCAGAAAAATCTGACACTGACATTTTGCATTTATTTGTCAATTACAAAAAATTTAATATCGCAACTGTTTTTCGGGCAACGAGATTTATTAAAACAAATTATTCTATATTATTATATATATACAGTGGAGTCCGGATATAGTGAACTTAAAAATGCATTAAGACTGGTTCACTATATCCGAGGTTCACTAAAAAGGAAAATAAAATTTCTCGTGTTAATTGTACGTTTAACATATGTATGTATTTATTTATTTTATACGGTTACATCATGTGTATGTATTATTAAAAAAAACATATTTATATGTATTATAAACTACTTAAGATAGTCGGAAATTTTAGTTTGTACATGAATGCTAGAAAAACGAATGTTATTTATATAGTTTTCAAGGGCACAAAACCATCCCAAACTTGAGCTGGAACTTCGCGTGATTGTAAAAAAATGTGTTACGGTAATTTTATGGGGATGGACGCATGGGGATTATGGGGAAAATTTCAGGGAAGCGTACTGCGCAAGCGACGCCTATGAGATTCGACATACTCTCTAGTCTATCGTTCTGGTTTTACTACCTCTCGTACGTCGATTCTTTCGATCTCTTGTGTTTCCATCTGTTGTGTGTTTGTTGTCATTATAAAAGTTTACTATAAACGGAAATTTTATACCTTAAGTTAATAAAATTCTGTTCACTTTATCCGGAAGTTCATTATAAACGGGTTCATTATAAGCGGATAAAATTTGTATTAGTCTTATGGGAAAAAATTAGGATACCTAAAGTAGCGTTCACTTTAGCCGGAAGTTCACTAAAAGCGGGTTCATTATATCCGGACTCCACTGTATCTCCAAATCTATACGAGATATAATAAAAAATTTAAATGTGTCAGATTGAGAATTTAATTATCTTTAATATTTGTAGTAACAATTTTTCAAAAAATAATATTTAGAATTTTTCTTTTTAGAAACTACCACTTCCGGTTGTCCAATTGTTACCAGAACCTATTCAACTCTTCCCATTACTGTTAGATTGAGGAATCCGTAGTTATACAGGTCTTTAGTCTTATAGAATTTGAGAAATCGTATCTCCAACAACCTCACACACACACACACAGACATCATTGTAAAAATGTTAAAATCGGATTATATGGACCTTAAATCGTGCTTATGCAATAAAATCTGGATATGCGATTTTTAGCATGAATCCAATACCTCTCTTAGCGAGAGGTAAAAAGTTACTGTGAAAATTGTCTCATCCCCATCATATCACCCACCGCTTATACAGGGTATTAAAAAAGTAGAAAAAAATGTGGGTAGGTATATACATTTCGATATGCTGGTTCTTAATCAAAAAGATTTCTCCAAAATTCTGAAAATTGTTTCTTATTTTTCATTTAAATCTTTTTTATTGCACCACCGCCGACATGAAATTAATTAAAAATAATGAATTATCTAGATAAAATCATGTAACAGACGTTGTATAGGAAATAATTACGAATTAATTTATTTCCTATTCATCGTATGTTACGTGATTAGATAATTCATTGTTTTTAATAAAAAAATCCATGTCGGCAGTGGCGCACTAACAAAGAATTAAATGAAAAATAGGAAATAATTTTACGAATTTAGGAAAAACTCTTTTTGATATCGAGAATAAACATATCGAATTGTATATATGTATCCTCAAATTTTTTATCCTTTTTTAACACCCTGCATACAATAATGTAAGAAAATCGTGTAATAATTATAATAAATAATATTTAAAATTAAATATTTGAATATTATAAAAGCACTTAAAGTATTTATTTACTAAAACCTAACAATCTTGACGTAAATTTGTTTCAAAGTTCTTTCAGTTTTTGGTAAAACAATATACATTGTATTCGTTTTACATTAAAAGAATATATTATTCTCATATTTTAGAACAGAAGGTATCTATAATCCTAAACACGGAATCGTTTAAAAAAAATAAAAAATCCCGATGTGGCGTAGTTTATTAAACCGTTTATTGATCACTTGTAAAGTACAAAAAACGCATTTTGGTCTATAATGTTACCCGACCATGGGGTTTAAATAAAAGACCCAGCATTTAATAATAATAAAAAAAACTTTATATGTGTCACTAGAAAATAAAAATATCTATAATATTAATAATAATTGCTGATAATTAATTTTATTCCCACATATATTTAACAAAAACAATAAAATTAAAGCGGGTGGGCCAACTTATGTGGATCCGGGCTCGTTTTTATTATCTCTATCAAATGTGGCATTTTAATTAATTTAATTTTTTTCTGTTTTACTTAATTAAATAGTGATTATTAATGTTCTATAACGCAGGTCTTGTTGCAGTATACTGCCTATCGCCTCCTAACATTGATCATGCCAGGCATAATGCCTTACCAGAGCAAACAACTTTTGACTTGGATTCCACGCTGCAGTATTACTGTCACACTGGATACGCGACCAATGGTTTCCCCAGAGCAAAGTGTCTTGCTATTGAGGGACAGGTGAGAAGCATATAATCCTTTATTTTATATTATATAATGTAGAAAAATTTCAGTTCATACATTTTCTAATATCTATAAGTAACTGCTATTGGTTTCAAATTGATCATTTAGTGCAGTCTTCTGAAGAACATCACTAAAATTCCAATAGTGTATGTTCCATTTTCTATACTTGATTGTATGTAAATTCAGTAGCTAATAGATCAAACACTAACAATATTTTACCTATGTATATAGAGCATTTATTTCAGATAATAAATTAAAAGCTATTATTGTTTAACATATAATCATAGCTACTACATTACTTGGTACTATATTTTATTTTTCAGTTAAGTAAATTCTAAATTTCCCTAGTACGATATAAGTTGATGCTCTGCCTTGCTTGCACTCAAATAGAAATAAATAATGTTCTCAGTTTTACTAACCTCTTTTAACAAATAATTCAATCAGTTAGAATTATATTTATAATCTACGAGTATGATCATAAATTTATTTTTATATTTGGGGTAATTAGAATTGGAAACATTTTTTTTTTCACTCCAGCCATTTGAAATAGAGTTTTTTTAATATAATAATACCATAAAGCAACGGATAGGTTTAGTTTCAATAGTTCTGCCAAATCAATGCAGTCATCTCTTCAATAAATAAATAAATATATATATATATATATATATATATATATATATATATATATATATATATATATATATATATATATATATATATTTCAATTACTTCGATTGATTATATACATGAAGTGTTTACTATACCACCTTACCAATTCAGTATTGTAGAGAATAAAGCATAATTTTGATCATTCTGATTGACTGAAAGTTTACGCACTGTATTTCGGACTAGTGTCAATGTACATGACATGTGAGATCTCGTGTCATTTTTTTTGTGTAGTCAAGTATTATTTTTATCCGATTTGGAAAGCAAGTAGATAATACTTTATATTTCATACTTACTGACTAGAATATATGTTTCGATGGCATTATGATACCTTTTTAATATTTTAATAAAATGTCAGATGACAGCCGATGAATACCGCCATTTTTTAATTTCGTCTGTTTCAAATTGGTGTTGATGTGAGTGTCATTTACTGAATTGTTAAGGTGGAATAGAGTATACAGTCCATGACACGAAAGAAAAACGTTCTAAAGAATGTTAATGCTATCAGAATTTTTGTAAAGCGGTACTACGATTAGAAATATTTTACTATGACTTGTTATACGCAATATATACAGTCATGGACTATAAGAATCACTTGACAAACCCTAAAAGCTGTTATTATTATTATTATTATATAATTTATAAAACTAGTAAATAATAATTTTGCACATCTGTCCGTAGGCAAGCTGGTATGGCCCCGATATAACCTGCGAACCCCGTAGCTGCGGTGCCCCCCACGACATTGCTCACGGCTGGCATTCTGGAGAGTGCTACACATACGGATGCCGGGTCAGCTACTTGTGCGCTGAGAGCTTCGAGCTGGTAGGCAAGGCTGAGCGATTTTGCCAAGCTGATGGTACCTGGGCCCCTAAGGAACTCCCAACCTGTGTTCGTAAGTGTAGCGAACAGCAACATCATTCGGGGGAGGGAGAAACCGAGGAGGTCGAGTGTTTTGGCCTCGGATTTGGATGTAATTGTTAGAGAATGAGATATGGAATGGGGAGGGAGTGTTTAATATAAATTATGCGAATAATGTGCTGGGTGAAAACGAATAATGGTTGTTCTAGGTAGGTGTACAAATTTAAATCAAGTAAAAAGTTATTCATTATTTTAAGTTTAACATTCTTTTTCAAATTTAGAATTTTTTATTTCTATAAACCTATTTTTAAAACCAACTTCAATATTATTTGTCCTAATAATATTCATTCTATTACAAAGTGTACTAGGAAAGTTTTGCAATACACATTAATTTTTATAATCTTTTAAAATACTTAAATCAGTCGTTAAATCAACTCGGTTCCTCAGGCACACTCGTCATCCCACTCGATGATTGTGCCATTTGCATAACGTTATTAGTTGATCATGTGTTTAACTACACATTGTAACCACGATACTTATCAAAAATACATTGGAAAATAAGCTATGTCAAAATTAACAACGTGATTAAAGTTAACAATATTTTATGCAACTGGGCATTAATGTTTTAGGTTTTAGTAAGCACATCATACAAATAAAGTTAAATTTCGTCCCGTGTTACGATGCTTTAACATAGCGAAATGTTCATTTTCAAACTTATTGAGCATCTTGCGACACCACGAAACGCGTCGTACTATACGCTCGTCTATTAAGGGAACAAACTTTTCTCGATTGAAGGTAGTCGTGCAAAATAATATAAACTGCCGGTGCAGGAATGGCCAAACCCTCTTCTATCTGGCGATAGGTCACATGACTATTGAACTCGAACATCTTCCTGACAGCAACGATGACCTTCGTGACAGACGAGGATGGGCGGCTTGATCTCAAAGTGTCTTCCAGACTGAAATTTTCTCTCTGGATCTGCCGATATGGTCGTACGATGAGGACAATATTCTTCCAGCATAGAAGCTATTTCATCCAAAAACATTCAAAACACGTGCAAAGCTAGAGCGCAAAATTGCCCGGTATTCTGTTTTTAACCAAGATGACATTGCGAGCTTTTTCACTGTCCAGCGGTCTCAATACGCTTGAACTGTTTTTTGCGTTAAAAACGGTTTAACCCGCTTCAAACCACTTTAATTTAGATTTTAGCGTTGGAACGTGACGTCACAGACTCAAGCGTTTAAAGTATGTTTATGATGTTCAGTTCATACCGTTTTGTCAGCCGGTTCATAACAGTCTTTTAGGTTAATATCAGATGAAGTTAGCAAAATGAACAATAAATAAGGAACCTTATGAACTAGTAAATGTAAAAATAGGCGATATTGTATTCCAGGTTAATGAAGAAACTGCAACAGCCATTAGAAATTACCGGAGTTTATTGTCTTTTGTAGGGTTAGAAACTCAAAATGACAGATGCTCGGAGTTAAAACGCAAAACATTTCATTTTAGCGTAGTACGAACTTATGACGTCATTTATGAAACCGGTTATAAATTGATGACGTTCAGTATAGACCGATTGCTCGCCAGAAAACAGCTTTATCTTGTCATAACGTGCGACCATTTCTTGTGCTATATTGAAAAACTTTCTTAGTATCCTATATACATACAAATTATCAGTGTACATAAAAATTCACATATCTATGTATAAACACATCCAAAAGTATTTTTTTATTATTATTAATAAACTCTACATTTATTAAACCATCATTTAATACAAGTGTATCAATAATTTTCAAAATATATCCCTGTCACTGCAAATATTTTTTTATCACCTATACATAATGTTAAAAATAAGATACTCGTAGATATTTAATAAAATTTGTTGATAAATAGAATTTTAGAAAAATGGCATTGTCTGTATGACGTCCACACTGCTGAATAAATACGGATGCCCATTTTATTTGTTCCCACCTGAAAATACATGAATAGGCAACTCATTTTTCTTTTTATAAGTTACTTGGTTTTTAAATTTTGATTTTTATAATTAACGAATAAATAATTGCTGATTATGCCAGAGAAAATATTGAAGTGGCTGGTGAAATATATTCGGTGTTGCCTATTCTTAAACTTTCAGGCGGGAACAGATAAAAAGGGCACCTTGTATAAGAAACAAGAACGAAGGAAATAGATATAGCTCGTGCCAATAAGAAGGAAAAAAAATGCTCAATAGAAGGTGTACCAAACCCTACCTAACCTTTTTTATAAGCAACACTTGCCTAAAACATACAAGTAACCACTCCTTCTTTTTCGAGTTCAACTCGACTGGGCGAATATTGGTCTTTGCGCATTTCCTTTCTGTTTTGACACGAGCTATATAGTAAAAAACGGAAATAGTTCATCATGGTTAAATTTTAACCCTTAATAGTATTATGTCATTTGTTTTTCTTTTACCACCAGTCATATTGAATTTGAATGTTTCTACTTCTAATTTGTTTTTAGAAGCTATTTACTGTATCAGACATTTAATTATACACTAAATTTCATATTTTCACTCAACATTAACAAAAAAACTAAAGTAACCATTTGTGTTCCATTTTAATCACGTCCCTAGTTAGGGGTTAATAAATATTACAAATATTATTTATTTTTTGTGTTTATGAAAAAAAAAAAGTTACATTTTAATACATAAGTAAATACGAGTATATTCTCTAACTTTGATCAAGGCAATGTCACAACCCATTGTGTTTAAATAAAATTTAATTTGTATATTTAAACTTTTTGTGAATAATTAGATTGTAGTATATATATATATATATATATATATATATATATAAACTGAAAAAGTAATAATTCCTTTTGTTTCTAAACAAAATTTGTTTACATATTTAATAGCAGATTGTAAACTTTCTATTTATATTCAAACAGCAATATAATAAGGTTTACTACCAGTTACTACTGTTGGGTATGAGTTAAATCAATTTCCATTTAAAATGAATGAATTTCTACTGTTTTGTATGTATAAATTTGAAAAGGAAACTTACCATTTGTAGTTAGCATAATTGATAAAGTAGCCTAGATCAACCATTATCCTTGCTTTATGATCGGTTGCTTGTGGGGCCGGTACGTCTGTGGGTTGCGTGCGATGTTGTTACAGCGGTTCAGTGCTCCCCGCCGGAGAACCCACGTAACGGGAAGGCCATCTACACGTCGTGCAGCTACAACTCTGTCGTGAGCTACGAGTGCAAGTACGGATACACGTTGGTCGGCGAAGCCACCCGTCGCTGTGGCGCTGATCGCAAGTGGACAGGCGCGGCCCCAGTCTGCAAGGGTACAATACATTCTCTTCTCTTTCTAGTCAGACACTGAAAGATCAGCAAAGTAGCAAAGTAAAGCATTCATTCACCAGTGTTGCCTTACACTAGACTTTGGTTTGTTTTGTAGTGTTATGTTAAGTTTGTGTTATTATCTTCAAGAAATACACTCCCAAGAAAGAAGTATTATTACGTGCTACACACGTTTAAATTGATTAAATAAATATATCCTGCCTTGTGCCAATTACTGGATACAACTGTTTGCATTTAAATCGTTATGTATTTTGATATGGTGTGTATAATATTGTACAGTATATAGGTAATGAAAAAGATGTTTTTTTTTTTTCAATTTGAATTAAAACAATACAAATCGTATTAATATTAACATATTTGTTGAGTAATTAAAGTATTAGTAAAATGCGTTTTACACGTGTCATTAATATGACACAATGAATATAAATTAATACATTTATAATGTAATGCAATTTTTTGTAATATAATTTACTAGTTGTAATTATTATGAAAACGATATAGTATAAAATTAAAATACCTAATTCCTTAAATGCATATAAAAATTATTCATAACCAGACAAACTATAACAAAATAGTTAATTTTGTATTTTAAAAAATTCAAAATATTGTTGAATTTGGATTCAAATTTTATTTTACCATACATATGTACATAAAATTATTCTGTTGCTTATATTAAAAATCTTGTATGATTAAAATGCAAATCTGTTATGTTGTGATGTTTTATGGTGTGCTAGTGACTCTTTCTTGGGGTGTTGTTCTGGGTCATTTGTGGTTACTAACAATTATTAAAGTTGTAAAGTAGTTTTATTAGCATGTAGTTTTGTGTTGTAGATTTTTGTGAATAAACATTTTTAGTCAATATTTCAAGTGATTTATCGGCCAGCAACCTCGGTAAAACTAGTCCTAATATAATAAACTAAAGTGTAAATGGGTAGATATTAGAGTAAATTTTATACAGAGATAAATTGTGGACATCCTGGACGATTGTGGAACGGCTGGCTAGAGAACATCGAGGCGGGGACTGGACTGGGCGCAAGCATCATCTTCCGGTGTCACGACAACATGAGACTCGAGGGACACACGTCTACTGTTTGCCAGATCGACGGCACTTGGCGATATCCTCTGCCCAAGTGTCTAGGTAGGCCCATTGCTAACAAAAACATAACAAGAGTTGACAATAACTCAAACAAAGTTACGCATAGCTATTGAAAAATGTACAAGTAACACAATTTTTTAAATTAGTATAAAATATAGTATATTTTCAAATGAAGTAGAATACGTACTATTTTTTGATAAAATTGCCTTTTGACAACTTGTTAATACATATACAGAGTGTCCGGATGTCGAAGGCCATCATTAGGATCTCGAAAACTGTAAGAGATACGACGGGTACGACTTAGGTTAAATTGGACATGTGGTGCGCCCGGGACAGGGGTGTAAGATCTTAGATGTATTTTTATTCTACCAAAACAATTTTTCTTTAATGGAACCCATATTTTATTTTTATTTTAAAAAAATACTTACTTTTTTCTATTTTGATTGATGTAAAAGTATACATAAGTGTTATTGTGTTTTAATTTTGTTTAACCCTTCATATCTTAGAATTTCCGATATATTTCGTGAAACGTTTTATTTTTTTGTCAAGAATTTCATTAATCTTTCTAAATAGTATTCTACTATTCCATATCTATCTTGCTTCATCATTTGATTTTGACTATATATATATATATATATATATATATATATATATATATATATATATATATATATATATATATATATATTTAATTTAAAATTTAACATATGTGTTAAATATGTTTAAATAAATACTTAGTAAATATTACAGATACTACCAATCAGATAAATAGGGAATTTTATGAAAAATATCGAAAAATCTAAGATTGTAAGGGTAAAACAAATTTAAAACACAAGAACCCTTATTCCAAACGAAAAAGAAAAATATAATTATTTTTTTAAAGTAAAAATTAAATATAGGTTCCATTTGAAATGTTTTTCTAGATTACCAATTGAGCTGGTTAGAATGACAGTGGGCTAAGTCAATAAATTGTATAATCTGACTTATGCGTGGATTTGTGTTCCGGTTAATTCCTCTATTTAGTGTGATAGTGGTGTAAGTCAATAGTATAATAATTGGCCGTTAGAAGCAGCAACAATTTTTTTCTCCTAAACTAAACAGCTACCAAATGATTTTACAAAACCTTCGATTACTCAAAACAAAGTTCATAGTACTTACACCACCGTCGTTTTAACCAACTTAATTGTTTTTCGTCATTATCTAGTAAACTATGAGCTACGAGAATTTTTGGCAAAACAAAAACACATCTAAGTTGGCCTCCCAAGCCGCACCACATGTCCTAACTACTGAATTTCATATCTCTTATAGTTTCCGGGCATTTGCGTAAGAGCATGTGAAATATATATTTATTTTCATATATTATGTGGAACATACATATATTATTTGCATTTAAACAGATATGAATAGAAATATTTCACAAATTTTAACATACACAAGATTTAGTTCGGACTCTTTGCATCGTGCAGTGAAAATGATTAGTCTTAAAAAAAACCTATTCTTGTTATGTTCCGTGCATCATTCATTAAATTTGCCTTGCATTGTTGTAGAGTTGTCTCATAACATTTTGCTGATCTTTCGTAATTCGTAATGAATGATGGATGATATACTAAACATATTAACCTATTTTTCCCCTAATTATACTTTATTTCAGCTCCTTGTGTGGTTCCAACTGTCTCCCAAGGACGAATCATCCTCAATCTTCATACCAATGACTCCATAGCTCAACTTTCCAGTTCTGCCCCTGTTGTACAACATGGTGAAACCCTCACAGTTGAGTGTCAGGCGAATTATGAATTCCCACAAGCAAATCATGCTCCAGTGACGTGTAATAATGGAACTTGGACGCTTATTCCGAGGTGTTTACCGGCTAGATGTAAACATATGCCAAGGTAAAGACTCTTGTTATTGTTAATATATATTTTGATATCTACATTTTGTTTTGTGTAGACCTCCCAAAAATGGAATGGTAATCGCTCCTAAAACAGATCATGGTATGCGAGCTAGGTTTAGATGTAAAGATGGTTATACTTTACGAGGAAATCATTTTGTTGAATGTTCTTTTGGAAATTGGACGGGAGAAGCACCCTATTGCCAAGAAGGTATATTTTTTGTAAATATATATGTATGAAAAAAAGTATTAACGCGTATATATATTTTTTTCTAGTTTATTGTCCATTCCCAGGATATATAGAAAATGGAAAAGTATTATTAGTCGGTAATATGGGTTTATACGACTATAGACCATATGTAAGAAAAGTAACAAATAATAAACAAATTATGTATGATTGTGATAAAGGATTTGTGCTTTTGGAAGGACCACCAGGTGCTACTTGCATTGGAGGACATTGGAGTCCCAAAGATTTACCAAGGTAAAACCTAAATTTTTACGTATAGTGTATACAACAAAATTGGATAAGGACATTCAACCCAATTATAGAAAAATATGTAAAATATCATTAATTTAAAAAAAAATCTGATGTGGCCAGCACAATACCTTCCGTCAATCCTGTGTATTATGTACAAATTCCATACATAAATTTTCTTGCAAAAGATTCCAAATTTGAAGTAAAATTATTTCATAAACAAACTATGCAAATGGCACTTGACACTGATATCTTCTTCTTCGTTAGGGGTCGCTATTTTTATATTTTTATTCCACTCATTTGTTGTGCGTGTTGTCCTCATTCAGGTCCTTTTCTCTCAAATCTTCCGCAATACAGACCTTCCATCTTATCTTTGGTTTTCTTCTGTTTCTTCTACCTTCTACTACTAAGCTATTCATTCTTTCAATATATTCTACATCTCTCCTTATGACATGTTGAAACCATTGTAATCGTCTCCTTTGTATCTCTCTAGAAAATTCTAATACTCGAGTTATTTCCCTTATTCATTCATTCCTTACCGTATCTTTCCGTGTTTTCCCCAACATCTATTTCAACATCCTCATCTCTACCACATTCATTTTCTTTTCAGTTAGAATTTTCTTAATACCGTGAGTATTTTTTAACATGAAACATGGGGTTTGTCATATCCATGGTTACGATTTAATTGACAGCAATGTATTTGCCTGTCTCATTTAAAATGAAACATAGGGGACAATTTTGACATTTGTCTACTCTGTCAATGTCAAAAAACCAATTTGAAATACAATGGTTTATACTGTGGAAGAGAAGGTGCAGATTATTTAAGTGGTATTATTCGAATTTTAATCCAAGTTTAAGGCAAGTGTCGGACTTGTTCCGCGCTTCATTTCCTGACAGGTCTACACCAAGTGCAGCAAATTTTTTAAGAATAGCGAATACCGTTAGAGGAAATGGTTGCATCGAGCCTGCACATAACAGTAGGAATAGATCCTGTAATATATTAACTGTGCAGAAAAAACATGAAATTCTGACTTTAATATAAGATAAGAACAGATTAACATTAAGAGAGATTGGGCAAGCTACTGCTGTAAACAAAGCTACTGTACACAGACTATTTAAAAAGGAGCATTACAGATCATACCATTTCCAAAATCACCAGGAGTTAATTATGGACGATACGAACGAAGAATAAATTTTTGTGAAAGAATGTTTGAAAACGTTAATAACAATTCAGATTTGCTGCAAAATATACTTTTTACGGATGAAGCAACTTGTTATTTACATGGCGAGGTAAATTCACAAAATTGTCGGTATTGGTCCAGGGAAAATCTACATTTGTATCATAGTACGAGGACTCAACGACCTGAGAAAGTTAACGTTTGGTCTGGCATAATAGGAACCTACATTATTGGGCCATTTTTTATTAACGGGAATATTACTGCTCAATATTTAAATATAATACTTCTGTCAAATTCATCCCCTATGTTTCATTTTAAATGAGACAGGCAAATACATTGCTGTCAATCAAATGTCAAGTCGTAACCATGGATATGACATCCCATGTTTCATGTTAAAAAATACTCACGGTATAGTAGCTGTTTATAGCATAGGTGGCTGATTTATAAAATTTAATTTCTTTATAATTCTTTAACTCTATATCCATTGAATATGAAATATAAACTGCAATCAATTCGTATAGATAATAGAATATTCTTTAATATTTATAATAACATTAAATGTGTAAATAATATTTCATAGTTTGTTTATAAAATATTTTTACTGGAAATATAGGATCTTTTGCAAGAAAATTCATGTATAGGACACGAGCAGTCCGTACCAGAATAACAGCTATTAATTACGTTTATAACTGACAAATGTCATAATTATTATAAGTATTTTATGATTCCTTTTCTCGGCAACTGAATTCCACATTCCTGATAACAAATAAACCACATGAAATAAGAAAACCATGAAATTTTGAAAGAAAAATTATGACATTTGTAAGTTATGGACATAATTAATAGCTGTCATTTTGACACGGGTCCCCATATCTGCTTGCCAAAGTCACTGCACGCGCCCTATACATAAATTTTCTTGCAAAAGATCCTATATTTCCAGTAAAATTATTTCATAAACTATGCAAATTTCACTTGACAGTGACATCTTCTTTAGTTTTTCCCATTCGTTAGGGGGTCGCTTTTTTATATTCTTCTTCCACTCATTTTTGTTTTACGTGTTGTTCTCATTCAGTTACTTCTCTCATATCTTTCTAGAAACTTCTAACACTAGAGTTACTTCCCTTATTCTTTCATTCATTTACTTTTTATTGATACTGACTACAGACATCTGTCAATTTCAATTACCTGAATATATTAGCAGTTTCCATGGTTAAGATAGCATAGCTCGCTGATTTATGAAATTTATTATCTTTATAATTCTTTAACTCTATATCTATTGAATATGAAATGCAATCAGATCGTATAGAGAATAATATATTATTTAAGTTTTAATAATATTAAACTGAGTTTTTCAAGAGAAACTGTTAAAATCTTCAAATGAGGATACTTCCGGTTGACCAATTATAACCAAAATCTAATGGTTGTAAGGTAGAGGAATACGCAAGAATTTTAATTTTTGGAATTCTAGTATTGGAGATATCACGGCCGAAACCGCGGTCACATACACACACGCACACACACACGCACACACACACGCACGCGCACACACACACACATACACACATACATACATACAGACATCATAGTAAAAATAGTAAAATTGTATTGTAAAGACCCTAAAACGTGCTTATTCAATGAAAACTCGCCACCGAATTTTTTGACCAAAGAATTGTCTTTGGTCACCTAGAGGTGACGGAAGGTAAAAAATCTGTTATTAATTTTTATTTTAGATGCGTCCCTGGTCAGCATCCAAGACTTCGCTGGAGCCGTCGAAGACGCTCCATTTTAATGGATCGCTACCGAAAAAAGCTTCTCGGTTCGCGTGCCGTTTTCCTTTACCGCAGGAGACGCCAAGCCTTATCCAACAAATCTACCAACTCGTGGAGTAATGTTTTAAACAAAATCCATCGTGGTAGACGCTCTCCAAAAATGGGAGCAACTACTGGCGTTCGACAACCTGCTAACAACTTGAAAAACTTACGAAGAAACAACAACAACCAAAATGAAAACCGCAAACAGAATCGTGGAAGAAAAAAAGGATTCCCGACTGAGATGGGAAAAGAAAAGATTAAAGTGAAGAATAGGTCTCCTTGTGAAGATATCTCTTCTGAACCATATGTGAATGTGGAAATTGTAAAACAGGGAAAAGATCCGAATATTACATTTAGCGCGGGGACTATAGTTAGAGTTGCTTGTGGAAAAGGTTATGGATTGAATTTAGAAGTTAACTCCACTGCGAAATGCGTTAAAGGGAGGTGGAAACCTGAAAAACCTGTCTGTAATGTTGTACCATGCCATGTACCTCTAACAGCGAACGGGTTTTACAAATTATCAACATCGGAACAATCATCATCCTCTTCAACAATTTTGCTACCGTCAGATACAAATTCAGTTTTAAACGAAACTGCAGATGTTCTTAATGGACAAGTTGTGGAATTTTCTTGTGCTCCTGGGTACAATATACAAGTAAGTAAATACATATAAATTCAATTAATTACTTTCTGTAACACCTATTTCCGAAGAAAATTGTCTTTTATATTTTGGTATAGTTAATTAGCTACAGCAGTTAACTTATACATTTATATTCTGGTTAGCCGAGTATAAAATTTGAATTCACTCTTAGGGAAACATCTTTAACGTTTTACTTTTGAACCATTCGGATACTAAACTATATTATATTTTGCAAAGGAATTTTTACTTTATTTAATTTTTTTTACTTGTTTTAGGGTCCGAGTAATCTTCGTTGTTGGTTGGGTGAATGGACAGTTACATCCTTTCCCCGTTGCTTAGCCGCTCCTTGTCAACTGCCGCAAATCGACAACGGACAATATCTGTCTGGTTACCGCCCTGGTTTGATGATAGCTAACGGTTCTTCTGTAACATTCCAGTGTGACAGCGAATATAGCAAGTCTACAGCACAGCCAGTTGAGTGTATCTTAGGGGAACTATATCCCAGAACACCTGCTTGTAAGCAAAGAGGGGATGGGATAACACACAGTACACCAGAAGGGCCACATTACCTGGGAGGATCAGATATCATCAAAGGAGGAGATATAAGTGTCCTGGATTTTCGGACTGGGATGTCTAGAAGCTGCGGACCGCCAGCAAGGTAATAACAGTTTATTTTATCACAACTTGTCATATTTAACATACTGCAGTTATTATTATCTATGATATTGAAGTTTCTTTGTAATAATGGGGGTTTCCAAGATTTTAATTTTTTTCTATTAATCTTCATAAAACAAAGTTTTTTTCCTATTTTGTATTTTTTCATCAAATCAATAATACACGAGAAAAAAAATACTAAAGTTGTTAAGAATTACTTGTGACATCACGTCCCCAATATAGAGAGGTACTACTTGGCCGCTGGGAGTCAGAAGTAGTGTAACAAAGCAGGGATGGGATAATGTTAACGAATTGTTACGTTATTTCATAACGTTATAAGAAAAATAATTAATACGTTACATAACGTTATAAATTACTTAATAACAACAAAATAATGTCATGTAACGTTATTTTTGTTACGGTATTATAACGTTACAATAACCGCATTTTTCTCAAGTTTATAATAAAAATTCATTAAAATTAAAAACAATGTATTAAAAAAAATTACACACATCTTATTCTAGAAATAAAATAAAGTGTTCAACATTCGTATTTGACCACTAATGACAACCGTTTATAATAAAACACGAAATAAATTATAAGGAAATTATACTTTCAAACAGCAAAAATCTTGTAAAATTTGTAAACCAACGTTATATAGTGAAACGTTATTTGTTGTTTGTATTAAAAAAAAAAAAAAAAAAAAATTATTATTACGTTATAAGGTATACAGCGACAAGTACAACCGCGTCAATAGTGGCGTAGCAATTGCAGGTGCAATGGACACGGGTCCATAAGCCAAAGGGGCCCATTGAATACAATTATTAATTTTTTTGACGAATATTGAGGGCCCATTAAAAGTTGTAGACTCAGTGACATTTTTTTTTGTCCCTGCACACGGGCCAATTTTTTGTCTTACTATGCCACTGTGCAAAAGTCAAAGAATCAATCAGGCCTCATGAATATGAGGTTTGTGCAATTAGGGACGTGACGTTATAGTTATTTAACTATCAAGTGTGTTAATAAGGGCGATTAATGATCGAGACATTTTAACGCGTGAGCGTAGCGAACGCGTTAATTGTTGAGATCATTAATCGCCAATTAACACACGTGTTAGTTACAATATTTTTTCGTTGACCGTATCTTACTTAAATGGAAAATCTAATTTTATTCTATGACAATTATTTTTAGGTTAGTAATGGTTGACCGAACGTCAAATTTTACGTCAGAAAATCAATAAGTTTTGTCATCAATTGTTTTAAGTGGGTGCGTTCAGTTTACTTCATGCTAGACAACACATGCGGTTTTTTATGTTATTTGAGGAATTTTATTCTTTCAAATTCATTTTAAAGGTATGCTACGTGAATATACCTAGCTAGTAAGTGTCAAAAGCATGACTTTTAATTCTGTCTACCTTTTTGCTGCAACTTAGCGTTAGCAATACATGCTGTGTTCCATGTGTCGAACGCACCCAATAAATCGTTTATTAATAAAAATCATGCATTAATAGGGGTCATTAATGAATGATTTTCTATACATTAAGATAGCCTATTAATAAACGGTCGACGGAAAAAATATTAATTGTATTATTTTTGGAATATTTTTCTTCAGCTCAGTTGATAAATGAGTTGTGAAGAGCTGAGCTGATATATATATGAAAAGAACAAAATTTCACATATTGAAAGAAGAAAGTGTTCGCGGATAAAAAAATAAATTTTGTATGTTTAGAAATATTTAGATGACAGTAGATGTATTATGAGATAGACTAATAGAATTGCGACGGGAGTTGAGCTGAGGGTCGAAGTGTGGTGTGACCCCAGTGGTGTTAACACGTAGGGAAATTCCTTTTTTATAGGGAAAATCTTAAATTACTGTAAAGTAGGGAAAGAGAGACAGAATTTAACACGTATGGAAATGAATGAATAATAATAATGAACATTTATTGAATTCGGTTCAGGTTCAGGTTAATTTGTTTTCTGAGAGATGGGTTCGGGTGCGTTTCTGGTTCAAACAATAAAATTTGAGGTTTTATTTCGGGTTCAGGTATTAGATTCGGGTTCTGTTAAACCTACTGAAAATTGGATTAATGTTTTTACCTTCCGTCACCTTTAGGTAAGGAAGGTATTGTCTTTGGCTAAAAAATTCAATGATGAGTTTTTAGTGAATAAGCTCGTTTTAGGGTCCATATAATACGATTTTACCATTTGTACGATGATGTCGGTATGTATGTATGTGTGTCTGTGAGTGACTAAAGTTTCAGATCGCATAACTTCAATAAATTGATTATTATTATACCATGATTCCAAAAATTTTTTCTTTCGTATTCCTCAAGTTTACATCTATAAGAAGAGGTGATTAGGTTTTAGTTATAATTGGTCAACCGGAAGTACCCTCATTTGAAGAATTTAACAGTTTTTCATTCATTTATTGACATTTAACGTTATTATAACTTAAATAATATATTATTCTCTATACGATTTGATGGCATTTTATACTACATATTCAATAGATATAGAGCTAAAGATTTATAAAAATATTAAATTTCATAAATCATCTAGCTATGCTAACCATGGAAACTGCTAATATATTCAGATAATTCAAATTGACAGATGTCAGTATCAATGACATGTAAATGAATGTGGCAGAGATGAGGATGTTGAGATAGATATTGGGGAAGACACGGACAGATACGGTAAGAAATAAAAGAATAAGGAAAATAACTCAAGTGTTAGAAGTTTCTAGAAAGATACAAGAGAGACGATTACATTGGTTTGAACTAGTGCTGTCAAGAACCGGAAAAATTTAGCTTCGCTATTCTTGAGACATAAACAGATTTTCTGTTTTATTTTAGAAATATCGAATGATATTAATATTTGTTTTATGTATTTAATTGAAAATAATGACGTGAAAATATTATTATACCAAAAGCAAGAGGATGCTAAAAATTGTTTAGAAAATGTAACCGCATAATGTAGTAAATAATTGGAGATTACACTTTCGGTTTCGTATTATATTTACAATTTTCATTCGAAATAGTTTATTTTAATAGCTTGACCTTGAGTTATGTATTGGTTTTGAGTTAATGGTACCTACATAATGACAATAGGGACCATAAAATTGAAGGCATCAAAGACAATGCAATGGATATTTCCAAGAATTTCACTTACCAACTTATATTACTTATACTTTATAGTCACTTTGCTCTTTGCAGTAAGTACGAATACTAATATTTTTATCAACATTTTTTCAAATGTTGCCATACGTAACTACGGTTGATCATTTTTATACTGATAATGTGATAATTATCAATGAAGGTGAAAGAGGGATGAAATTTTATCGAATAGTGTGGTTTCCCAAATTCTAGGAGTTTGTAATACACTATTGAACTGAACATTAAGATTAAAATAAACCGAAAGGGGCGCTACAAAGTACAAATCCTATAGAAATTGAAACAAAGGCACCAGTCGGGAAAACGGGGAAAGTGTACCTGCTTTTTGGTCGTTTCTAAGAAAATTGCAATTTATCAGTTTATCAGAATATCTGATATCAATTTTCCCAAATTATTATATCTGTTTTGTTTGTACTTCATTAATTGTAAAAATTACCTTTCAAAATAATAAACTTTATTCATAATAAAAACATATTGATTCATAATACATACCTAAATCTAAGTCAGGATTGTAATAATGTTTAAGGATCTGAAAAGTTTCCAAGATCGATATTCATATATTATCAGTTTCATAATCGAGATTCACCCTGTTTCGGTCCCAGAGCCGAAAACAGATTAGTTTCGGTTCCACAATAAAGATTCGATCTGTTTCGGTCCCAGAACCGAGAACCGATGAGTTTCGATTCCAGAACCGAGAACCGATGAGATTAGAATTGAGAACCGATGAGTTTCGGTTCCAAAACCGAGAACCGGGTAGTTTCGGTTCCAGACCCAGGTAGTTTCGGTTCCAGAACTGAGTAGTGTCGGTTCCAGAACCGAGAACCGGGTAATTACACATTCAAATAACCGGGTACCCGTGTAATTTTGGAACCAGAATTGAACCGAACCGAAACCGGTTCCCACCACTAGTTTGAACATGTCATGAGGAGAGATGAAGAATATATTGAAAGAAGAATGAATAGCTTAGTAATAGAAGGTTGAAGAAACAGAGGAAGACCAAAGATAAGATGGAAGGACTGTATTGCGGAAGACTTGAGGGGAGAGGAACTGAATGAGAACGACACGCAAAACAGAAATGAGTGGAAGAAGAAACTAAAAATAGCGACCCCCTAACGAATGGGAAGAGGATGAAGCTGTGAATGTCAAGTGCAATTAACATAGTTTGTTTATGAAATAATTTTTCTGGAAATTTAGAATCTTTTACAAGAAAATTTATGTATGGACTTTATACATTATACACATGATTAACGGAAGGTATTGTGCTGGCCACATCAGATTTTTTGAATAACGATCTTTGTATAAAAATAATTTAAAATGCGAGCCGGAATTTACACAAGACGAGAAACGAACACAATTTTCATGAAAAGTGAACATAGACAGCAACGCAGACGCCGAATGCATCAATTATTGGCTGTATTACGATTAAGCACACGTTTCTAACTGAACATAAACCTAAACAGGAGTTGTACCCTGAACCCGAATTTTCATACCCAGTTTGGTTCCTACTCGGGGTCAATTGAAAAATATATCTGAGGTTCGGTTCTGGGTTTGGGTTCGCTGAAATGTTACGGTTTGGTTTCAGTTTTTGTTCGGTTCAGGTTCGGGTTTGATGCCCTGCTTTTATTATATTTAATTTTGATCGGAACAGCATTTAATGTTTTTTTTTGTGAGCCCACAATGTTATGATACTTCATATGCACTATTACATATGCTTTACAAGTACATTCCCACCCGAATATTCTCTATCCGCCAACTAGTGCTGGCGTTGGCTGGATGTTGGTGTCGCAGTCACTGATTAGTGAATCCGAAATCCGAGGACAGAACTTATTCCCCATGTAATCCAACGATGTTTTCTTACGAGGAACACTAAAGAGGAAACTATTTGTTTTTTGTTTATCAATAAAATGTTTCTGTAAGAGAAAGAAAGGTTAACATCACTATGTGACGTATATAATTTGATCCTGAGTTTGTTGTATTTTTATAAAAATAAAGTTGTTTCATTATTGTAATAACCGTGAATAATTAGTTAAAACTAAGTTAACATATTCAGAAGTGAGATAAAGGAACAAAAGCGAAGTGAAGACAAAGTGAGTCGTAATTGAAAAAGTGAGGTTAATAATTACTGGTTTTGACGGGAAAAGCGGGAAAGATGAGCCTAAATCAAAGTAGAGAAGTTGAAAGCGATGATAGTTTGGAAGGTGATTTGAATAATCCTCCAAGAGAAGTATCAGCAAGCGAAATGTTACGAGTAATGATTATAGAAAATCGTAAAAGAAATGAAATGATCATGAACATGGTACTCCGGAAAGAGCTATAAATGAAGTAAAATCGTTTCATATCATGCCCGACTTGACAAAAACCGTTGTTTTAATAGTGGATGGATTCCACGAAAGCTGACGAGTGGATTGAAAATTTTAAGATCATGCAAACACTACATGCATGGCCTGACTCTTTCGCACTAGAAACTGCAAGAAGTTATTTGATTTACGGTGCACGTAAGTGGTACTTGGCCAGAAAAAATTATTTAGATAACTGAGAAAAATTCCAAACTGGGTTTAAGAAAACATTTTGCACTCATGGAAAATTAATTAGTAGCTATATAATTATACAGGGTGTTTGGCGTAAGTCCGGCACCACGAATATTTCGTTTATTTTGAGAGATACAAAAAAATGTTAATAAGCAAAGTTAAACTAGACAAAGGGGCTCATAAGATGATCATAGCAGAAATTTTGTATCACTTCCGGTTTTAGCGGAAATGGGTACAACTTTAAAACTAGCATAGAATATACATAAAATTAGCTTCACAATGATATCAAAATATTATAGTTTTACTTTAACCATTTCAAAATGGCGACCATTTATTCTTAAAATATGTATTAATAAAATTTCATACAAAATAAAACATAGCAAGCTTCATAGCTTGAAAACAATGTTATTATCTTATAACAAAAGAAAATAATTTACCTACATTTGTGATACAATACCTCACACCTATTTTTTTTTTAATTTCTTCTTTTCGTTTGTTATAAGATAATAAAATTGTTTTCATAGCTTGCTATGTTTTATTTTGTATGGAATTTTATTAATACATATTTTAAGAATAAATGGTCGCCATTTTGAAATGGTTAAAATAAAACTATAATAATTTGGTATCATTGTGAAGCTAATTTTATGTATATTCTGAAAAATATATAAAAATACCGATTCCCTATGCTAGATTAAAAGTTGTACTTACCCATTTGCGCTAAAACCGGAAGTGATACAAAATTTCTGCTATGATCATCTTATGAGCCCCTTTGTCTAGTTTAACTTTGCTTATTAATTTTTTTTTTGTATCTGTCAAAATAAACGAAATATTCGTGGTGCCGGACTTACGCCAAACACCCTGTATAGACCAAAGTACTAATGTGTTACCTCAGAAAAAGCGAAGCTTTACTCTTAAACCTAGCATATGGAGAATTACATTCTCCTTTTGTAATTATTGGATACGGATTTGGACAAGTAAAACGAGTAAAACCATTAGAAGTAATAACAGAAGTTATTAAAATTGATCATGCACAAGGAACATGTGAAGTTTATATTGTTCCTGATATTTTCCAAAAAGTGCCATTATTGAATGGACAGCCTTTTGCTGAGCAACCACAAATCACATTAAGGAGAAATACTTTACGCCTATTTGAAAAGAAAGAAGGTAATCTAGACATCGATGACAACGATTTGCGTAATATGAAAATTCCAGACTTGCCATGAAGGAAAATAGTACTAGACTCTAAAGAAAATGTCGTAATACCACCGGGATAAATGGGATTTGTTACAATGTATGCCGAGAATCAAGAAAATAGAGAAGTAATGGTGGATATAGCAAAAATAAATGTCTGCCAAGATGCATTGCTAAGCTTTATGAAGAAGGTGAAGTTACTTTGCCATTTATTAACTTCAATAATCAAGTTTTACAAATCAGTGAAGGTAAATGGTAAAACGTATTCAGAGCTAGTCCGAGTACACTAGCTGATGAAATTCAAATAACTGAAGATGAAGAAAAAGTGTGCGGAGAAAATCAATTCAAAAATAAGTTTGATAAGTGTTGTTTATCTGATGCGATGAATTAGAGGACAGAAAGAAACTAATTGACAAGTATGAAGACTATTTTGCATTAACTCTTGCGGATACTGGATGTACCTAGGAAACAGAAATGGACATTCAGGTAATTGAGAATAAAACTGTTACTAATCGACCTTATAGATTGAGTTATGCAGGAAGGAAACGAGTAAATGAGAATATTGAAGAATTCAAAGCCGAAGGAATAGTGATTCGACCAAAAATTCTAGTCCGCTACTGATTGTTAAGAAAAAGAACGGAGAAGAGCGCCTTTGTGTAGATTACAGAGCTTTGGCCAAGAACACAAAGAAAGATAAGTACCCGTTACCTTTAATAAATGATCATCGTTAAGTAGGTAAAAGTATTTCACATGAAATCTGGTAATTACCAAATACCGATGCGCGACTCAGCAGTTCAAAAAACCGCATTTGTGACCCCAGATGGCCATATTCAAATTAGGACAATGCCCTTTGGCCATGTTAATCCCCCTGCGATGTTTCAGAGGATGGTAAATCGTGTGTTACGACGACTTATTAATTCCTTCGAATACCATGCAAGCGGGAATTGAAAACGTAGAAGAAGTTCTAAAAGTTTTAAGAAGAGCTAAACTAACACTGAACTCGAAGAAATCCTACTTCTTCCACACTAAAATTGATTACTTGGGGTTGGAAGTGTCGGGGAATGGAATTAAGTCATCAGCAGTAAATTACTGAGTATTAAAAACTATCCAATCCCTAGTAGTAGGTCGCAAGTTAGGCAGTTTATAGGACTGACGTCTTATTTCAGAAGATTTATAGGGAATTATGCGCGAATAGCTCGTCGGTTGTGTACAAATTGCCCCAGAAGACTTTGTCAAAGGAGTTTCAAAAACGGCTCCACTGATTTGAACAATTTTTCGTTTATGGCAATTATATTAAACATAGATTGTAACGAATATAAAATAACATTTCTTAAATTTGTTATTATATAAGTAATAATAATATTTTTGACAACTTTAAATCGTTTTGGATTAAAATTTACTTCAATACAATCTTTACAAATTAAGAACTTCAAATACATTTCACTTTTTAATAACATATGTAGTATTTGAGATTAACTTGACAAAAGAATTGCACGTATACGACAATGTAAAAGTAGTTTAGCGTTTTGTCGCAAGAGACGCCTCACAAATTCACTACCCTCTATGCTCAAAACTAATTTCTCCAGTTAAAAATAGCGCGGTCGCAGCAGAAACGTAAATCTAAGCAGCTGGAGAACCGGAGAATAATGAGTGAAGAAAAAACAAGCAAATAATATACACAATTATTCTTTACATTTTTTATTTTTTCTAATTCTCCTTAAAATAATTTCGACCAGAATGCATTCTTTATATAACTAAATTAGTCTCCATTCCATTTTATGTTTATTCCTTGCAGTAATTTTGTCAACGTGACGAGTTGTAAACACATTTCAAATTGACGTATTACTTATTTTTTCATCAATTTAAAATAGGTATGAAATTTTCTTTCATATTATGTATTACATGATTATGCCGATTAGTGATTCACTCGTAACACTTACATTCACATAAAATTTCTTTAATTTTTGGAACATCTTCAAATCGGTTCATTTCTCATTTTTGTATGAACCATTCCTACATTAATTAAAGACCTACAATATTGCGATTTGAATTCGCCACAAAATTATATTTCAAATCATATCTTACGAATGTTTCTGATGAGCGGTTTGCGTTTTTAAAATACATATTAGATTCATGTAAATTGAAGTGTTAGTTGTGAACCAAATTTAAAAAAATTAAATCGCGATATTTTTAAAGAGTGTGGTATGAAAAAATAAGTAAGCGCCGAATTGAAAATATATTTAAAATTCGCAAACAGTCCCCGTATTTTAATTTAAATTAAAAATTGTGGGAAATCGTTGAAAATATTACTAGGATTAATATTCATAACTTTAAACAATTATTTATAAATATGTATAACCGATGCATAAATACATACTACATAATCATCAATGCCACGACGAATTCAAGTTGTTATAAATAATAAAGACTATTGTATAAAATAAATAAATAAATATTTCATCACGGCATATTACCCATTGCTGGGTGTCCCAATCTGCTATGTACACAGATATCGGTAATGATCGAATATTTGTACCATGCGGGCGCTTACCCGGCGTCACCTCACGAGCACTCATTGCTGGCGTGGAGAGTGCGCCACAGGGGTCAATTAAATTTCGATGTAATTTTTGGCGTCGATCGGGATCGAACCCGGGTCCCCAGATACGCGACCACACTCCGGCACACGGCCACGAGACCCCATAAGACTATTGTATAGTATAAAGTATTAAATATTTAGCATTGTCTATTTTTATGTAAGTTAGTTTCTTTCATAAATTGTTATTTTTTTTTTTTTTAAGTAAATAAGTTGCTTTATTTATGTCGCACCTCACATTCGTATTGAATTTTACAAATATGTACTTGTATTTGAGTAAGTTCTTTTGATTCACTCATATACCTAAGGCACATAAGGTTATTTCAATATGTTGCCTTTGCATTATAGACATTTGAAAATATATATGTTAAATATTTAATGTACCTATAGGGAAATAGGAACTTATTTTTTTATTAAATCCTTCAGAGTCGCTTTATTTAATGTCTGATTTTATACGTATACCATCGCAGATTATTACCCATTACTGGCTGTGTTTTTATTTGCGCCGTAAAAGTTATTTAAAAATTAGATTCGAAGTCAGATCGTCAGAATCAGTACAGGTCAATTAACGCATCCAGCCATGCTATCTTTTAATAATAATAGTTTATACATACATTACAAAATTAAAGGAATATCATTAAATTTGGTATTTACTTTTTACTCTGCTACACAATAATGATATAATAATAGTAAATAGAAATAATAACTATAAGTTCGAAACATATGCGAAATGTATGTTTGCATATTTTTAAGAAAAACGAAATATATATTTGGCATTTTTTGAGAACTGATAGTTCTACAAAATTATTTCAAGGGTAAATGATTGATCCATTCCACAGGTAATTTCACCCCACCTTTACTTTTAATATTAAAATTTTGTAAAATTATTTATTAGTTGTGTTGTAAGAAATGTTTGTTAGTGTTTTAAAGATGCCCAAAGAACATATTAGTAGTTCTGTAAAATATATTGCTAAGTCCATTAACAAATTTTTATTTACCCCATAAATATTAAACAATGTTGTTTTTATATTGCCCTGGTTTTTGGTTTATAGTGCATATTTTACTATAATTATAATTTATATATTTTTAATACATATTTTTGGATTCATCAATTTCTTGATTTCTGTTTGAGATATTGCATTGATTTGTAATATGATTTTTTAAAAATATGTACAAATTTAGTGAAAAAATAATTATACATTATTCTATACACGTATGAAATAAAAAATCCAAATTTAAAATGTTTTATTTTTATTCTTCAGAATATTTCAATAAAACGCAAAGTTGATAATAGATAAATACAGCGCACACAAAGAGAGAGAGAGATAGCAAATAAGTTGAAATAAATATTGGTATCAGAATATGCGATCCCCTGCGTTCGTCAAGCACCTGCGGAATGCAGGTGGCGCCTTCGGAGAGCATAGTGCGGATTTTAGGAGTACTACCACTTTTGTACACAACCTTAACCAAGAAATAGGTTGGTGTTGGACAAATGAAGATCAGGAAGCATTCGATGAACTGAAAATAAAACTTATGTGCGAATTTTAATTCTGAAATCGAATTGCATACCGATGTGGTGTCAGAAAGGGTTCGGTCAACGACAAACAAAAATCTGATGTGACCAGCACAATACCTTACGCCATTTAATTTTTATTAATTTAAATACATATACCTGTGGGGTCTCGTAGCCGCGTGCCTTAGTGTCTGGTTGCGAATATGGGGAACCGAATTCAATCCCTACCAACACCAAATATTGGTGCACTCTCCAAGCCAGAAATAAGTACCCGTGAGGCGACGCTTGGTAAACGCCCGCACGATGTAAATATGTCATTATCATTACCAAAATCGGTGTACAAAGCAGATTAACACACCCAGCAATGTGTAATATTTATTTAAATACATACCTATATATTTACTAATGCTGGAAACCATCTATATTAAGTTCCTTTCCCTATAACTATTGTTCTTTTTACAATTATCTTTTTAAAATGTTACTATTATTAATTTGAAATGATTATTTTTTTGACAGTGACATTAATCTGTCAGTTACATACATTTGAAATATGAGCTGTGTAACTATAAAATTGTGTTTATCTTTAAAACATAGACTCCGGGATTTATAAAATTGATTATTTTATTAATTTATAAAATATATAGAAAAATTATTAATGCATGCCTGTAGAAAATTCATTAACATTCCCAACCCAACTACGGTAGTGAACAGACGTCTTTTGTGTGAGCTCCGTAAACATTACCTAATTCCTAGGTATTATCTAACCAACAGTGACTCTAAATAGTGATAGTGCATGAAAACAGTGAAGTGTAGTGGTTACCTCCAGAATACTACTATCTAGTAGTAAAATGGAGTACACCAATTCAGAAACCAACTCCAATATGTCAGCAAACCAAAACGAAGCAACCACCCTCATACAAAACCTACAACAAACGAAAAATTATGCCAACATACTCAAACAAAACATGAACACCACACATCCATCCAAAGAACAAGCAATAGTCATCACAGCCGTAAAAGAAATACCATTAAAATCGTATATCATAGCAATTGGAAATATTGTGCAACCCAAAAATATAACCTTTGCGTCCAGAATATCGCACAATCGTGTCTGCATTTATTTAATAACCAAACAACTAGTGGAAGATCTAACAAGTAAGTACAAACACATTAGCATAGATAATCAAAACTTTGAATTAAGAAGATTAATCACTCCAACAAAAAGAATCATCATATCTATCGCGTGCCCATCAATTCCGCATGACACAATAGAACAAGCACTAAAACAAAGAAACCTTAAACTAGTGTCTCCAATCACCTATCTAAGAATAGGTGCGATCGGAGATGACTACGCACACGTGTTAAGTTTCCGCAGACAAGTTTATATAATCGAAAAAGAAGAAACATCTCTACCAGAATCAATAATCATAACATACGATAATACCGACTACAGGATCTACCTAACTGGGGGCACTCCCACATGTTACAACTGTAAACAACAAGGCCACACTACAACACGATGCCAAGCAAATCTATTACCAGAACCCACAAAAGATCTATCCATATCTCAGACACTGTCAACAACAACCCTAATGCAAGAAAGAAGTCAACACGACACAATCACACAATTTGTACAACCAACGCTAACAATACCACCATATAAGCCAAATTATACCCAAAATTTCTACCCGTTCACCCAAGTCTCACAAATACCAGTACTAACTCAAAAAACAACAAATGAAAATACAATAACAATAAACAATACACTACCAGAAGAAACAAAAACGGCGATTAACTCCAAGAAGACGAAAGAACAAAACAAACCTACTAATCCAACCACAACCAAAAGATTAAATGAAGAACAAATTACTACAGAAAATACTGATACAACCTCCCAAAACACTACAACTAATGAAACAAGGCGAAACAAAAAACCAAGATCAATTAGCCCCAGCCACAATCTAACAACCGACGAAATACTACAAGTACTAAAAAATGAAATCAACGACAATGGAAAACATTATCCACTAACATATGAAAGATTCAGAGACTTTATTGAAAACGCCACGAGTAGCTTAGATCCACTCAAAATCTCCAGAGACTATACGCCCAATACAAATGAACTTCTAACCATGATGAACAAACTCTACCCACTTCTGAACAGAAAGCTCTCTAAAAACAGATTCACACGAATACAACACAGAATCACTACGCAACTTATTGAAGAACAAGAAGAGATTGAAAAACAAAGTACAACTCAAACACAATGAATATTCTGCAGTGGAACGCAAATGGGTTCCACTCTCACCTAGGAGAAATACAAAAAATAATTACAGAAACAAACCCACATATTATATGTCTTCAAGAGACAAGACTACACAACCACCAAAAAGCAAACTTAAAAAACTTTACAGCTTACAGAAAGGACAGGCAAAATACTAATAATGCAAGTGGGGGAGTCGCCATATTTGTCCATAATGCAAAATTCGCAACAGAAATAAACGTACAAACAAATTTAGAAGCAATCGCAGTATCCACCTACCTACCCATAAAAGCAACAATTTGCACTATTTATCTTCCACCAAACCAAACAATCCCTATAGAGGAAATGCAACACCTAATTACTCAGCTGCCAAAACCTCTCATTCTATTAGGGGACTTCAATGCTCACAATAATATCTGGGGAAGCGAAAACACTGACAGGCGTGGAAAAGACATCGAAACCATAATACAGAACAATAATAACATCATGCTACTGAATGACGGGTCAAGTACCCACTTCATCGCAAGCTCCGGAAAACTATCAGCTATAGATTTAACACTTTGCGACTCATCGCTCACTCCCAGTCTATCATGGACAGTAATACCCCTATCCTACGTAGGAAACCACTTCCCTATTAAAGTTACTTATGCCTCGGAAGATATACAAGAAAACACGAACCAGCCCAACATCCATCCCAAATGGACCACAAAGAATGGAAACTGGGAAATATTCACGGAAAATAGTAAAATCACAAAACCACTACAAACCGAGGATATAGATACACAAGTTGAATTTCTTACAAACACAATAACCGAGGCAGCAGATTTAGCTTTTAAAAAAATCAGGACCACCAAACGAAAGAAACAAGTACCGTGGTGGAACCAGCAGTGCCAAGAAGCTATAGATAACAATAAAAATGCCTTAAAAATATATAAAAAATATCCAACAACTGACAACCTAATATCACTGAAAAAAACAAAGGCACAAAGTAGAAGAGTAATACTCAAAAGTAAACAACAATCATGGCAAAACTACACTTCAAGAATCACAACCACAACCCCTATACCTGAAGTATGGCAGAAAATAGGAAGAATCAACGGCAAAAAAAACTACATTACACACAGACATCCTAATGAAAAACAACGAAATAATAACAACACCACAAGAAATTGCAGATACTCTTGCAGAACAATTCTTCCATAATTCAAGCAATACACAATATCCGCCAAAATTTCTTATACACAAAAACAACGTAGAAACCGAACACATCGATACTAATCAAAACAACAACCACCCAATCAACGACCCTATCACAAAAACCGAACTCCATTCGACTCTAGAAGAAATCAAACACTCAAGTAGCCCTGGACCCGATGGTATCACTTACGAAATGATCAAAAATTTACCAAAAGAAACAACGGACTACCTATTAAATGTATATAACAACATCTGGACTACAAACAAATACCCAAAAGCTTGGAAAGAAGTAATAGTGATACCATTACTAAAACCAAAAAAGAACAAAACTATAGCAGAAAACTACAGACCAATTGCTCTCTCAAACTGTCTTAGTAAAATATTGCAAAAAATTTTAAACAAAAGACTCACATGGTTCCTAGAAAGCAACCAAATACTAAACAATTCTCAGAGTGGTTTCAGACAAGGACGGTCCACAAATGACCATCTGATAGCACTACAGTCTGAAATCCATCATGCGTTTAAAAACAAGCAATACACAGCAGCGATCTTTTTCGACATATCCAAAGCCTATGATACTGTTTGGAGGTATTATATTATTAAAACTATGACAGAATACAACCTGGGCGGAAATATTTTAAATTATATAAAGAACTTTATAACAGACCGCAAATTTAAAGTAAGATACAATGGACACTACTCAAAAACAATGACCCAAGAAAATGGTACACCGCAAGGTGAAATTATCAGCGTTACTCTGTTCCTAATAGCAATCAACAAAATAACGGAACACATACCGCAACATATAAAACCATCACTTTTCGCAGACGACCTTGCAATCTACTTCAACAACAAGAATACAATAACCCTAAAACAAGAACTACAACGCAGCACAGATAGACTGTCGGAGTGGTCTAAACAAACCGGACTACAACTCTCAGAACAAAAAACCAGACTAATGATCTTTACAAAATTAACAAGACCCTATATTATTCCAAAAATAACACTGAATAACAAAACGATAGAAAACACAACAAAAACCAAATTTTTGGGAATGATATTAGATCCCCGGTTAACTTGGAAGTACCACCTGGAACACCTTAAACAAGAATGTTACAAAGGACTTAACATAATAAAATGCCTATGCCACAGCAAATGGGGGTCGCACAGAGAAATATTAATTAGAATATACCAGGCATTCATCCAGTCGAAAATAGAGTATGGATCAATCATATACCAAACAGCCAAACAAAGCCATCTAAAAATACTAGAACCAATTCTGAACACAGCTATAAGACTCTCAATTGGCGCATTCAGAACTAGCCCAGCCATAAGCATGTTAGTTGAAGCCGGAGTGGCACCATTAGAATACCGTCGATACCAACTTACACTCTCCTATATTGCTAAATTAGCAAAATATCCTGACAACCCAGCTCACAAACATATATTCCAACGAAACCATAATATACTTACAGTGCCACACCAGACCCCTCTTCAACAAAATATAAACAATATTCTATCCTTATTAAACCTTACCCTACCTCCACTTGAAAAACACTACGACGACAATATACCACCATGGAAGAAAAGACAAGCCAGCTACATTCTGGAACTCACCAAATATAGCAAAACCGACACACCAATAGAACTCATAAATCAAGAATTTTTACGAATATGTAGCCAACAGAATCAACCGCAAATCATTTACACAGACGGGTCAAAAACAGAAGAAGGAACCGGTGGAGCAGTGATAATCAACAAGAAAGAAATAAAAATACGATTCCCAAACAACACATCTATATACACAGCAGAAGCAAATAGCATACTAACAGCACTCTCCGAAATAGAAAAGCTACAAAGCTCTGGCCAAAACTACATAATTGCCACAGACTCACTAAGTGTCATACAAAGCATCAAAAAAATGTATACTACACAACCAATTATCCAAAGAATACAAAACACAATACACAAAATAAGACAAAAGAACAAGGTATCATTCATGTGGACGCCATCACATACCAAAATCGAAGGGAATGAAGCAGCGGATAGAGCAGCGAAGAAATCGATACAGGAAGAAATACAATGTAGTCCCACCACAATTAAGGACTTTCAACAAAATACAAAACACAAAATACGACACCACTGGCAGGACACATGGACGAGAACCACAAATAACAAACTAAGGAAAATAAAACAAGACATAACCAGAGGGACACACCTGTCTAACAGAAGCGACCAAATTAAAATTACTAGATTGCGTATCGGCCATACAAATCTGACCCACAAACATATTTTTGAAAAAACAGACCCCGAAACGTGCAATACATGTAACACGATGATAACGACAGAACATCTACTCATACATTGTACCAAGTACACTCAACAAAGGATAGAGAACAAAATGGCAACGACGATAGAAGAAGCGCTAGGAGACAACATTACAAACCTAAACCATACTATAAAATATTGTAAAAGGATTGATATTTATAAATACATATAATTTATTAATGTAATACTGAATGTAGGTACCGAACCGGGTACTAATGGCCAAAGCTGCCGATGTACTCAGAAAAATTCATTAATCTTTAATTTTAATAACCACATAATAGCATTGATTAAATAGTATATATAGATTGGCAATGCTATAGTCAATCCGCGTAACACATTTTAATTCTGTACGAGTAAAAGCCATCTGTGCTGTAGTTGCACACTATACATGTGCCTAATTTGCTACAAGATAGCAGCATGGTAGTACACATCGCCGGGCGGAGCATCGGGCGGGGCCAAACAATTTTATAATGAGAATTTGTTAAACCTATGTCGTCATTTCTTCAGAGATATTTAATTTAATTATAAATTTATTTTTAAAAATAAGCTTACATTCTTTCATAATTAATAAAAATTCATTTAACATTTCATTGAGAAACGATTTAATATGAATTTACAGGGGATATGCATTCATTTATTATTTAATAGAGAAATGATTTAATATGAATTTACAGTGGATATGTATTTCAAGGTTTGGGCCATCCGCTTCGTGTCATACTCCAAACTTCCTTCTCACAAAATAAAATGTGACTTTATACATCATAAATAGTTATTCTTTTTAAATAAAGTGCTTACCAAGCGGCATTGAATTAGGTTGGACTAGAATAGAATTGAATCGAATCGGAGCTGCTAAAATTACACCCGATAACTGGAAGCACATAAAATTATTAATTTTTTAATACTGCTAAAAGCGCAACTTTTTAAGATATTCCGCAAATAAAACAATGTACCAATTTTAATACAATAAATCTTCTCCGAATAAGTTTTCTTGTTGTTTTACTTAATAATTATAAATTAAAGGCAATTTTTTAATATCTTCTTTGACCACCAATTAATAACAAAAGAAAAAGTACCAATTAGAAAAAAGTTTATATTTATTTAAACAAGAATAATATAGAACTATTGACCTAAAAAATTATTACAATATTCAACGTTTTAATTATTATTTGTTCTGCAAAATATATATTTTTTCTTCTACAAGCTTTTCTTCTTTGCAATATTTGCCTAAATTGTTTTACAGTTTGAGTTGGATTGTACCCCCCTCTATTTCTAATTATTGAAAAGTGGTTTTCCATACAATCTTATTGCAATCTATTTGTTAATAAAAACAAATAATTCTCTTCTTTCATCTCCACAAATAATTTTGAAATGCCATTAATAGTTTGAATGAAACCATTAATATACGAGGGTCATTCAATAAGTAAAGAGACAAATGGCTATAGCTCAAAAACGGTTTATTTCAATCTTTCAAAATTAAGGCTATTTTTCAACATAATCACCCCCCACAGTTATGCACTTGTCCCATCTTTCTTGCAGCTTCCTAATTCCCTTGGCGAAGAATTCTTTCGATTTACCCCGAAGCCACTTTTGCACCGCTTCCTTAACTTCCTCATTGTTAGTAAATATTTTTCCACGTAGGGCGTCTTTGAGTGGTCCAAACAGATAAAAATCAGATGGGGCGAGGTCGGGACTGTAGGCAGGATGAGGTAAGACGTCTCAACCCAATTCTTGAAGCTTATCACGAGTCAGCTGGGCTGTATGAGGGCGGGCGTTATCGTGCTGAAGAATGACTCCTTTTGACAAGAGTCCACGGCGTTTGCTCCTGATAGCTGGTCTAACTTTGTGTTCTAGCGTGTCAGAGTAGTATTGGCTATTGATAGTTCGCTGATCTTCAAGGAAATCGCAATAGACTGGACCCTGTGGGTCACAGTCCACATCGGGGTTCATCACCTACACTTGTTCGGCCACTTTTAAACCGATCAACCCACTTGTAAAAATTCGCACGGTTCATACAACTTTTATCGTACTGTATTAACATTCTAGAAAAAAATTTACTTGGTTTTACACCTTCTGCGACTAAAAATCTAATGACTGAGCGCTGCTCTTCTAAGGTGCAATCTTCTAGTGGACTTGCCATGGTGAACTGAAAATTTTGAGGTTATGTTGACATAAAATGATGAAACAGCTGATCAGAGCATATTCCAAGGTTGCCAACTAACACCCCTGAAAAGATTGTACACATTCATTGAATAGTTTTAAAATTATAGAATTTGTCTCTTTACTTATTGAATGACCCTCGTATATATATTTCTTCTTTCTTTGTCATCTTTATCAAAGTATGGAATCTTACAAAAATAATTTACAATTTATAAAATTAACTTAAATATTACTTACTATCTCAACTGTTTTCACATCTTGGCTTAGCAGGTTAATTATGGATCATTTTCTCTTACGATTTTGTAATTAATTTATTCAATAAAAATACACTTCAAACATATCGTTGAATTCGTAATTTTACGTAGATTCCAAATATGTAAAAATAAATAGGATGTCCCATTTGAAGAAAGTTAATGTCACTTCCGGTTAAACCGAAAGCGCTACCATCATGCCAAATATCATGATTTGTGAGCCCCTAAGCCTACTTTACAAATATGTAAAGGGAATTAAAAAATAATTATAAATAAAAAAGTTATTTTGAGTGGCACTTTTTTAATGTCACCCTGTATATAATATACTAATTTCCTATGCACTATTCATTTGACAAAATGGCTTAATTTATTTTTTTATATAGTTCAGTATACAGGGTGTTAAAAGAAGAGTAAAAAAAAATTGGGAATATATACATTTCGATGAGTTAATATTTAGTCAAAAATATTTTTTTCAATATTCATAAATTTCTTGAAGTTCATTTTTGGCGTCCCTCAAAATAATAATGAATTAATTTATTTGTTGTTCATAATCAGTTACGTGATTAAATAATTCTTTATTTTTTATTAAAAATTTCGTGTCTCCGACTCCAAGCGACTTGACACGAATACATCCGAACATAATTACCGCCAGCCTGATCGAATGTTAGTTAGTACGGCCAAATAATAAAATTATTAAAGGTGGCAGCATAATACGTATCTTTACAACGCGGTACGCAAATGCTCATAAGGTTTCCAATCTATATATACTATTTAATCAATGATAATAGCGAAAAAATGACATTTAAAGGTATTTTTGGAATAAAAACTATTTTGAACTTCTAGTAAAGTGCGATTTCCATTTATCCGATTTACACCAAAATCTAATGGCTTCTTTCCATATTTTAGTAAGATCGAAATACCAGGTTTCAAAATTCTGCGGTTGATAGTATTTAAACTAGAATGACCAGAAGATCCACACATACAGACATCATTGTGAAAATATTAAAAACGAATTCTATGGACTTTGAAACGTGGTCATTTATCAAAATCTCGATATTCGATTTTTAGCATGATCCCTATAACCTCTCTTACCAAGGGTAGCGGGAGGTAAAAACAACTTAAAATATGTCAAGAATATAGTAAAGAAGAAGGAAGAATATTTCGAGTAATTAATAATAAGAAATTATGGGTTGTTTCTAAGAACATTAGGTGGAGAATATTAAAGATGTATCATAACGATTTAGGACATATGTCAATAGATAAGACTGTGGGTGAAAATACTCTAATCATATTGATTTCCGAAATTAAGCAGATACGTAAAAAGCTATATTGGAGCTTGCTTAGAATACCTATACTACCATAAAAAACAGGTGGAAAGAAGCCAGAAGTTTTGAATCCGATAGATAAGTTTGGTATGCCTTGTCACACTATTTATTTGGATTATTTTGGTTCTTTTGAAAAGAGCCGAAAAGGAAATTGTTATTTGTTTCCATTGGCGGATTTACTAAACACGTAATGTTAAAGCCAGTAAAAAATACTAAATCAATACCAGCCGTGAAGTTCTTAAACGACATATGCAATTTACTAGGTCCACTTGTAAGGGTCATAATTGATCGCGGTACTGCTTTTACCAGCAACATTTTTGAGAAGTTTTGCAAACAAAAGAACAATATACACATGAAGAATGCTACACGTACTCCAAGAACGAATGCGCAGTATGAATAAGTAAGCAGAGTAATTACTCCATCTCTTGTTTCGACAAGTAAGGAAGAAAATAATCGTGATTGGGATGACATAGTTCCGAGAATACAGTGGTCATTAAACAACATTATTCATAGTGCCACGAAAGCATCGCCATTTAGTTTAGAAATTAAATAATAAATTATCGACTGAAAAATTTCGATGCGTTACAAGATGAAACTTTGAAGATAAACACCGACAAATAAACTTTGGAAAAAAGAAGAGCCAAAGCAATACGAGAAATTTTTGTGGATCAAGAGATACAGCGAACAAGATACAATTTAAAACGAAGTAAGGCAACGCCGTATTCTATAGGTGATGAACCAATCGTTTTACGTTGGTTTCTCCATATTTCGGGAAACTCGTGAAACTGCGAATGCAATATCCGGTCTTGTAGTAGTTGTAAGATGCATAAGGCTGCCTATTGCTTCTCGAAAAGGTACTTTTTCTTCAAATGGATTGTTATTTACAAGTTCATTACGATCACAAAGAATTGAAACTTTATTTGATTCATGCATATTAAATCGTTTTAAAATTCTTTCAATATATGCATGTTGCATACGAAAATCTCATCTTTACGTTGCTCTATTTGCATACCCAAAAAACTATTAAGTGATCCAATTGTGATTTTGAAATTAGAGCGTATCTGATTTATAAACGTGTCAATTTAATTTTCATTAATTCCAGAAATTAGCCCATCGTCAACATATATGGTAACTATTAATTTCTCATCATTTCTTATAAGTACGAAACGAACAAACAATAATCGGCTATAGTGGCTGTACTTACTTGCTAGTTTTAAAAATTTACAAATTTTCGATTTCAGTACTTTGGTGCGTGTTTCAATCCGTATGAACTTCGTTAGAGTTCACAGTATTCTGAAATATCGACTTTAATTCAAGTATCTATGGATAGATGGCTCTGTATCGCTAAGCACCTTTTTTCGTGTAACACTTTTGGCCATTAGGTTGCCATTATTGATATTACTTATTAAATGGTTCTCAGACTAATATTGTGCACGCCACTGGACAATTTGTTGGAGGCGTGGCTGCAGAACTCAGTAATGACGTAACCGGCTTGATCTTAACGTGTTTTAAGATGAGGCTACTTTGGATATGAAGGTTTAATTAATGTCATAGAAGCAAGATTTGAAGACAGCCATATGACACTACATCTGTATGCAGAGCACAATAGGAAGCGAAGAACGAACAAAGGTCAAGATTGGCATACGAAGACTTAAAATAGAATGCAGTCGATATTATTGCCATCCAAAACTTCACCACCTGCTTAGAAAATACAAAGAGCCCTGTGGTTGAGTAGTCAAAACCGTACAAAATATTGGGACATAGTTGAGTTGGAGTTACTTTTCGCTACGAAGCTTTACAAGCAAAAATCAGCCATTCTGCCAAGATCCAGATCAGTGAAGTCCAGTTGAAAAAGTTGAAAAAAAAGTTAGCGATAAAAAGGAGAAACTAATTCGTATCAAAATGAAAGAGCGTACACTGGTGGTTGATAAGATTGTTTCCAAAATAGATAGACTCCACATCGGGACAACAGTATATTTGTTATGGAAGGAAAAATTAAATGAAGGATATGTGATATGATGTTACTTTACTGTCGACACCGGAGCTAGTATATCCGTTGTGATACCAAACTTAATAGATGAGTTCAGAATTCGTACGTCACCTAACTTTAATTAAAAGCAGCCATTGGGAAAAAAGTGAAGAGCCAAGGAAAACTAAAATTTAAAATAACCTTGGGTACCTGGTCTGTTGAACACACCATAGTTGTTGCATTTATTGCCAATGAAGTTAATTTAGGAAATAATTTCCTGGTAAGTTCCAGTGGCAAATATTTTTTCTTCGATATAATGTCTAAATATACCTTAGACAAAGACTGAACAAATAATTATGATTGACCTCGAAAACCCTCCAAATATTCCTTGCATTGGAGTTGTGAAACCAAATAAAGGTAAAGACTTGGACAAGTGAGCTTTCTTAGGTAGGTCATTGGTTATGGTGGCTAAATCCGTACGCGTATATGTTTGAATGCCAATGATTATCCACAAGAAGAAGGGAAAACTGATTGGAACTGTGGAGCCTGTTACATTTATAACAGTGTGAGGCGGCCACAAAAATATACTCAAAGGAAAAATCTTCTGGTGTAAGTTCAGAAGCTTCTCGATGATGCTGTAGACAGCCTTTCTACTAAAGTACAGGCAAAGATTGAATTATTAAGAGATTTTCAAAATATCTTTGCAAACCATTGGAAATTCTATGCCTACCCGACAGCATTGAAGACGACTTTCGCTAGCTAAACGAGAAAAAAGCGATAGACTTCTGAAGATGATGCGAGACTCCTACCCACTTCCAAGGATAGATGACACCTTGAATATATACTCTTGCTAGGGCTAAATGGTTTAGCATGCTGAGTTTAAAAAGTGAGTACTAGCAGGTCGAAATGAAGAAAGAACACAAAGGAAAGACAGCCTTGTGACAATTCACGAGAATACCTTTTGGTTTGTGCAATACTCCTGCCATATTTGGACGTTCAACGGATCTGTTATTGAAGGGACTTTCATGGAAAACCTGTTTGGTATACCTTGATGACATCATCATTATTAGAAAGTCCTTTGATGAACATCTTAAAAATCTTAAAGGAATATTTAAAAAATTTAGAAACTTCGTAAGTCTAAAGAAATGTCACATTTTTAAGAATAAAGTTTACTACTTGGGACCTGTGCTTTCCAGATAAGGCATTTTCACAGATCCAGAAAAAGTTATGGCAATTAGAGACTAGCTAGTACCGAAAGACAAACATGAACTGAGTAGTTTCCTGTATTTTTTCATGTTTTATCGAAGATTTGTATTTAGATTTTTGACTTGTGCAAACCCGTGTATTGGCTAACTGAAGCTGAGCCTCGATTTTGTAACTTTAAATTCTACTGGATTTCAAATTCTACTAGAATAATTGGGGCTTTTCTCTCATTCTTAGACGTTATGACGGTACCTATATGATCAAGCCTAAACGACAGAAATTGAAGAATACGATTTCTACTGCTCCAGACCAGCATAATTTGAAATTTAGTAGAATTTAAAGTTACAAAATCGAAGCCCTCGAGGGATAGAAAATTAAGGTTTTCATTTCGCGCGTGCTTAGTTACCCACATCCAGAAGGGTAGTTTATTATCAATACAGATATCAATAATATATTAATTGAAGGTGTGTTATGTAAAAGGATGAGGAATGAGATATATAAAATCAGAACTAAACCACTGCGTAACGAGAAGAAAACCTAAAGTAATAAAATTGCTAGAACGATTCCTTATATACTTCGCTGGGCGCGAATTCTTGTCAAGAACAGCTTTGAAGTGGTTAATTCAATTCTGAAACCCCGAGGGACAAATGGCACGTTGGAACGAACATCTTCAAGAGTACAAGACAACCTTTAAGATTACAACCATTGCCGATGTCTGGAAGGGAAAAAATATATTTATTGGTAGCAAGAACCACAATATAAATGGATGTGGGGAGCACTGAAAAACTGCGAGTGACATAGGAACAAAATCCTGACATATCAATAGTAGTCAATAGAAAATCAATAACCGAAGACGTCCTTGGGGAGAAATCTCCAATTGAAGTTCTTGCCGGAAATAGGCGAAATCCATAAAGAAGTATAATATCGGGTCATCCTCGAAAGGATAGTTATGTACGCTGCATGCAGAACCATTTCCGGAAACCAACATGGGTAATAAGTATGTCCTGTTTACAATTTATTATTTCAGTAAATGGGTCGAGATCGAGGTATATGCTCTTCCAAACCAAAAGGCATTGTCACTTGCTGAAGTTATAATAAAGAACGGAATATGTCGATTTAGAGTGGCTCTAGAGATTCATTTCCAAGTACAAGAAAAAATATTCCAAGAACCATAGGCAGCCATTTAGTCAAGGTCGTAGCTGACCATCAGCGCGACTGGAATGCACATTGGATTTATTCCTTTTGGATTACCGTTCGTCACTCCATGAAACCACCGCTGTCTCATGTTAAGACAGTGAAAACTAATATTTCCGGCAGATATATTGTATGACACTAGATCACAAGAAGCTAAGTCTACATGGAAATTATGCAACAGAGAATGAACTATGTCAATGAGATAAGGTAGTTCGACGCCGAATTAGGGACCGCTATAAAAAAAATATCTGCAATGGCGGAAAATAATAGTCAAGTTTGTAATTTTTGTGAAGAAATTATCGATTTTAAAGATAAACTAATTGTACAGTGTTACGGGAAATGTAATAAAAACTTCCATATGGCCTGTGCTTCCCTTAAAAAAAGTGAATTGTCCGTAATATCCGGTAATTTGCAAATAAAATGGGTTTGTGAAAATTGTTTAAAATCATGTGATACAAAAATTGAAATTGATGTAAATAAAATGGAAAGTGTACATACCTTATTACTAAATTGTTTTGATATTATTAAAAATCAAGAAATAATAATAAATCATCTTAAAGGAGATGTCTTAAATTTAAAGTCAAGTATACTTGACATAAATAATAACCTTAAAGATTTAAAAATCATACATGAACCAAACGCTATCCAACTAGCAAACTCCAATCAATCAGATCCTAACTTATCAACTTTAAGCCAAGAGGAGATAATGCAAAAGATTAATACAGGTGACACTACCAGTTTAAAAAACACTAAAAAAACGTTTGCTGCTGCAGCAATCAACAATCAATCCACTGTTAACAATATTAAAACAAGATCCCAATCCCAGTATGAAAACAAAAATGTAAATATAAATGCAAGTAAGCCAAGATCTAATTCGGTTTCTGTGCCAATAAACCAAACTGCTGAGGAAATTATCTCCAGCAAAACTACGGATGAAGATGGTTTCACCGAAATTAAAGGTAAAAGAAACAAAAACAATAAAAAGTGCAGTTCTATTACAACAGCTACTGGTACAGGATTAAGTACTAACTTAATAGCAGTGCAAAAATATATTCATGTTTTCGTATCAAGACTATCTCCTGACACTGATGTCGGCTCTATTAATCAGCATTTGGGCAATTTGTGTATTATTAACTATTCTTGTGTCAAACTAAATACAAAATAGTTCATTTAAAATAAGTGTCCCTGCAAATTTTAAATATACCGTATTGGATGCTGCAAACTGGCCGTGTGGTGTAATCCTTAATATTTTTTTTCAAAAAAGTGGAAATGTGAAGAGGAATTTTTTAGAGGTCCCTCCAACATCCCAAATGTCAATATAACAGCTCCCATTATTGGTTGTAACAAATCAAGTAAATGTATCAATTGTTACTATCAGAATGTCCGCAGTTTGAAAAATAAACTTAATCAGTTTTATTTGTGTACATGAATTTGATATAATTATATTAACTGAAACATGGCTTACTTCTGATATTAATAATTCAGAATTTATTAATTTAAGTATGTATAATGTTTATAGAAAAGATCGTAATTTTCAATTATTAAATGTAACAAGGGGTGGAGGTGTTCTTTTAGCTATTAAAAATTATATTACTGTTGTAATGCTAGATCTTAGTCAATTAACAAGCGTCTTGCAATCATTTGATATTTTAGGATGTAAATGTTCAATTAATTCATTCATTTTATATATACTGGTAATTTATATTCCTCATACGGCCAGTATTCACGACTTAGAGTATATTTTAGATTTTCTTGAAGATTTATTAATGTTCAATAGACATGTACTTATAATTGGAGATTTTAATATACCTACGTTTAGTGATAGTGCCCAAAGAGATCAGCTAACAAATACATTAATAAATTTTTCAAGTATGCTTGATTTGATGCAATGTAACAATATTGTAAATGTTAACGGGAGGCTATTAGATCTTGTTTTCACAAATATAAAATGTACTGCTTCTCGAGATACGCATTCATTTGTTGATGAGGATTTGCACCACCCATCATTAAAAATTGATTTACAAGTATTTTTCATGGAACCTTCTAAATTTCCGAAAATGAAAGTCAACCCACCATACAACTTTAGAAAAGCTAATTTTCAGGAATTGTATGAAGCTTTATTAAATACATCTTGGGACGTATTAGAAAAGTGTACTGATATTAATTCAATGTGTAACAAATTCTATGATATTTTATATTCAATTATGGATTTGTATGTTCCAAAACGTAAAACCAAAAGCCAGAAATATCCTCCTTGGTTCAATAAAGAGATAATTGACAATATCAAACAGAAAAATAGATTTAATTTGTTGTATAAGCAAACAAAAAATGATTTAGATTTTTTAGAATATAAACGTTTGCGATCCTTAACTAAATATCAAATTAGAACTGCATATAATGCTTATTTAGTAAATATCGAACAATCGGTAACTTCAGATCCAAAAACATTTTGGTCCTTTATTAATAATAAAAATAATAAAAGTAGAATCCCTGGCGCTATGCACTTAAATGATTCAATCAAGAATAACCCTAAGGATATTCTAAAATTATTCAAGGAATTTTTTAGTAGCGTATATACAGATCCTAATGCAGATACTAATGCAGTAAGTTACAATAAAGTTCATAATAACTTTCCAGCGGTAATACAGTCATATTTTACAGAAGAGGACATCAGTCTCGCTATAAAATCATTAAACAACAAGTTATCATCTGGTATAGATCAAATTCCATCCTTCTTAATAAAGGATTGCTCAAACATATTAATATGCCCACTATTAAAATTTTTCAATCTTTGTTTAAAATCAAGTTCCTTTCCAGAGATATGGAAAGAAACTAAGATATGTCCTGTTTTAAAATCTGGATGATTCTGATATACAAAATTATAGACCAGTTGCCCTCCTGTCGAACTTTGCAAAAGTTTTTGAAATTGCATTGCACAATAACATATTACCCCAAATTAGAAGTTTTATTTCACCGCTGCAACATGGGTTTATGGCAAAAAGATCAACCCTTACAAATTTGAATTCCTTTTGTCAGTATACGTCTGAAATTTTAGACAATCACGGTCAAGTTGATGTAGTCTACACTGACTTTTCCAAGGCATTTGATCGCATCGATCATAATATTTTAATTCAAAAGCTGCAGAATTTTGGATTTAATGAAAAATTGTTAAATTTTTTTATATCATATTTGAATTGTAGACCTCAACGTGTAGCATTTAATGGATTTTATTCAGACTCATTCATGGCAAAGTCAGGAGTCCCGCAAGGATCGGTTCTTGGGCCATTAATATTTGTTTTATTTATTAACGATCTTCCAGATGTTATAAAAACAGTAATATGCTTATGTTTGCTGATGATGTGAAATTGTTCCAATCAATTAAATCTCCTGAAGATTGTTCACAACTTCAGTCAAATTTAAATAAACTACGTGACTGGTGTTCTGTTAATAAATTACACTTAAATATAAAAAAGTGTGAAGTTATGACGTATACACGTGAACGTCAATTTATACAGCACGACTATACTCTAAACAATGAGAATTTGAACCGCCCAAGTATTGTGAAAGACTTAGGTGTTACTTTTGATCCAAAATTATCATTTGAATACCATGTAATCAATGTGGTGAATAAAGCGAATAGAACAGTTGGTTTTATTATACGTAACACCAAATCATTTAAAAGCATAGTTTCTTTGAAATCCCTCTTCATCACGCTTGTGAGATCTAGTTTAGAATACTGTTCTTTAGTTTGGTATCCGCGTTCTGATAGTTCGAAATTAGCAATTGAAAAGGTACAGCGAAAATTTTTAAAATACATGTGGTTCAAAACCTATAACATTTATCCTGCCAGAGGATGTAATCATCAAGAATTACTTAATACTTTTGAATTCTATTCTCTGGAAACCAGACGTTCTGAACAAAGCCTATCTTTTTTATATAAACTTATATATAACGAAGTTGACTGTAGTTACTTAGTTGGTAAACTCAATTTTTCGGTACCTCGTATTGCATCTCGTAAAGTTAGTACATTTTACAAACCTAAAGCTAATACTAGTCTATTACAAAAGTCTCCAGTTCACATTATATGTTCTAATTACAATAAAATTAGCCACGTTTGTGATATATTTAATTGTTCCATCACCAATTTGCGGAATGTATGTTATCATGAACTTTAAATCATATCCATATACATATTTTCATTTTTATTTTACACATGTTCATGTTTTTTGTAATTTTTAAGGCATTGTTATTATCTTTACCTGATTTTGGACTGCTGTCTGTAAGGTTTAAAGTGAAATAAATAAATAAATAAAATAACATCAAAGTGCGGATTCTGGTGGTTTTGGAGAAGGAAACAAGTTGTGACCTCGGCTGTAACATACAACCAGGTCCGACGAAAAGGCTACTCTCCAAAATTACAGAAGAATTAAGAAAAACCTTTACAATGGAAACAATTACAGACTAATCGAGAATTCAAGTGATAAAGCCTTCTACGGATGAAGAATTTCAGAATTTTATGGCTCAGGCTCGCAGTGAGAAAAAGTTTCTATATGATGTAACTACGGAAAAGGATGATAATGTATTTGGAGACAATTCCCTGGTTTCGCGAAATGAAAAAAGGGATAACTGCAGACTTTACGAAAAAGTTAGGAAGGATAAGCCAACTCTAAGAACAGATCTCGCAGATATACAAGGTAGTGATTTTTCGAAACGGAAAGCAGCAATTATACTACCTGGTTACAAAAGGTAAAAAGTACTAGAAATCGATGTATGAGACCCTATAGACCACTCCTCCTGAGTTAGGAGATAACAAGAAACATGGTATAATTAAAATAACCTTAGTCATCAATTCAGTTCTGAAAATGAGGTTATGTTAGCTGTATGTGAACTAGAAGCTAACATGACAACTGGATCTGACTCAGGCCCGGGAAACGCAAATGGCAGATACCGGGATAGCATTTTTAGTTTTGCTTCCATGTACGAGATAGCGACACCAGTATCATTAGTATGTAATTTTTTTTTTTTTGGTCTGTGATCTGACTTAATACCTTCCTCTATTATTAAATATTGCTCATCTGTCTTTGTTAAACCTCCGACTACTTATTTAATCTAATTTTAAGTAGTTCAGAATTCCCCGAACTATGGAAATTATCTAGAATAGGACCAATTTATAAAAAAAAGGTAATAAGAATGATATCACTAATTACAGACCTGTTGCTATTTTATGTAACATTAGTAAAAAAATTGAAACAGTTTTACATAATAAAAAATTTAATCATACCCAAACCCAACTAATATGTGAGACAACAGATAACTAAAATCAGGTAGTTTCTGTTTATTTGGATTTTTGAAAGGCATTTGACAAGTTGGACCATATAATTCTCGTACAAAAACTTAAACTTTCTGGCTTCTCTGATTATATTTTACAACTCATTTCGTCATATCTAACCAATAGACTTCAGTGTGTCTGTATTAATGGACATCAATCAGAGTATTTCCTTCAGAAATCAGGTGTCCGAACGGTATGTTTTAGGGCCCCTTTTATTTAGTATTTTCATTATCGACATTACTGCATGTCTCACTGCTAACTACATACTTTACGCTTATGATTTAAGTTGGTTGTCACTCGAGCATGCCTATTCAAAAACTTTTCTATGTTCAAAATAAAATTTAAGCTAATGCAGTTTATATTTGCAATAACTTATATTTTTTAACATTATATTATATTCACAGATTATATAAAAATAGTTAAAAGCTAATATCAAATACTGCAACAAATGAATTTTCTTTATTTTGTCTGTAGAAAATTTCTTTGAACTGTACCACTCGCACTAACACATGCAAGTGTCGTATTCCAATACACTCATACTAAAGTTTTAACGTTGAAGAATAACTGTGGCAACGTCGCGCTTAGACTAAGTCAGAGATATGTGGGTGCTCTTAAGATTTTGTATATATTATTATTATTATTGTCATTGATGTAAATAGTTATTTCGTGTGCCTGAGTGTCTGGTCGCGAATCTGGGGACCCGGGTTCGATCCCGATCGACGCCAAAAATTACATCGCATTTTAATGGCACAAAAATTGACCCCTGTGGCGCACTCTCCACGCCAGCAATGAGTGCCCGTGAAGTGACGCCTGGTAAGCGCCCGCACGGTACAAATATTCCATCATTACCGATATCTGTACAAAGTAGATTGGCACACCCAGCAATGGGTAATATGCCGTGATGAAATATTTATTTATTTATTTTATTTGTAGTTATTTTTCTTGTAAAATAAAATGCGAGACGCTGTTATCATTTTTCCTTTTCCAACATTCCGATCCATTGTCAAAGTCACGTACATCGTCCCTTGCATGCATCTGGCCTTGGTAATCCCAGGCTCCAAAATACCGCTTTCCCTAGTATTTCCAAGAACTCGTACAGCCAGACAATGTGTTTACTCCCGCACTGTACGAGACAGTTCTCCTCTGCGATCCAACGCCTCAACATCTTCCTGACACGTCTCGTCCAAAAACAAAGACTTATATTTTATTCATTTCCTTGACCAACCTTAATCACATCAAATTGGTGACCGCCGACGTGATATAAACACGCAACAGTATTACGTGAGTTATACAGTGAGTGAAGTGTGTTAGTGTTGCACTCGTCAAATAAAGTTTTCTTTTGTAATGGTTCTAACGGTCGAAACCCGAACCAGGAATTCCACGATATGCTGAAGCAGATCACCAAGCGACTGGATCAGCTGGAAGTGGAAGTACGAGATCGTCGACCTCGCTCGAGAGGACGCCGTCGGACGCCATCGCGGAATCGAGGACGTTCTAATTCGCGAAACCAGCAACAAGAAGATGGAAATTGTTGGTATCACCATAAATTTGGCGCGCCAGCGAACCGATGCCGATCGCCATGCGCATATCCACGCAAATTGGCGCGAAACGACCAGGGCAGTCGTTGATGGCAGCCAGCGATGCAAGCCGACATCTCGCCGACTTTTCCTGACGAACCGAAGTACGCGAGTCGAGTTTCTAGTGGACACCGGTGCCGACTTGTGCGTTTATCCTCGCTCACGAATACGTCATCCACGAGTGAAGTCATCGTACTTACCGCGGCAAACGGCACGTCAATCGCTACATACGGAACAATTAGTGTAGTGATAAATATAGGACTACGTAGAGTTCGCGTGGGAGTTCGTAGTGGCCGACGTTTCAAAGCCAATCATAGGTGTAGATCGTGTTACGAACTATTAGTGGACGTTAAAAATAAAAGACTTATAGACTCAAAGACATCCCTCACGTCGAAAGGACAAAGTGTAAAGTGCGCGGTAGATTCTATAAAAACAATTCTGGTGTTTCAGAATTCCACGACTTGCTCCACAGGTTTCCGGAAATTACCCGACCGGAAGGTGGCCCAAGGATTCTGAAGCACAACACGAGGCACCATATCCCACACTACACCAGGCCCACCGGTAGCAGAGAAGCCACGACGGCTAGCGCCAGATCGCCTACATGCAGCAAAACGCGAGTTCAATATCATGCAGAAATTGGACATCGCTCGACCGTCGAAGAGCTGCTGGTCTTTTCCGCTACATATGGTCCCTAAAAGTGGAGACGAGTGGAGACCGTGTGGTCACTACCGTCGCTTAAATGCTCGGACGTGCCCAGATCGTTATCCCGTGCGTCATATCCAGGACTTCGCCCACACATTTCGTGGAAAATCCATCTTTTCCAAGCTTGATTTGGTACGCGCTTTCAACCAAATTCCCGTCGCTGAAGAAGATATTCCTTTGAACGAGTTGCTTCAGGGCAATCGTAAGGGCAAAACAGCCGTAGAGTGGACTCCGGAAGCTGAAGAAGCCTTTGAGAAGACAAAGGAAGGATTATCTCGAGCGGCAATGTTGGCGCATCCAGAGCTTGATGCACATCTTGCCATCGTCTCCGATGCATCCGACGTCACCATTGGGGCAGTCCTTCAACAACGAATTGGCAACGACTGGGAGCCATTAGCGTTCTTCTCAAAGAAGTTGAGTACGACGGAACAGAAGTACGGAGCCTACGACCGAGAACTACTGGCCATTTACCAAGCGGTAAAGTATTGCAGGCATATGGTTGAAGGAAGGACCTTCACCATATACACTGACCATAAACCGATAACGTACGCCTTCTCCAAGAAATCTGATCAATGTTCTCCACGTCAATTCCGATATTTGGATTTCATTGGTCAGTTTTCATCGGACATTCGCCACGTAGCCGGAAAGGACAATGTTGTCGCCGACGCATTGTCACGCGTGGAGACTCTCGAGACTCCTATCGATTTCCAAGCACTTGTTGCAGCTCAAGAGACCGACTCCGAGCTCCAGGAGTGTTTACGAGACAAATCCAGTCTCGAGCTGAAGAAGGTCCAGCTACCAGGTTCGCAGGCATGGCTTTATTGCGATGTGTCCACCCCAGCAGTAAGACCATTCATACCTGTCGCGTTCCGAAGAGCTGCTTTCGATGCTGTTCATCGCCTCTCGCACCCAGGTATCCAAGCCACAGCCAAAGCGGTAGCTCAACGCTACGTTTGGCCGTCGATTCGAACCGATTGCAGACAGTGGGCACGCGCCTGCATCGAGTGTCAGCCCTTCAAAGGTGACTCGCCACGTTACCGCTCCAGTGGGAACCTTCGTGCCTCCTACGGCACGGTTCGAACACGTTCACCTGGACATCATCGTTATGCCATCATCACAAGGCTTTCGATATTGCTTAACTTGTGTTGACAGGTACACGCGCTGGCCAGAGTGATTTCATTGGCAGACCAGGAGGCAGAGACCGTCGCTCGCGATTTTATAGCGGTTGGATTTGCCGTTTTGGGACTTTTCTTCGAGTCACGACCGATCAAGGACGACAGTTCCAGTCACACCTGTTCAAACACCTGAATCGCTTGACAGGTACGACTCATCATCATACAACGGCTTACCATCCAGCAGCCAATGGTATGGTGGAACGACTCCACCGTCAGCTAAAGGCTGCAATTAAGTGCCACCAAAACGCACGGTGGACTGAAATTCTGCCAACCGTTTTGCTAGGCATCCGTGCAGCGGCAAAGGAAGACCTCGAGGCCTCAGCGGCAGAACTGTTATATGGCGAACCGTTACGACTTCCCGGCGAATTTCTTACAGAGAGATCGACCAAAGAAGATGACGCCAACTCAGCCAATTTCATTAAGGATTTACGACGTCATTTCCAGGAACTTCGTCCCATTAGTCCTAATCGACGAAGCAAGTGTTCGTCCGATATGATGGGATAAAGCGAAACTTGCAACAACCTTACAATGGACCATTCTCTGTCATATCTCGTGGAGACAAGACATTCACGGTTTGTGTTAATGGCCGTAATGTTAATGTCTCTGTCGACAGGTTAAAACCAGCATACGTAGTTGAAGAGCACGTATTGCCGAACACACAGACTTTCATCGAACTGCCCGGAGCCGTCCACGATGCTCCGGAAGCTACTCCTGTACCAGCTACGCCCCAACCTAGTGCAGATCGTTTTACCACCAGGTCTGGAAGAAGAGTTAGATTCAAAGAGCCTTACCAAGCTGGTTTCTCGTGAAACATTTTCACTGGAAAGGGGGTACTGTGGGTGCTCTTAAGATTTTGTATATATTATTATTATTATTATTATTATTATTATTATTATTATTATTGTTATTGATGTAAATAGTTATTTCGTAGTTATTTTTCTTGTAAAATAAAATGCGAGACGCTGTTATCATTTTTCCTTTTCCAACATTCCGATCCATTGTCAAAGTCACGTACATCATCCCTTGCATGCATCTGACCTTGGTAATCCCAGGCTCCAAAATACCGCTTTCCGTAGGATTTCCAAGAAGTACAGCCAGACAATGTGTTTACTCCCGCACTGTACGAGACAGTTCTCCTCTGCGATCCAACGCCTCAACATCTTCCTGACACGTCTCGTCCAAAAACAAAGACTTATATTTTATTCATTTCCTTGACCAACCCTAATCACTTCAGATATTTTAATATTTGGTGTTTTGCAATTTTTATCTGAAATTGGTAATAATAAACCACGTATAACTAAAAACAAAAGAGTTTTAGAGAAAATGGTTGAATTCTTAAGTAAAAATCGATAATTTAGTCTAAAATTCAACAATTTTCTCTAAAACTGAAACTAAATAAATATTGTTTTTTGTAATGTGATTTTTATTTTATTTTCACTATACCTTTGTGTTAAAAAATACATTAAATAAATATGTATATATTCTTATTATTTCCATTCTTTTTTTTTTTTTTCAAATTTGGGTTCAAATAAGTTATTTTATTTTTCAGACTATTTATCATTATTTCAAAGGAAATATTTTGCTTTTACATTGTTATTAGTAATAATGCCTAGTAAATCTCATGTCTTTTTATAAACTCGCTTTCAAAATAAATTTAATTTTCCCACATTTATTAGTACATTCGTGTATAAAAGTAATGATATTTTGAGATATAATACTAATTGTAAAGTCCAAATCTGAACTGCAAAACAAATTACTATATTTCTTTCTCAAAATAACAAAAGTAGTATTATATTGTTTAAACTTTTCTCGCAATTGACGTAAAAATACCCATTCCGACGAATGTACATCTGAAATTCCTTTAACCAAAGAATACCACTTATTCCTACCTATACCTAAGTAGGCGATACTAACTGATACTCCATCTGGAACGCTTGTACATGGTTGTCAAGTATAATTCTACCTATTTATCGTATCTTAGGATTATAATTTTCTAGAGGCAATAACATTAAATCTGGGTGGTAAAGAATTTTCAAATTTTTATATAAAATCCGTTAATTAGTCTTCTATAACATACTAGTTTTTCGATTAAATATCGGTTTGAATATAAAAGTTATAATTTAAAATATGTTTATTTTGCCATTTCCTATTCTTTACGTGTTAAAAAGGCCAAATTCAATTGCAAATATTTCATCTACCATGTGGCAATTGTTTTAAAATTTGGAGAGCAGGTAGATTGTACTTCAGTTGAGACGTACTTTAAATTTCAATTAATTCTAGGTAAAATGGTTCCACAGTATAACTACCTTAAAACTGTTATGCAATATATCTTCCGTAAATGACTCTTTATTATTACAGAATAACTTAGATATTATATTCCAGTGGTGCATGACAATAAGCTTCTTCTTAATATTGAAAAATGTCATTGTATGTCTTTTACTAAAAAGCATAACCCAGTTAATTTTGATTACTCTATAAACAATAAAATCTTACGTAGACCAGAAATCATTTGCGACCTAGGGGTATATTTCGATCCAAAACTGTTTTTCACCACACATATTGCAAATAAAACATCGTCCGCATTAAAGTGTTTAGGATTCGTAATCCGTAATTTCGACATGTTTTCCAGTTTGAGTACATTACGTCTCTTATTTGTTGCTCTTGTTCGTGATCTGGGATCCGATACAAACTACCCAATAGAATCATTAGAGCAAATTCAAAGAAAGTTTTTAAAATTTGCAACTTACATTTTGGAAGGAATTTATCCCCAAAGAGGTACATCGCAACCACAACTTCTAAAAAGATTTGATTTTGTCTCACTCGAACAAAAACGACAAGTATCTGCAGTAATTAGTTTGCATAAAATTATTAATAATGACATTGATTGTATGTAGGTATATCAGTAATCGACTATCCATCCAAGGCAACAGATTGTTGTCGAAATTTAAAACTATCTTGTACTTAAAAACAGCTAAATCAAATATCCTGACCAAATGAGGGTAAAATCGTACAGTGTCATTGAAGACGAGATTGATATTTTCCAAACTTCAGTCCGTGAAATAAATAAATGTATTAACTTTTTTTAAATGTTTTTTCTCCTTACACTAAAATTGGGTATGTACCTGTTGGGTGTTGTATTTACAATAATAATGAAAACAATAATAAAGTTGTGGTAATACTAAATATTACGTCTAATTGGAGAGTGGTAAGAAGCATTAAGATTTTCAAAGGCTCAGATGTGAGGCTGACTGTATGCTGCTACCATCGGAAACTTGTCTACGAAAACGTAGATTGTTACTTCTAGTACAATCGTAAATGCAACAAAGAAGACAATTGCAGATTCCGTCACGCACTGGGTACCCTTGGATATGATAAGGTGTGTGAAAAATGGATTAGGGGGAAATGCAAGGAATAATGCCGACTGAGACACCATCATACTATTCGGAATATGTCACATTGTCCGCATATCCTAAACCATTGGTCAGCTTTAAGAGGGAGCAGTGTTACCTAAATAGATCTTTCCAAAAAGATCTATCATGGAATTATACTAGAATATGACCAGAAGCGAGCTGACCAACAAAGTGGGCGGAAATTGTCGAATATAATAGTATTATTCTGAATATGTAGTTATGTGTGCGAATAATCTAAGATTTTAGAAATCAGGCGGCGAGTTATATAAACGGTGAAACAAATGCGCGTGGAGAGTATTCAGATATAAATGGTGATTGTTAAACGTTTCGAAAATTTAATGCAAGTATAATTTTTATTATTGTGTTTATTGTTGTTATAAATCATATTTACTAAGTGTTATAGTAGCGTAAATATTAATTTGTTAAAGTAAATTAAGTAAATAAACACTTTGCTTAACGTTTTCAAAACAACAATACCTTCCTTACTTATAGGCGACGGAAGATAATAATAATAATAATAATAATAATAATAATAATAATAATAATAGTACTAATAATATCTTATTACTGCGTGTGACAATCTGCGTCGATTGGCAGATTTGGGTAATGACTAGACATTTGTTTCGTGAGGACGTTTACCAGGCGTAACTTAACGAACACCACAAAGGTGCTATTTAAAAACAAGAATAGGACCACAAAAGACACCTTTCATACATAATTTAATAATTTTCTATTAAATTTTGTTATCCTCATTAGCTATGTACTCGTAGTCTACACTAGGAGTATAATTTTTAATATGTTTTAATTATCCATCTATCTATGGTAAACAATAAAGTAAATTAAGTCGTAGATAAGTACCTATCACATCGTTTGGAGCAAATCTTTTAGATACTTTTTTTTAAGTTGTTCAATACTTTTTGACAAAATAAAATATACCCAGTATCAAGTATTTGAAAAGTATGACCGCGTGCCCATTAGTAAAGTGTTTTTGAATTTCATGTAGGGTACAAGGATCTTTGGTGTATCGGGACGGTGAACCAATAGTGGAAGATGAGCGCAGTTTCCCAGATGGAACAGAAGTTACTTTCCATTGTATTGAAAGTATCATGGGTGAAAAAACAACTTGGAGAATCATATGTGAAGATGGTAGTTGGATAGGGCGATCTTTAAACTGCGGTAAGATTTAAATATACTTATATTAATACCAAATCTTATAAAATTAATTCGTAGATGCAGAGGAGATGATTTCCAGCTCAATCATAACCAATAATAACACTTGCACGTTCCGTAACCAGGAACCCAACGTGGTTAGCTTCTACAATGATCAACAAATTCGCGAAGATATAGTCGAATTTCCCCCAGGTGCCGTCTTAATCAGCCGGTGTATTGACATTGGAAAATACGCCATGATTGGCAGCAATAAACGTCGATGCATTGGTGGAGAATGGGATGGCCAGAAACCAGCTTGCTTCGGGCTCAATCAGGAAAACGATTACGCCATGGAGAAACCTCCAACGATATTGTTTAGGCATCAGAATGGACCAATTGCGCAGTCGAATGATGGAAAATTAATTGTTTACCCAGGGACGATTCTACATATGGAATGTTTGTGGATTAGGAGGTTTGGGAATCCAAAATGGAATGTTAGTCATGATTATAGGAAGTATCCAGAAGGATGGACTACTGATTCGGGGAGAGATCCACAATTGGAATATAGATTGTCGATTTATCATGCCGCTAAAGATGATTCGGGACTCTTTACCTGTGTTACACCGGCTAGGCACACACATTCAGTAGATATTGTTGTTAAAGGTAAGTGAGCTATCTTCAAAAACATATTTTGTAATATACAGGGTCCGGATTTCAATTGATACTATTAGGATCTCGGAAACTACATAAAATTCGAATAAAGAATTATAATGATGAAATGTTTCCTAGTGCAAGTCGAACTTTGCCCAGAATACCCGAACATAGACCTAACGGGATTTTTTTGTAGTGCTTATTTCTTATCTTCCGATTATGGCCATACGGAAGGAGTTGGGTTCATTGCTGAACAAGAAACGAATAGTTGATAACTCATGATTTCATTTATTTAACTGTCACTATTACCATTGTTTTTACTCAATAAATTTCATAATGAAAGTTTCCAAGGTAACACCTTTTTAAATAAATATTTATTACATACGAATTTTAGCTTTAAATATATTGTAATTAAACTAAGATAATTTTTAATTTTTATTTTTTTATTTAATGGTATGCCACTGCCCGGCGTCGGCTCATAATCTTGGACCCGCGCGCATGCCCTTGCCCTGTTCTTATGTTTGATTGTTCGATTTTACTCGCAGTGGCGTAATAAGTTGCGACTGGGACGTATGTGAATGTAACGACGCGTCGCTCAGCGACGAAACGTTGTAGTTCTACCGTTGAATAAAGTTATGCTTAATAATTTTAATAGAATACCACGTGTTATAGTATAATGGAATAACACGTGATATAGTACTATAATAGAGCTATTGGAGGGGGGGGGGTGTAGGTTATGTAGCTTGTTTATTCATATAAACACAAATATACGTGCTTATTATAATGAGATTAAAAATATTATCTTTCCATATACATTTTCCTGACATACATGTTAGTTTTTAGTTAATATATTTGCAAACTACATTGTTTTATGCATCGACGATAATCAACTAATTTATGTCAAACATGAATCAACTGCAATGAAAATGTGGAATCAATTAGCACAAGTTTACGAAAGGAAACATTTAAATACAAAACTATTTTTTACAAAAGAAATTATAGAGCTTTAGTTATAATTCAATAAAAATGAGTGATTATATAAACGGTATCATGGAAACTGTTTGATCAGTTAAGAAGAATAGGAAAAGTAATTCTTGATGATGATATTGTAACAATTTTGTTATGTGGATTGAGCGATAGTTACGATGCCTTAATTACTAATTTCGAAGGAAGATCAGCAACAGAATTAACATTAGAATAAATAGAATACTAAAAAGAAAAATTAATGGCAACATATGAAAGCAGGCAAGAAAATTTACAATTAAATGAATCAGAAAATGCAATGAAGACAATGATGAAACACCAAAAAGAGAAGAAATAGAAAAGGAAATTCAATAAAATCAAATTTAAGCTGTTATAATTGTGGAAAGATAGAAAGAAAAAGAAGTTTTATTACATTTGGAAGAATGAGCAAAATAAAAACGTATATAAAGCAAAGAAAATATTGAAAAAGGAAATTCCTGAAACAACGGGGGAAATTCATTACTGTTTTAAAATTTGTTCATCAGAAGATAAAACAACATATCCATTCGGCAGCGTCAACGTACATGACATACCAAAAATATATATACAGGGTGGGGCAGAAAAACCTATCCGATTTCAAAACGTTATAAAATTAAAACCACTCAACTTGTCAAAAAAAATTTTTATTAACATATCGCAAATATTATCCCATTTTTAAATTTAAGTTTTGAAAAGCACATCACTCAAATGTCGTCCTTGGGAGCGGATACACTGATTTAGGCGCTCGCGGTAGCTTTCCATGACTTTCACCGTCATTTCCACAGGAATTTCTTCAATTGCCCGAGCAATTTCCCTTCGTAAAGCAAGAAGGGTCCTTGGTCGATGCTGGTAAACCTTCGATTTGAGGTAACCCCAAAGGAAGAAGTCACATGGAGTGAGATCCGGTGAGCGCGGCGGCCAGCCAAGATCACCTCTCAGGGAAATGAGGCGACCGGGAAACAGTTCCCTGAGAATGTCCATTGATCGTCGCGATGTGTGGGCGGTTGCCCCATCCTGTTGAAACCACACATTTTCCACGCCATTTTCTTCCATTTTGGGTCTAAGAAAATTTTCCAGCATGAAACAATAGCGCTCGCTGTTGACCGTTACGGTTTTCCCATTTTCTTCAAAAAAGTAAGGCCCCCAGACGCCTAGGCGGGAAAGAGCACACCACACAGTCACTTTTGGGCTATGGAGGGGTTCCTGATGGATTTCTCGAGGATTTTCGTCACTCCAATATCAAAAATTCTGCCTGTTAACACGTTGTGTAGCAATTATCGAACCGCCGCATTCGATAAACCGCTCAATAACAAAAGCACGATGTTCACCAGACCAAGGCATGTTGACTACTGACAAATGGCATAAAACCGGCTTTCTAACGGTTTTTACCCCACTACTCTACCTGCTCCCTCTTCTGAGAAAAAGGGATTTGAAATCGGATAGGTTTTTCTGCCCCACCCTGTATATATATATATATATATATATATATATATATATATATATATATATATATATATATTACGTGGATAATATAATACCGTAAAATGGAAAAGTAAAAATAGCAAATGGTCAATTACTCGACATTAAAGGAATTGGTGATGGAATATTTAACAAATTAGAAAATAATCACTTCACCAAATAAAAATTCGAGATGCTATTTATGTACCCGAATTTAGACAATAGTTTATTATCAATTAAAAGATTAGATGAAAGTGGTTACTTTATAGAATTTGGAGATGGTAAATGTTCAATTATGAAAAATAATGAATTAGTTGCTGAAGGACTTTTAGAAAAAGACATACAAACTTAAATTTAATGAAACAGCAAATACAGTCGAAAGCAGCAACAATTCAAAAATTGTATTAACAAAAAATGGCATCGTATTTTAGTCATCAGCAGATATTTGCGGACCTATGCGCGCAAGAACTCCCACTGGAAAACGTTTTTTCGTAACATTAATTGATGACAAATCAAGATATCTTACAACCTACTTGCTTACACATAGAGAAAATTATAGAATTTTTCAATTATGTCAATACGAAGAATGAGCGAAAACCAAAAAAAAAAAATCTTACAGATCTAGGTGGAGTATTTGTAAATAAAGAACTAAAGCAATACTTAAAAAATGGTATAGCACATAAATTGACTGCACCATCTCAGGACGGAGTAGCAGAAAGAAAAAATAGATACCTCATAGAAATGGCAAGATGTATGTTGGAAGACAGTGGCCTGGATGGAAAATTCTGGGGAGCAGCTATTTTAACAGCTACTTATATACAAAACTCTTTGCCAACAAAAGCCTGTGAAAAATCGCCTTTTGAAGAATGGTACGGATATAAAAGAAATGTAAAACATATTTGGAAGTAAAGTAATTAACCATTTACCAGCTGAAAAAAGAACAAAACTAGATAATCCTGGTAAAGATGAAATTTTTATAGGATATGCAAATAACACCAAAGGTTTCTTAATAATAGATAAAGTAACAAACAAGATAATAATTTCATGAAACATTAAATATATTGAAGATAATATAAAAATACCTTCAGAAAATATAAATATATGTCGGCGGCGGCGATACTCGTAGGGGCTTCCCCGACTTCTGAGTCAAGAATGCGTACACTCGTCTTATTTTTGAAGACGGGACTTCCCCGAAGTCGTGTGCGAGCGAAACAAAACCAACAGGTCAAAGGCAATGAGAACAATACAGTTGAGGCAGTGATTGGGAGAAGTTGAATGAACTCAGTGAAGTGTTGGGGTTGGATCCGCTAATTCTTGAACTCTGTCTTCCAGCCGTGTAGAAAAACTATTAGAAAAAATGCTTGAGCGTCAACTTTTGCCAGAACCATTAAAATCAAGTTGGGGCTACCGTGCACCAGGGCCGTCTCAAGTGCAATTGCCGCACTTCAACCCTGCTTCAGAGCTTACTGATCCAGAGGGATGGTGTACGCCGACGAATTTATTAAAATTAATAAATTAAGTGGAATAACAAGCTTATCGAATTCTTTAATGGGCGAAGCCGCTAATTGGCTTATTAAATGTCGACCACTAGGTAAAACATGGGAGGAAATTCGCGAAGAATTTTTGTCGACCCGAAGCGTCGTGCCTTTAATACGTCCTATGATCGATTTCCCGGAAAATGCCATCAATGTGGTAGAACTCTGGACATAAGTCGTTCCAGTGCAGTGTAAAACAAAGTAGTTTTGTGGATCGAAAATCAGAAAATTTTGCTAAAAAGAAGCCTGTGACATGTGTTTCCTGCGGACATGCTGGCCATATTTCGACTAGTTGTCCAGGAAAGGAAAAGATGAAATCTACTAGAGTGGAAGAGAGAAAGACTAACTTTTGTACCAAGCAAGCTTCCCCCAAAGGCCAGTTACAGTTGCAAAATGGTAAGATTATTCCATTTATTTTTGACTCTGGCTCTGACTGTTCGCTGGTTAAAGAAAATATTTCAGATTTCTTTAATGATAAACAACGAAGTTGTTTAGCATCTTTGAAAGGTATCGGTGGAACTTCTGTACTTTGTACCAAACAACTTATAACTGTTGTCGAAATTGAAAATATAAAAATTGAGTTTGTTTTACATGTTGTTCCTGATGATAGTATTTCATGTGAAATAATAATAGGTCGAGATTTAATTTCACAAAATATTTCAGTTAATTTTAGTCCTCAAGGTTTATCAATTCCCGAGTCTCCGACATATAGTAGAGTCCAAAAATGAAATCATACTTGAAATTGATGAAAAGACAGAAGAAAGAAAGACAGAAAAAATAAATTACAGATAATAGAAAATAGAAATGAAAGAAACGAAATTCAAATTTACGTCGATCAGAAAGAGTAAATACAGGTATACGAGTATGACCTGAACGCTGCATTTCTGTATATAAATTAGAACAAGTTGAAGAGCCTCCATCGTGGAAAGAAATAAAGTTTTCCAAAAGAAGATGACAAATGGATTAATGTAGCAATAGAAGAAATTAATTCAATGAAAGAAAAACAAAATACGTTTGGCAATTAACTGATTTACCAAAAAGAAGAGAAGCAGTCGATACTAAATGGATTTTTAAAGCCAAACGAGATCAATGTGATAAAGTTTCAAGATATAAAGTAAGGTTAATACCACATGGTTTTCACAGAAACCAGGTGACGACTTTAAAGAAATTTTTGCTACTTTTGCTAACAGTGAAAATTTCGTACATTATTATATATTGCAGCTTGTAAGAAAATGAAAATTACACATATTGACATAAAGACAGCATTCTTAATTGGACAAATAGATGAAGAATTATACGTAAAACAACCAGAAGGATTTGTTAAAGAGGCTTTAGAAAAAAAAGTATACAAATTGAACAAAGGTTTATATGGCGTGAAACAAACAGCTAGAACTTGGAATGAAATAATAAGTTTTTATTGTAGAATAATTTTTCTAGAAGTAAAGTAGATCCGTGTTTGTATATACGTAAAGAAAACAAAGAATGGAGTTATTATTATTATGTTGATGATATTTTAATTATCACTAATGATCAGGAAACAGAAAATAAAATTATTGAAATGTAAGAAATTTTAAATCACAAATTTAGAAGAAGTTAAATATTATATTGGAGTACAAAACGAGAAGAAGATGGAAGTTTTAAGAAAACTAAAATTGAACAGCTAATTGAACGATCAGATCTGAATGATGCTAAAGATGCAAGTATTCCTATGAATCCAGAATACGTTAAAAATCTAGAAAAATATCTCTTGAATTACCTAGAAATCTTTTATATTTATCAACAATTTGTCGACCAGATATTGCAACAGCCGTTAGTATATTATCAAGAAAAGTTAGCAAACCAACTCAACAAAATTGAACTGCAGTGAAACATGATATTTCGGTATTTAAAGAAAACAGAAAACTTGACATTGCACATAAATCCAGGTGCAGAAGAAATAAACATTTATGTTGATGCTGACTGGGGACCGATATCTGTGTACAAAGCAGATTGGCACACCCAGTAATGGGTAATATGCCGTGATATATTTATTTATTTATCGAAATCTAAATTTTTAAATATATTTAATAAAAATTATGTATTAAAAATAGTGTCCACTAGTTGAATTTAGAAGCAGATAGTCGCGAGAATAGTCGGAATTTGGACAGGGAATTTAAATGAAACAAGATTTCAGTTCCTTAAAAGGAGAAAAGAAGTTGAAAACTTATCCTTTTACTAAAATTCCCTGTCCATATCGAATATCTACCTCCAAATTAAAAATTATAATTAATAAAATTGCAAAGAAGTGAATAAATACACACCTTTGCAGAAAAAAAAATCTTTCGGCCATTTTTAGTTTTGTTTTTGAAATATATCAAACTTTACTACTTTAACGAATCATGTGAACTAATCGTTCATAATTGATATAAAATAATGATTCCTAACAATAAACATATTAACAGAATAGGGTTTTAGCAAAAATCATTATTATAACTACATGTCGGTTGGTAAGGAGTCGTAACGCTACATATTTTTTTAGTTGAATAGGCCTGCAAGCCATTTGCTTTGACATTTTAAAGTTCTATTATGAATTTACCTGTATCTGTGTGTTGTAATATTGGAATACCTTTTTTATTATTTGGTATACTCCATTTCACGTAAGAAAATAACATTTGTTTGAATAGGGATATAAATTCTGCCCTTTGACTGGTCAGAATGCAACTGTCAGTTGGCATTTATGAAATAATATCTACAAAATTAAGTGATGTTTAACCATGTTTTGTTGCAATTTTTAATATTCAGGTCATACATTTTTGCAGATAAAAATATTTATCATTGACAAAGTTTGGTTTCACGAATTTAAATTATTTATTCAATGCATGTAAAAACGGCATTTAATTAAAAATTAATATTAAAGAAAATAGCAATTTGACTTTATTTTTTCAATAATCTTGCATAAGATGTTGATAGCTAAATTAAAAACGTTATGAGTTACATTATGATATACACGTGTCAACACTAAACAGGCTTATTTTACTAAAAACACATAACGATATCGTTACCATACGACAGTCGTTAAGTAACCTATTCTACTAATCATATCGTTATAAATTATCCTTATCATCGTAACGATACTGTCTTAACTTCATGTTTATTTTGACAGAATAAATTTGCATTTGTTTTTTTAATTTCAATGTGTCATATTCATTCATTATATTCAAATAATTAAGTGGATTTACATGAAATGTAATGAAAAAAAATAATTAATAAATAGGTACTGTAGAATCTTCCGGCAAACCATCACTTTTAATGAAATCCTCATAGTTGACTATATTTTTATGAACAAATCACTACATGCATCTTTTTAAATAAACGATAAAATTTTCTGCTATAGTATACAAATTTGAAATATTACGCAGAGTATGATTATATGTACATATAATCTGACTTCCCTGCATAATTATATTATTTATCAAATAAATTCTGTGTATATATTTACAAAATAATAAATACTCAATAGCTCAATACCTACATTAAACAACTGTCAACTTATATTTAATTATTTATCGAAATCTAAATTTTTAAATATATTTTTTAAATAATTGAAATGTGTTTAATATAACGATACATATTTTTTTGGTAGATAGGCCTGTTCACTAATGCTGGATATATACAGGGTGTTCATTTTTAAGTGGCTACCATTGCGATCTCGAGAACTAGAAGAGATACGAAGTTGGTTAAATAAGCAAAGAATCTCTATTTCACATAGGTATTTCAATGATAAACTGAAAAAAGAAATTCAACCAGTGGTTCTCAAAATGTGGATACCAACTTTTTTATTTTAAATAGAAACATATAGTTTTTATTTGCTCATTCAATAGAGCTCTTTATTCTGAATCCAACGAGATAAAATTTTCATACCCTTACATAACAAAATTTTCGAAAAAAAAAAATATAGTTTTGAATTAATTTTTCCTAAATATGATATTAATTAGAGTGCCATGACTGAAAAAAGTGAACATATTTAAAAAAGAACTTTATTTTCAATTAAATGATTTAAAAAATTTATCTCCATTTTTATTAATACATAACTGAATTCTCCATTTTAAATTTTCCTAACTTTTTTTAATATTCTTCTGTCAATACCTCTTAATGTTTCTTCAATACAATTTTTTAAATGCTATACGTCGGGATGCACAGTGCGGTAAACTTGATCTTTTAAGTAACCCCACGCAAAAAAATCCAGTGGATTCAAATCGGGCGATCTAGCGGGCCATGCAATATGGCCATTAGTACCAATCCATTGGTTTGGGAAAAATGTGTTCAAATATTCAGTTACTTGGCGGCAATTATGAGCTGGGGCCCCATCCTGCTGGAAGTACACATTTTGTACTGTAGCCAGTGATATATCATCCAGAATTTGTTCAAACATATTTCGCAAAAGGGCTAAATATCTATCGTCAGTTAAAGTTCCTTCATACATGTAAAAATAAACATTATTATGTAAAATCGCACACCATACATTTATACTAAATTTATTTTGAAAACATCTATCGCGAACTAAAACAGAATTTTCATTACTCCAGTAGTGATTATTTTTTAAGTTAAACATTCCATTATTGGAAAAATTTGCTTCATCACTCCATATTATAAATTTTAAAATATCAGTGCCTTCATTTATCAACAAATGACAAAATTCTAATCTTCTCTCTTGATCACCGGGTTGAAGATGCTGTACTCGGTGGAATTTATAAGGCTTGTACTTATGTTTCTTCAAGTATTTATGCACGGTTCCTATACTCAAATTGCATTCGTGTGCAGCCATTCTTATCGATGCCGTAGGATTTGCTGCAAAATACGCTAAGACATTAGTCTCAGCATTTATATTTTCAAATCGTATACGTCTTTTTTAAATGTTTCTGTATTAGCTCGTAGTCGTCGTTCTAATTTTCTAAAAATTTTGTAGTTGGGAATATTCCTGTTCGGGTATTGTTCCCTGTACATGTTAACTGCAGCACGAGAATTCTTATGACACAAAATGTAAATTTCGAACATATCTACTTTTCGTCATTTGTGAATTGATCCATTTTTAGGTATTAAAAATGATATGAAGAACAATTTCTCATTTGAAAGAAGTGGCAATGAACAAAATATTCACTTTTTTCATTCATGACACTCTAATTAATATCATATTTAAGGGAAAGTAATTCAAAACTTTCTTAATTTTTTTTTTCAAAAATTTTGTTATATAAGGGTATGAAACTTTTATTTTGTTGGCTTCAGAATAAAGAGATCTATTGAATGCACAAAGAAAAAATATATGTTTCTATTTGAAATAAAAAAGTTGGTATCCATATTTTGAGAACCACTGGTTGAATTTCTTTTTTCAGTATATCTTTGAAATACCTATGTAAAATAGAGATTCTTTGCTAATTTAAGGTAGTTATATCGTGAAATCATTTTCAACAGAATTAATTGAAATTTTAATTACATCTCAACTGAAGTATAATCTACCTGCTCTCCAAGTTTTAAAACAATTGACCAAGCGGTACCTGTGATATTTGCAATTAAATTTGGCCTTTTTAACACGTGAAGAATAGGAAATGGCAAAATAAACACAACATTTTAAATTATAACTTTTATATCAATTATGACATTTAATCGAAAAACTAGTATGTTATAGATAACCAATTAACGGATTTTATGTAAAAATTTGAAAATTATTTACCACCCAGATTTAATTTTATTGCTTCTAGAAAATTATAATCTGAAGATACGATAAATAGGTAGAATTGTACTTGACAACCATGTACAAGTTCTCCAGATGGAATGTCAGTTAACAACGCCCACTGTGGTATTAGCGAATAAGAGGTGTTCTGTAGTTAAAGGAATTTCAAACGTACATTCGAAGGAAATATTTTTTATATGGGTATTTTACGTGAAAAGCATGAAAAGTACAAACAGTATAATACTACTTTCGTAATTTTAAGAAAGAAATATATTAATTTATTTTGCAGTTCCGATTTGTAGTTTAGAACTAGTATTATATCTCAAAACATCTGATTACTTTTATACCTGAATGTACCAATAAATGTGGGAAAACTTCAACTTTGAGTTTATATTAAATTGAATTTCAGACAAAATTATTGATTTTTACTTAAAAAATCAACAATTTTGTCTAAAATTCTTTTGTTTTTGGTTATACGTGGTTTCGTGTTGCCGGTTACAATTTCTGATAAAAATTGAACTACACCTTTTCTTCCATTTTCTGTATATATTCTACTTAGGCCCGGTTTCATAAAACAATTTAATCTATGATTAAATTTTACTTCTGAAGTAAATTTAAAAATCTGAACAAGTGCAATGCGATTTTTTGACAGCAATAAATTTAATGTCATAAGAACGTGGAAACTGATTCGAATTTGTTCATACAATTAAATTTACTTTGGAAGTAAATTTAACTGGACCTTTATGAAACCGGCCCTTAGTGTTTCAAAATTAATTCCACTATTTGCAATTTTTTTAATCATGTTTTTTGATATTATACCTCTGAAAACCGTACACGGTTCGACATTTTCACATATGTCAAAATTAAAATTCAAGCTCTGACTGAAAACAAACCAAATATTTCTGTCCTTGTCTAAGTGCGACAGTGCGACGTTGCCACGGTTATTTTTCAACACTCGTGCTGTTGTGTGAGTAAATTGGAATACGACACTTTTGTATGTGTTAGTGCGAGTGGTACAGTTCAACAAAAAACTTTTCTACGGAAAAATAAAGAAAATTCGTCTGTTACAGTCTTTGATATAAGCTTTTAACAATTTTTACACAATCTATGTATATAATATAATGTTAAAAAATATTGATTATTGCAAATATAAACTGCATTAGCTTAATTTTTATTTTGAACATAGAACAAGTTTTTGATAGGTACACTCGAGTGACAACTACCTTAACCAACTTCGTATCTTTTCCAGTTTTTGAGTTCGCAATGGTAGCCACTTAAAAATGAACACCCTGTATAGCGTAAGCCATAACGTAACGTAAAGAATAAAACAATGCAAACGTATGTGTGTGACAATTTATACAGATGTAAGCCGTAACGTAACGTACCGTGACGTAACGTGTCATAACCTACGTTACGGTACGTTGCGATATTACGAAAATTATTACTGTCCTGCGGTATAATCTGCTTTTGTGTAGATAATATGTGTCAAAGTTTAGCTAATATATTAAATGGAAATAAATAAAAAAAAACTGCATTACGAATATGTAGTTTGTTTTGGGTGACTTTGGCTGAAATGAGTGACATGTGTCAAGTGTCAAAGTTTAGATTATTATTTTAAATGGAAATTATGGAAATATAATGGAAATATAGTGTATCACGAATAATAGAATCTGTTAAATACAAATTTAACGTACACCTGTATCAACAGAGCATGAGCATACTTTTTACGAAAATGTACCGTAAAAGTTCTGCATAAAATAGTATTGAGACAAAGTTACCTTTGTTGAAATAATGATTTGTATAAATGAACTATAGCAAGGTACAATTATAAACATTAATTTAACGAATAACGTAAACAGTATGTATGTCAAAAATATTAAATAAGTTGAACGTTTTTTTTAAGTGACAGCGAGCATGCTCCTTAATCAAAAAGTAACATAAAGTAAAAATAACAAAATGAAAGTTTTTCTTCAACAAATAGCTTAGAAAAACCACGCGTGACGATACGTCACAATACGCCACGGCACGGTACGTTACGGCTTACGCTGTATAAAACCACCATAACAGCTACTTGTTCCTGTTCATTTAAATTTAAAATATACGTTACGTAAGAATTTCTTTGATTCTCTTTTGGTTTCAAAATCATATCGAAGAATATCGCATAACCGAAAATACTTGATTAACTAAGAAAAAAAAATTAATAAATTAACCTTTTTTCTAGCTATGCATTGTTCGGTTGTTCCTCATCGTAGAGGCCTAACTATCAACTCCGAAAGTACAAAAATGAATACCAAACTACAATTCAGTTGCGTGAATGGAAATTCACTTATTGGAGCGTCGGAGATAGTTTGTCTCCCATCTGGAAATTGGAGTGCACCATTTCCTATTTGTGAAAGTAAGTATATAGTTAAATCAATGTTAGATTATTAGATATTGATGTTAAGTGTTAAATGTTTCCAAAATGTTTTCGATGTTCTTGTCTAAATTATGTTTCCTAAGAAGAGAATATATTAGTGTTAGATGTAGACGTCACATTCAACCAAGAAAAACATTCCAGGAAATATGCTACGTAGAAGTAAATTATAATGGACATGACGCTTTGCCGAATTAAATTGCAGTGGGGATTTCCACGTTTTTTTATAATTTTCTCGTGAATATTGATAAAAAAATTAGACTCTATTTTTCCCAAAAAATTAATAATACTCGAAAAATAAATTAATAGAGTTGTTGAAAATTGCTTGTGACGTAATGACACCAAAAGAGAGATATTACTTGCCTTCTATGATTCAGAAGTAGAATGATAAAGAAAGTAGAGCAAATATAGAAACAAAGTGGAACTGCGTAATGGCAAACAATAAAGAATTAATCATAAACATAACCTGACCCAGTGTTTTTGTTTATTGTGTATATTTTTAAATCCAGACATGATAAGGTATATTTATATACTATATACAGGGTATTAATTAAAAACCAGGCCATAGACGTTTAACATGCGGAATCAGATTTTCATTACACAAAATTTCTCATTTAATTTTGGACAAAATTGTTTCAAATAAAAGTTGTAGATAATTAAATTCTACATCTTAAATCACTTAAGGTGAAACTTGACAGCCGTTTCATGCAGTGCTAGTTGCAGCGATTACGACAATTTTAAAATCGAAATATTCTATTATAATAATATTTTTAGTAAATTAAGCTCAAATTAATAATAAAATTATCATGAATTACACCAATTCCTCCCTATAGATTTTTTTTATTAAATGTTTATAATAGCATTTTATTCAAAGATTATACACACCAAATTTTATTTTTTTTGCATTTCTAGAAGATACAGAAAATGAATAAAATTTAAGTTTTTTTTAGAGTATATCATTTTTTATGGACGATCTGCAAATTCAAAAATTCTGAAAAAAATATAATAAAGTATAACTTGGTTTCGAGGTTAGATCCTTATAAGTTTTATTTGATAAGTTTTTGGGAGGCAGTAGGATCGTTTTTTATTCCAATACATATTTATTAATGGTACAATTAGTTATATTTTGGACGTTTCGACCGCTATGCGAGTCATCATCAGCTGTTTACTTGTACATTATGTATATATAAATTTTTTTAAATAAATATTGACTAAGTTACATTTGGAACATTTTAAGTTTGTTGTACCACTACGACATCTTGGTTGGATGTATTATATATACATAATGTACAAGTAAACAGCTGATGATGACTCGCATAGCGGTCGAAACGTCCAAAATATAACTAATTGTACCATTAATAAATATGTATTGGAATAAAAAACGATCCTACTGCCTCCCAAAAACTTATCAAATAATAAAGTATACATATTTTTATATCTCCATGAATTTTTTTATTAAGAATTATCGCTTGATATATAAAAAATGAGAAGCAACTCGTTACCGTTAGAAGTAGTATTTATTTTCATCTCAAAAATAAATGTTACATGGTCCAGTATATCATAAATAAGTATGACACAAACTATTGTAAAATATGGCGGTTTAAATTAAAAAATGGATTTTTTAAAGAAACCCACGCAAATTTTACTTTTGTTGGTATTTTTTTATTACTAGCTGGCACTGTATTATTTCAAAGGAATTATGAAATAATTTCAATTCATAGCCTGAAGCTTACGCACTATCGAAATAATGAAAATTAATTAAAACTTATTTCTGAACATTAATTCAATTGTACTGAATTATTAATAGAGAAGGAAATAATTCAATATACACTTTTAGGGTATTAAGAATATTGTTTACGTACATTAGAAAATTATAAAAAGATAGGCCGGTGAATTACAACTTGATTCGTAGGTACAAATATATATATATATATATATATATATATATATATATATATATATATATATATATATATATATATATATTATAGTAAATTTAGTGTTACTTTGGAAATACGAGTATAGGTAATTATAATTTTATTGAGAAATATTCGTTTTATGTATATAATTAATTTCATTAGTAAATTTTGCCCAAAAATGTTATAGTGTAAATTGTAAAATATGAATTTAAAATAAAACAAGTACGCCACTGGTTAGGCAATAAAATTATCTAACTTTTTTAGTTAAAATATTTTTTCTCGATTACTAATAGTTTAGAAGTTTTTTGAAAAAGAAAAAATCAACAAAATTCAGTTTTTAGTCTAGTGCCCTATGAGATTTTTTGGAAAAACAAAAGCCCATCTGAGATGGCCACCTATAGATACACAAAAAGTTCCATTTAACCGACATTGAGCCCTATTCTGTAACTCAGTGGTTAATTTTTAGCTAGTCTAATCGCATATGTCGACAAATAACAAAAAATAAGATAACACTTTTAACCAGGTGCTTAAAATTTACCACTTTGTTACAGAATAGGCCCGTTAGTATCTCTTATAGTTCTCGAGATGCGGCGAAATTCATACGAGGTAGATATGAGTTTGGGACTAAATTTGCATAATAAGGCTGGTCTTACACTGGAACAGTATTTGGTCGATTTGGAGGCCGCCCGATTTACGACCGATTAGGCAGTCTGATGTAAACCTCGTTCACTGCAACCGAATTACATTAGTTAAAAATAGTTTTCACTCCGCTAATATCGAAGCATGGATAGTGATTTGTATTTTCTTGAAAATTCATAAATACCTCTATGAGAATTTCATTACCTACATGAAAAACTAATGAGAAACAAGAACTTTTTTTTTCATTACTATAATATACTAGAGCCGCTTTTACGACTTCCGGTCAAAGTTCCGGTTTTGAAACCATAGGATAAATCCAAACCAACGGTTATCACATATTTCTCCCGATTAATTCACCGCCAGTTATGATCTAGGAACTTAAACAAAAAATATACTAATTGTCACTTTGATATAAACCATTCGTCAACAATTGATCGAATAAAAATGTTTAGAAAATAAACGCAATGATATAGTTGTGGATGGAAAAAGAAAATGTACCTGTTAAATTTACTAATTTGATTTGCAATATTACAATAATTTTAACATTAAAACAAAATTTTATTAACTTGGTATGGAATAGCGCAAAAACTGGAATTGCGATTTGGGACTAAAAGGGAATGGCTGACCATTTAAAATAATTATGAAATGTTGAAGAAACTTGTATTTAAAGAATGTGCGTACGTACAACACTGTTCAAGAACCAAGAGAAATGTTGGATGAGTTGCAAAATCTAAATGCTCCTGGCAAAAGAAAAGCATGTTAGCTGTAACATACGAGTAAATGCATAATTACTAATAAATATTAAAACATTTCAAATAAGCTTATAAAAGTATAAACGAAGAGTTTAAAGATCTGGCCGGAAAAAGGAAGAAAATTAGTGAATTAAAGAAGAAATAATGGTGAAAGAGTAAAAGTATTCGAAATACAAACAGCAATAAAAAAGAAAAAAAAAACAGAAAATTTAAATTAGAAATGATATGTAGTAACTAATGCTAAGTTAATAGTAAAGAATATATTAATTTTATTGTTTTAAAAATTATAACCAAAAATAATATATTTGTAAATATTACAATTAATTATATTAATTTTTAATAACCCCAATATAATCAGCTTTATTTCAAACGAAGTGTGTCAAACTTTCTTTTCCAAACCATATATTGTTTCGATTGTATTACGAATGAGACTCGTTATATACATATGTAGGTACATAGATGTTTAGTTATTCTTTGTGGATTATCTAGCAGCATTAACAAGAAATTCCTGTAAATAATTTATTTTTTTATGGTATACATTATATAATTATAGTATGAAATATAAATACTTATAATTACTTACTTTTGGGGAAATTAAATGCCGTATTTAAAACTGTAGTGAAGCATTGTTTAGAGATGCGGAGCTTTTAATGAATTGAAAAATTGCTGCAATTTAGAAAACGTTCGATCCATGTTGGCATAACTCGATCGATTTATATGATCATGTGATATTCTGAGCCAATAAAAAGGAACCCATTGTTATGGAAACCAAAAGTAAACCTCCGGTTTGACTCAAACCCGGAACCTTATCCTACGGTCACGGTTACAGGCAGTTTGACCACCGGTTATCGATAACCAGAGGTCCTAAAAGCGATCCTAAATTTATTAAAATTGAAAAATGAAGTCAAAAATTATTATCTCCAATATGAATGATTTGATTATTTGCTAATATTTCCACTTGCATTTTAAATTTATAATATTGTTATATTGTTTGATAATGTTTATTTTATAATAATAATTATATTTTTTATGTAAAATATGTAGCTTTGAATAGCTAAATACAACATTATTATTATTATATCTAATATATAGAGTCTCCCATAACTTCAGGGCATATAGTACATAACGTACTGATTACGGAACAAAAAGATTTTTTTTCAAAATTCGAAAATTAGTTTTTGAGGTTTTTGAGGAAAACAGTTTTAGGGCACTGGTTGAATAGGTAGTTTTAATAGTAAATATTACGTTGTATTATATCTAATTAATAACCATTATAATTGCATCAATTATTTTCATTGTTAAATTATTTTACGTAATAGTTATAACTAATTTCTTTATTCCAAATATTATAGTATCCAGAGGTACAAAAAAAGTTCTGCTTAAGTGAACTCTTAATTATAGAAATTTTGAAAAAAAATCTTTTTTCTGTAATCGGTACGTTAAGTACCATATGTCCTTCTAATATGCACCTGAAGTTATGGGACACCTGTATAATAATGAATTCAAATACAATTAGGCTGCCGTATTCGGACGACTTCTATTCGGACAAATATGGTTCCAAGGGATGATCATTCTAAATGTTTCGTGTAGTGGGATTCCACTGTACGAGTAGGTATATTACATTGTATTTTTTAAAGTGGGGACTAAGATAACAAATGTGCTCAAAATATTAATACCTTAATATACATATGTATTTACGAATCAAGTTGTAATTCACCGGTTTATCTTTTTATAATTTTCTAATGTACGTAAACAATATTCTTAATACCGTAAATATGTATGTTAAATTATTTTCGTGTGCCTAAGTGTCTGATCGCGAATCTGGGGATCCTGGTTCGATCTCGACCGACTCCAAAAATTACTTCTAATTTTAATGGCACTAAATTGACCCCTGTGGCTCCGTGTGCCTAAGTGTCTGGTCGTGAATCTGGGGATCCGGGTTCGATCTCGACCGACGCCAAAAATTACTTCGAATTTTAATGCAACTAAATTAACCCCTGTGGCGCACTCTTCACGCCAGCATTGATGCCCTTGAGGTGACGCTTGGTAAGCGCCCGAACGGTACAAATATTCATCATTACCGATATCTGTGTACAAAGCAGATTGGCAAACCCAGCAATGGGTAATATGCCGTGATGATTTATTTATTTATTTTATTTTAATTAAAGCTCAGAAATAAATTGTATTTAATTTTTATTATTTCGATAGTGTGTAAGCTTTAGGCATTTTAGTTGGCGATTTTCATAAAACCTTATTCATATTAATGATAATGTCGAAATGAATTGAAATTACTTCATAATTCCGTTTGAAATAATATAGTGTCAGCTGGTGATAACAATATACCAACAAAAGTAACAAAAACAATAAAAATAACGAAAATAACCAAAACAACAAAAACAATTAAAGAAATGTAACAATTAACAATATAAATAAACCAAATAACGAATACAAGAGCGCTTGAAAATTACAGAACGACAACGTATCACGTAGCGAGCTGAAATAAAAGTTAATAACAATTTTAAATAGTGAAAAACCACGACCTGTATATGTATTTTCCACAGTGTAACAAGGGCTTTACTGACATCAAGCGTACAGTTTTAGTATTTATTCTTCATTTTTCTTAAGATTTCAGTAACTAGAAAGCTGATTTACATTGTAACAAACTGTGAATTTAAGTTTGAAAATTTAGCGCTAAATTCGAATATAGTAACATGAAAATTATATTTGAATATAAAATTAGTCTACTAAAATTTTATTAATTTCATTAATTAAATTTGTAATTTAAAATGACGGGTCAAAATAAATTGTGATAAACAAAAAAGCAAATGATTTAAACATAAATATTTAAATTTATCACATAAAATCGCATGTGACAAATAGATTTATAAAGATATTTATTATACAAAAATTACATTATGAATGGAAACTTTTATTCCATATTTAAATTTGTTGTAAAAATGCATGTAAGATAAAGAATTACAAACATATTTATAATACAAAAATTACCTTATGACCAAAAAAGCAAATGAATAACTATTGTTTGTATTGAAAAATTCAGATGAATACATCGAACGGCAAAAATAATACAAATAAAACTCAAAAGATAAATAAAGAAAAAGGCGAACTGACAATCGACACAGTATTCGGCAGCCATTGACAACTGAAACATTGGCATACGAACAAAAATTTACTTTAATTAAATATTATACAGGGTGTTAAAAAAAGGTGTTCGGAAATTTTAAGCGCGTATAGTATAGATCAAAAGAAGTGAAAAAATCTAATAAACATGAGTCCGCAAACTAACCGTTTCAAAGATATGAGCTATTATAAAAAAGAAAAATTGATTTCTCATGTTATCGCCTATGGCCCGCTTTTTGATTAACGCCCTGCGTATATTGTAACGCTATTTTTGGAGTAGCGCAGAAAGTTAGCGTGAGAGTGCTTCGGCGCCAACCGTCGGAAAGCAGGTTTGGAGAAAGGATTAAATACTCGTATATAGAACACAATTAATCTAAAATGTACAAGACAACTTTATAATGTAGTAATTCGCTGTACAAATTAGTATGATGTTCACTGATGGGTCAAATTGGGTGCTGGGTGTGAGAATTAGCTGAATTTCGGGTTTTTTGAAAAACGACGCCGGGCGTCACGACGGCTGCGAGTGAGCAGTAGATACTGGGATCTCAAGGATCTATACTTATAGAGACGTATTCGAATGGTTCTGGCGTTCCCGACGCCAGGCGTTGCGACGGCGGTGGGTATGCGGTAGATGCGGGAATCTTAAGGACCCGTATGAAAATGACGGAAGAGGCGTAGGTACACGTTTTTTATGTAATCTGTAAATCGACGCCGGGCGTCGCGACGGCGGCGCTTGTAAACGGATCGCCTCAGAGTATACGGATAATCGACGGCACACGCCGCGAGAAAGACGACCTAGGCAAAACTCTTAGACTCTAGGCCTTGAGTGTATGGGCTTACGCACTGAGGCGTCGCAGCGCAGAATCGTAAAAACCCACTTGGGTTGATGAACGATAAAATAGATACCTCGAAATAACGGGTGGTTTTATAATAACTGGAAAAACACGCGGACTCGACGTCTGTAACGACCGGATTTACACGCCGGCGGCGTCGAAAGTCGAAACGTCAAGACGACAAAACTCGCCCGGTATTTTCACTTCCGAATAAAGTTTCGAATAAGTATTCGTTAAATAAATTTATTCTATATATTTATCCAACGAATAACTCCATTGAGTCTTTTCACACATTTCACAAAAACAAATAGCTATCTGTCGAATAATTTTAACATTCGTGAATTGGTAACCTTGCAGAGTGAATTTGTGTCAGTAGAGAAGGATGGAGTTTTGCATAACCACGTTAAGCAGACAAGGATGAAATGTGTTAAAAAAAATTGAATCTGTACTTGTCAAAATTTTGTTTGACATCCTTAATGTCATCTATATCCTTCTGCATTTTTAGCCCCGGGAGAGTGTAGTTTAACTAATATATTGCAGTAATCATACGCGGTAAACGAAATTATATGTATATTGTAAAATTGTCCTTATAATTTTTGTATACTCCTTTCAGTTCGAGGTAAATGAATATTGTATAAAAGTATTCAAAATCCGAAAATATTTTACCAGCATCAAATGTCAGGATCTTTATAATGATTTACCCAAGGAAGGATTTACCTATGTATGCACTGTTTGAGATTAAATACGAACCGCAATTTATAATAATAAAATAAAAACAGTTTGTTTTCATAATCGGAATCTGTCAAAAAATTCCTTGATGTGTGTGTGTGTGTGTGTGGTTAGGTCGCTATCTGATCGTGCGTTTTCGATTTCTCGCATTATTTATTCATTCATAGTTCAAACAATCATCAGAATCATTAAAAATATTTAATATATCCACTTTGTTAATAATCTGCACTATGTAGAAATGTAATGTACTTACGAATAAACCCTTTATTCGCTACCCAACTAGCGAATAACTTATTCCGCGAATAACAGATGTTATTCTTTCGAATAAATTTATTTGCAAGTGAAAAGACAACAAAAATATTTATCCGAAGGTTAAATTTATCTTTAGCTTTATTCGGAAGTGAAAATACCGGCCCTTACAATTTTCGAAAAATAACGTTACGTACTGCTTCGATGTTTTCTGTTTTCTCACAGATCGCGGTCTTCCTGGTTGTTTTCGTTTTTTTTGCTTGTGCAGTTCCTTTAATTCTCCACCAACAGCAAAATTGTGTTGTGAGAAGGAACTCTCGACCAGTCATTTTATATTCTAACATAACAAAAATATTGAGAAAAAAAATAAGCTCAATTGTTTTTCCTACATAGCCTACTGAAAAATAACTATAAAAATGAAATTTATTTAAATTTCAATTGTTTTTCTCAAAAATTTTGTCATGTTAGGTTGTAAAATGATTACACGGTTGAATTCAGAAAAAATACTCTATCGAATGGGCCTAAAAATAAATACCATCCCAATTCCATTTGAAAAAATAAATAACTTTTTGTTGTAACTTGAGAACCACTAATTTAAAAAAAATATTTTCTTCTTTATTCGGATGTCCCTTTAGTCTTCTATAAAATCATCTTATAGTATTTTATTGTATCTTCAATAATATAGAAAAGATGGCAAAACTGTCTCAAACGTTACTAACTTGAAAAAATAAAATGTCATTTTCTCCAATTTAATAATATATGACCAACGGAAAAATATTGTAACTCACGCGTGTATTAATTGGCAATTTATAATCTCAACTTCTCGATTATTAATTGCTCTCATTAATGCAATTTATAGTTACATAACTATTAATTTCACTTTTTTAATTAAATACTTTAGAATTAAACATTATTGTAATTTTATTGCAACATACTTAAATCCAGTATGACACAGTCATAATTTTGTTTAAATAAGTTGTTTAAACATATAAATTATAATTTACAATGAAATTTGTGATGATATAGAACATTTTATTTTCAAAACATTCGTTTTCATGGCAATAAAATAATTTACTGCCAAATTTGTTAATAAAATTATACGGACTTCCGGTAATATACATTTTTTAAAAAGGAGTTGCTATGGAAATCCCCATTATGTGTTTTAAAGCCGATATTACAAACATCCAGTTAAATTTAGTTCCATATTAAATTTAATTAAATGAACAATTGCAACACGAATTTTTGATAGTAATATTTTAAAAGTCATAAGAACAAGGAAAATGTTTCAAATTTGTTCATTACATTAAATTTACTATGGAACTAAATTTAACCGGACGTTTACAACATCGGCCCTCAGTTTTTTTAAAGATTAGTGCACTGGTCATAAAAATATAAATATATTATGATGAGTTGAACCCAAATTAATGTTGTAATTATACATATACGACTGATAATATAGGAATTAATTGATGTATGCAGGTACAATTTAGTTCAAAATTTAAAGTATTGCTTTATGATGTGAGCATTCTTTTGGTGGAATGTTGTTGTTGCCGTGGATGTTTGGCTTGCTTGTTCTCTATGTGTCTGTGTGTGGTGTGTGAGGTATCGAATGCGGGGACGTGGGTGTGGAGCACACGCACTTACACCTGCGCGTGTCCGTGGTATCTCGCGAGGTGGGCGGCCGCGCCGTTTTCAACTGCGCGCCGGGTTTCGGCTTACGCGGACCCCATGAAACTGTGTGTCTTTCTTCTGGAGATTGGGCTACTCCGTTTCCCACCTGCACAGGTGAGTTTGCATGATTCCATTATCACTGCTTGATTTGTCTTTGCCCTCATAATCGTATGCCCAAACACTTAATTTTCTTTAATTGTGTTCCAATATTCTTCTTTCTTATCAAAAATAAATATAATGTTAAACTTCACAACTATTATGGTGAAACAGGGGTCAGAAATCACAGCCTTTGCGGAAGATATACAACTTTTAGTTGTTTACGAACTATTAAGAGAATAATATTTTGTATTAATATTTAATGTTAGCGCACTAATCATTGAACCTCTACGTGTCCAAATTCATAATAATTCGGCCGGTTTACATTTTCAACAAACAAATTATAAAACCTAGGCAAATGGTAAGAAATTTGTATATTTTTTTTCGATTAGTTTAAAATATAGATTTTAAGCTTTCAAAAACTGAATATGGTACTCAACTATTCCGCCATTTAATATTGAGTTACATCACTTAAGCCCTGCAATTTTTTCTGCGAGTATTGTTCGATATGTCTAGCAAGGTAGGTTTTACTGTATGCGCTGGATTTTTGTCAAGTTGTTTTTCATTATGCCACAAGTAAAGAAGCTAAATCTGGACTAGAAGATGACCCTAATTTACCGGTCGAACTATTAGCACCAGTCATTTAGCCAACAGTTTTTTTAAAGTTTTAAGTCTATATTTAAAGTAGCCGGAAGAATTTTGTGGAAATTTCGAACCATTTGTGTAGATTTTATAATTTGTTGAAAATGTAAACTGGCCGAATTTTTATGAGTTTGGGCTCATAATTTATCCATTCGCATTCATACCTACATATATTCTCTTCACTTCAATTGTATAACATTACATTTTAAGAATAGAAGCTTTTTTACATTAATGGAAATTAGTTTATTGAACTCTATATTCATACTTGCTGGAAACTTATTGTAAATTTTGTATTTTCTGTTGTAGAAGTACAGTGTGACAACCCCGGAATCCCTGAGAATGGATATATGCAAGGCACAGGACCGTTCAAAGCTGGTGATGTTGTCCAATTCAATTGCAACCCAGATTTTATGATGGAAGGACAACCTATTATAGCCTGCCAAGATAATTCCAGATGGTCTGGACCTCTGCCTAAATGCGTACAGGTAAGGCTACAACATATGGAAGCTAAAGTTGATTGTAAATATACGTTTACATATGTGTTGATAGTAATTTTCTTGGATGAAAATGTTTTGTGAATTGTTGACTTTATTTATTATCTTTATATTTCTTAGGCCTGTTCATACCCTGGGACCACTATAAGTGGTAGAATGTCCGCCGTGAAATTCTTTTACAAGATCGGAGAGAACATAACATTTACATGCGACGAGGGACTAACGCTACGGGGAGCTGCTATGTTGAAATGTCTGCGAAACGGAAAGTGGTCCAACGCGATCCCCACCTGCGTTTCGGGTGCCGGAAACTCCACTAGCTCACAAAGATAATTCCACGTATTCCGATTATATTTCTGATTATTGAATATCGATAAGGTAGGGGGAATTTTCTAAACATATCGGTCGAGTTTATTTTAAGAAAATGAATGGTTAGATTGAAACGCACAATTTTCCAAAATATTCTAACTTTTGATGACGTAGTGTTCACCTACATATCTCGTTACTTGATGTTGTATTCATAAATACTCATATTTGATACTTAATCAAAATTTAGAATTTCTGATGTAAACATTTTGAGAAATGTTTTGTATAAATAATACGCTTGCTGAATCAAAATATGGATAGCTTAATTTCCCGTACAATGGCTTATTGTTTCTCTATAGATCAGTCGTAGATCTCTTCCTAGTGTTCTAGAGCCAAATAAAATGCCAAAACGTAATAGAAGTGTTCCTACATTAGATTTCTTATTCAAAGAAAATTATTTTCTTGAAATATTTTGCTTGCTTACAGAGAGATAATAAATTATTTTTAGCTAGATATAAGAAATAACTGGTACTTAAAAATATTGCTGTAATATAGAAAAGATGAAATATACCTACTATTTACTGCCAACGTAGTAAATCATTACCTTAATCCTATCATTTAATAAATATTTCATAGTGAAACTTTTTCAATTTATCAACTTGTTTTATGTAGTGCCCTGCGTATGTTCATTTTCTAGATACTATATTAACTTCTTGGTACATACATACATATATACATACATAAAATCACGCGTGTTCCACTTAGTGGGAACATACATAAAATCACGCGTGTCCCACTTAGTGGGTTCGCACAAACCCGAAAACAATAAGATCAATATCATACAACAAATTTTAAAAATGTTGCGGTTTGGAACATAGGGCCATATTCATAGTCGCTACGTGACAGATTCTTGACTTAAGTTTAGCTTCAAATGATAGAAATGCCAATTTCCGTTTTCATAGTCCGAACTTAACTTAAACTTGACTTGAGTTGAAGTAAATCTGAAGTGAGCTTCTCCATCACTACTTTACTTAGTTTTTGTAATCAAAGATTAAACTTGACTTGAAATTATCTCAAGTTCAAGTAAAAAATGAGTAAATCTCCAGTTACCTTTCCACCTCACTTTAATTTTCCTCGAAAACAAGTTTTCTTATTTTTTACTTGTTGACATGTGTTTGTTGTTATTAATTCCTGTATTTGTAGTAAGTTAATGATTGTAACTGATTACCATAAATTATTCAGATATATTTTGTTAATTGAGAAGCATCTAGTTTTTAACTTTAATTTGGTGTTCCAATTTGAATTTTAAAATGAACAATTTTGAAGATGAATTTGAGGAGTATGAAGAGTTTTTCGGTTTGGTCGTTTGGTATATAATGAATACAGGATTCCTAAACGGTACATAAGAAGCAATAGCCCTTTACACTTTTTAAATTACTATTAAACACTGGCATAAAGATATTGTAAATTGAATAACAAACATGTTGAGAATTATCACTTGTCTACCCGACAAGCTTTTTCTCTTGTTTTGCACACATTCTTAATTGAATAAAACAACCACTTTTACACTATTCTATTTTAATATACTGAAATAAATTATACAAAGAAAATTGACAGAAAATTATAAATTAAAAATTCGTTGGATAAAAGACAAAATTAATTTATAGTCGACCCCGTTCCTATCTTCACTGCAAAAACATTTCTTCGCTTTTTTCCTAGATGGCTCTACTAGTATTTTTTCCTTCATACTCCCACCTTTAAATTGTTCATAATTTAAACTTCAAAGGAAATCAAGTGCTGGGGTTTCTTTACTATTCTACCACTTCTGGTCTTCAAACTTGGTTGTTGTACTTTAACTTTGAATTTATAAGATAATGTCTCGTTATTAAATAAAATTGACTTTTGGACTTCCATTATCTTTATTAACAAAAACACAAATTGTCACAACGTTTCGGTAGCTGATATCTGCTGCCGTCATCAGGTGAACTGATACTAACTAATTCCTAATATTCCGAGCCTTATATCTAGTGTTATGAGGGTGGTCAAGCGTGGTTGGGAGTTTAAATGTATCTGGTGATCCATGATTGGTTGTTGTCTCCTGTGCAATGGACTGTGGCGGTTCTTCAATTGGTGGTTCCCTGGTTACGATCTTCAATGAAGTGTTTTGAGAAATGATCTTCTTCCAAAGTGGTTTAATTTCTACACTGGCATGGCTGAAGACCTTTTCCCGATTTATCATGATGTATGCGGCCTCTTTAAACTTTCGTTTGAAAGTGTGATCCTCTTTGGAGATGATTTCCGCGTTGTCCCATAAAATTCTGTGATGGTTTTCCCATGCGTGGTCTGCAATTCCGGATTTCGATGTTTCTCCTCTTGTTGTATGCCGTTTGTGTTCCTTCATCCTGATATCCAGTGGCCTCTTAGTTTCGCCTATGTACACTTTCCCACATTCACAATCCACCTGGTAGATTCCTTTTTCAGATCCTGCTGATTTCGGCGGTGCCATGGAGGAGAGTAGGTTTTTCAGTGCTGTGGTGTTTTGGAATCTGGTGGTAATTCCATATTTTTCACCTGTTTTTCTAATTTTTTCTGAAAGACCGTTGATATACGGAATATATAATTCTTTCTGGGTCTTCTCTTGTTTCTGCCCTGGTGTGTTGTGGTGTTGGTGCCTGGTGATGATTGCCTTGATCTGTTTCTCGGGATATCCATTTTCTCTAAGGTTGTTCTCTATTTTTCCAAGTTCGATATTGTATTTCTCTTCCGTGCTGCAGTGGCTCCTAGCTCTATCCAATAAGGTCCTGGCTACTCCAATCTTTGTCGCCTGTGAGTGGTTGGACTGGTAACTAAGATACCTCCCTGTATGTGTAGGTTTCCGGTAAACCGAAGTCGTGATGTTGTTGCCATTTCTCTCCACCAACACATCCAGGAATGGAAGACGATTTTGCTTTTCTTTTTCCATTGTAAATTTTATGCTGGTCCTCAGAGAATTGATGTGGTTGAGAAATGATTGCAGCTCTGCTTCACTCTTGTTCCAGATTATAAATGTATCGTCCACATACCTAATTCATTTCTTCGGTTTGATTTCCGCTGTCTCCATGGCCATTTCTTCAAAAAACTCCATGTATATGTTGGCTATCACTGGAGAGAGAGGTGAGCCCATTGGTAGTCCGTCGTCCTGTTGGTAATATTCGGACAATGCTTGAAAATATGTTGTTGTTAGGCAGCATTGCAGAAGTTCCTTTATAGCGTGTATTGGTAAACTGGTTCTGTTGGATAGTTCCGGGTCCTCTATTAGTCTTTCCTCCACAATATTGATCGCTTCTGCTACTGGAACGTTTGTAAACAAGCTTTCGACGTCAAAGCTTACAAACCTGTCGTTGTCCTCCAATTCGGTCTCCTTTATGATATTAATAAAATGTTTGGAGTCTTTCACGAAGCTGCTGCTGTTACCCGCTAGTGGTGACACAATGGGTAGAAGATACTTCGCCAGGTTGTAACATGGAGAACCCCTGGAGCTGATGATGGGTCTGAGCGGTACGTCGGTCTTGTGGATCTTCGGTAGTCCGTATAGGTGTGGCGGTTTACTCTTTACGGTTTACCAAAACACCACAGCACTGAAAAACCTACTCTCCTCCATGGCACCGCCGAAATCAGCAGGATCTAAAAAAGGAATCTACCAGGTGGATTGTGAATGTGGGAAAGTGTACATAGGCGAAACTAAGAGGCCACTGGATATCAGGATGAAGGAACACAAACGGCATACAACAAGAGGAGAAACATCGAAATCCGGAATTGCAGACCACGCATGGGAAAACCATCACAGAATTTTATGGGACAACGCGGAAATCATCTCCAAAGAGGATCACACTTTCAAACGAAAGTTTAAAGAGGCCGCATACATCATGATAAATCGGGAAAAGGTCTTCAGCCATGCCAGTGTAGAAATTAAACCACTTTGGAAGAAGATCATTTCTCAAAACACTTCATTGAAGATCGTAACCAGGGAACCACCAATTGAAGAACCGCCACAGTCCATTGCACAGGAGACAACAACCAATCATGGATCACCAGATACATTTAAACTCCCAACCATGCTTGACCACCCTCATAACACTAGATATAAGGCTCGGAATATTAGGAATTAGTTAGTATCAGTTCACCTGATGACGGCAGCAGATATCAGCTACCGAAACGTTGTGACAATTTGTGTTTTTGTTAATAAAGATAATGGAAGTCCAAAAGTCAATTTTATTTAATTGGTTGTTGTAATCGGTCGATTCCAAATCCTGGACTCCCTCACTCGGCACACCCTTAATAAACATATTGGGTGTCAATGGTATTAGGTCTTGACCATTGCTACTGACGTAGGTCAGTGGACGAGAGTTCACAACTGACTCAATCTCTACTATAATAGTTGATAATTCCTCTAAATCCACGGTTTTTCTTCCAAGAATACGTATTAATACACCTTTGACTATGCGAATCATTCGCTCCCAGCATCCTTCCCACCAAGGAGACGCAGGTGGAATGAGAATCCATTCGATACGGTCAATTGCAAATATTTCTTGGATCTCATGCTAATCTAAATTTCTTAATAAATTGGCTGCTCCCACAAAATTCGTACCATTGTCGCTATAGACTGTGGATGGTCGAATTCTTCTTGCGACGAATCTTCGGAATGCTCTCATGAATGCCTCTGTGCTCACCGAATTTACCAACTCCAAATGCACCGCTCGGTAAACGGCACATGTAAATAATAAAATCCACACTTTGCTTTTACCTTTGAGATACAGCGGCCCTGCTAAATCGACCCACCGTTTGAAACACATTGGCACTTTGAACACGGTGTTTTGGCAATGTAACTTCTTTAGGGCTTATGTTCTTCACTGTATGAATCCGACAGCTCTTACATTTGGAAATAACCTTAATGGCTTGACGGCTACGTTTAATCCAAAAACTTTTCTCTTAGAACCCTCATACAGGTTTGTGTACCTGCATGACAGTTACGAACGTGGATATCATGCAAAAGTAACTTAATTACGGGATGATTTCCTGGTAGTAGTATGGGCAGCAAAAAACATTCTTCTTCATCTCTTTCTAGAATCTTGGTTTTGACTCTCACTAATCCAGTATCATCCTTCACTAGTTTCAATGTTCGAAAGGATGACTCAACAATATTCATATTATTTTGAAGGGCTAAGAAGATTCGTAGTTCGGCTTCTTCATACTCTGCTGGAAGAATATTATGTTGAGAAATCTTCGTTTTATCTGATACAATACTTTTCCTCTAACGCAGAACACGTACAGTTGCTCAAATTGTCTTTGTAAATGTAGAACAATAAAAAAGATTCCATGGTTGCATACTTGTAGCCGTTGCTGACACGATCGTCTTTTTTCCTTTCAGCACTAATAATTTCCTCGTTCATTACTCCATTATTCATAGGCCACAATGTTTTACACTTTTTCAACCAACTCGGACCCTTCCACCATTGCGACTTCAGAAACTCCTGAACAGAGCATCCCCTCGATGAAAGGTCAGCTGGGTTGTTGCAACCGGGTACATGATGCCAATCGAACACGTTGGTTAGTTCACGTATCTCCTTAACTTTATTGTGAACAAAAGTCCCCCAGTTGTCTTCGCGCTTGATCCAAGCAATGACAGTAGATGAGTCCGACCAAAAGTATTTCTGATTATTTTGTAACGCTAAAGCCTTGACAATGTAATCAGCTAATCTTGCTCCGATGACTCAAGCTAGTAACTCCAATCGTGGGATAGTAATCTTTTTCAATGGAGCGACTCGTGCCTTTGACATCAGCAGATGAACGGTCACGACTTCTCGATACTCGATCCTCAAGAATGCAACCGCCGCATAAGCTGATACGCAGGCGTCAGAGAAAATATGAAGACTCCATTTACTCTCTTCTCGTTTGTGTAGTCCAAAATATCGTGGTATTTTGAGCTCTGTTAGGCGCGAAATCTCAGAATCCCATAATTGAAACTTCTCATGCAGTTCCTGTGTGAGTGGCTCGTCCCATTTCAGTTTAACCACCCAGGCTTCTTGTAGCAGAATTTTTGCTTGTAAAGTAACAGGGCTAACGAAGCCCATAGGGTCGAAAACTCGTAATCTGGAAAGAATAACTCTCTTCGTGATGACAGCTGGTGTGTCAGCTTCATGTTCCTTGATAAGTATTGTGTCGTGTTTTTTATTTCAAAGCAGACCCAAAACGTTGGAATATTCTGCAGTTTCCTCTTCTTCAAACAACTCGTTGGTGGACGACATTGGTATTCCAGCAGCTTCCCATTGACAAAGTTCCATCTTTGCTTCTTCAAAGATGGAGGTACTATTCTCGATGAAGTCAGAAAGCTCTTCTTGTGTGTCTAGTGACGTCACGCAATTGTCGACGTAAAAAGAATTCAATAACTTGCGAGACATACCTTCGCTCATCGGTATTCTTGATAAATGTAATTTGACGACACGACGATGACGGTACACCTTCATCTTTTCAGACTCTGATTTTTTCCAGAGAAAGCGTAGGTAGTCTCGATGACCTTCCCAAATGGCGATTTGGAGGAAAGCTTTCTTGATGTCAGATACAACTCCGAAGCGCTTCTCCCGAAAACATAGTATAATAGCTGGGATCTCTTCGAGGAGATTTGGAACTTTAGCAAGGCAATCGTTAAGGCTCGGATTACCTCGCGTCTTGCAACTTGCATCAAAAACCGGCCTTACTTTGGTGGTACGACTGGATTCCTTGACAACAGCTCTGTTGATCCGACTCTACCGACTCAATGATTCTTGATTCTTTCGACTCTTGAAAAATCTTGTCGTATTGTTCTACCAGCTCTTCTTGCTCAAGCTTTTTAAGAGTTGACTTCAGCCGCTTTTCTGCAACTTCTCTATTGGTGACTAAACGACTTGGCTCAATCATGAACTTCATAACGTCCTTCTGCATCTATTGTGACTGTTTTCTCGAAGTATTGTTGTGCCTCTTCCTCTAACTCTTTTGCGAATTTAGATTCTGCAGGATCACGTACCCCGATGGCTTCTAGATCCCACAGTCGAGATAGATTGACCTCATTACATAAAGATGAGATCATGGCTATGGTGATATTATTTCGAGTGACAGGTTCAGCAGTCTTCAACTTTCCTGTAAGTGTCCATCCGAGTCGCACCTCGACAGCAGAAAGGCCATATGGTAGCGGAATAACTTTTCCGCCCATAAATTTCCAGTATATATCTGAACCGATAAGTAACTCAATCTCATGGTTCTCTTCAATGCTCTACCCTAGCACAATGTCATACGACATCAACTCATTGATCAATTGCCCACTCTGGATTAACAGAACAGGACCACAAATATTTGGCTGATCTAAACATTCAAAATGAAATATTTTATCGCTACCTTCTACCTCTACTTGATACTTATGATGATTTTGCCCATTAGTCTTGGTTCCACCAAACAACGTGTGAACCAGACGTTCAGAACCAACGGGTATATAGCCCATGACTTTGGCTCTTTTCTCCAGGACGCAGGACCTCTGCGCCCCACTGTCAAACAGGACTCGTACTCTTCTTTGGCCGGCTGGACCCCTTAAGTTCACCACCAGGGATTGCAGGATGACTTCTGGGGACGTTCGACTCATCAGCACCTCACTCTTTTTGACGTCATTACTCGTACTAGACTCTTGATTATGCTGACTCTTCAACTTATTTTCTTTTCTAGAACCACGTAACTCTGGTTTTTCGTTAGCGCCATACTTACCAACCTCTGGACACATGACTGCGTAATGATGTCGGGAACATATTGGACAGTTGACCTCCGTGTGGCAATTCTTGGCAAAATGTTTGCCCCTCAAACAGACGTAGCACCAACGACCCTTGTCAAGCTGCTTCCTTCGCTCTGCATATGACATAGTTCTGGCTTTCCTACAGACCTTCGAGTCGTGGGCGTTGTTGCAAAATAAACATGATTTTATTTCACTTTGGACAGTCATTCCGGCAACTGTTGGTACATCTACTGAATTGTGCTCTTTCTTTTCATTCGACTTTGGTTTCCTCTTTACCGGAACTCCAAACGACTGGCAGCCCAACTCCCTCCTTTGTTGTGACATACATTGCTGATAAAATATTCTCATCTAACTCTTGTATTTTTAAACACTGTTGTTCAATACAAGCTAACTTAGCTTTTGCCTGCACTTTGGTAGTACTTGTTTTCGATAACATAGCATCGAAATCCTTACCCAGTTTGTTTAACGCACGTCGAAATACTTCTCGAGTTTTGGTCATTTTATCGAGCGTCATCTTTTCAGATTCATAGACCAAAAAAGTTTACAAAGCACTCAATCTATTTTCCTCACCCGGGGCACCAAATGTTGAGAATTATCACTTGTCTACCCGACAAGCTTTTTCACTTGCTTTGCACACATTCTTAATTGAATAAAACAACCACTTTTTCACTATTCTATTTTAATATACTGAAAATAATGAATTACACAAAGAAAATTGACAGAAAATTGGAAATTAAAAATTCGTTGGACAAAAGACAAAATTAATTCATAGTCGACCCCGTTCCTATCTTCACTGCAAAATCATTTCTTCGCTTTTCTCCTAGATGGCTCTACCAGTATTATTTCCTTCAAAACAGTTAAAACTAATAAATTCAGTTAAAAATTCAATATTTTTTACCTCTCGCTAAGAGAGGTATTGGATTCATGCTAAAAATCGCATATCCATATTTTATTGAATAAGCACGTTTTAAGGTCCCTACAATCCGATTTTAATATTTTTACGATGATGTCTGTGTGTGTGTGTGTGGATGTGTGTGTGTGTGTGTGTGTGTGTGTGTGTGTGTGTGTGTGTGTGTGTATGTGTGTGTGTATGTGGGATGTTGGAAGGACGATTACTCAAAAACTATAAGACTTTAAATTTGTTTAACTACGTATTTCCAAATCGGATATTCATGGGAAGATCTGAAAAGGTTTTGGTAACAGTTGGACAACCGGAAGTAGAAGATTCTTGAAAAAAAAATCTTCTAAATATTATTTTCTGAAAAAAATTCTTGGTAATATTAAAGAAAATTAAATTCTCTATCTGATACATTTAAATATTTTATTATATATTCTATAGATTTAGAGATAAAAGAAATATAATATATAAAATAATCTGTTGTAATTTTTACAGCCGAAAGAATGCCATGGAAAATAGTTGATAATTTAAATTGTTTGTAACTGACAGATAAATGTCAGTGTCACAAATCCGGAGACATTACTGAAGACTTTTTCTGGGAAGTACATACATTATATTATTTCTTAATGTATTAATAGATAAATATTTAATATTATAGGTATATTACACATACCCTTCAGAAATACTGTTACTCCCGACAATGAATTGGAAACATATCGAAAAATTAGAAGAGTAGGACAAAAATTCTTCATAGAATGAATTTAAATTTAAATAATCTAAATATATGGAATAGATATAAATAGAATTTTTGGTGTAGAATGTAGGTATACAAGAAATGTTAAATACATTGGGGCGCGAGCAGTCATGTGACTTTGTTGGCCTTGACAAGCAGATATGGGGGCCCATGTCAGAATGATAGCTAGTCATTATGTATATAGAAGTCATGTATCATAATTTCTCATTCTAAATTTAGTGATTTTCCAATTCCATGTGGTTTATTTTTCTCGACAAGTAAATTCCACACTTCTGGTGACAAATTAACTACGTGAGTTTAGAAAATTTTGAAATTATTAATGAAAAATTCTGACATTTATGTACATAATTACTAATTATCATTCTGAAATGGGCCCCCACATCTGCTTGTCAAGGCCAACAATGTAACATGACTGTTCGCGCCCTACACTTATGTAACCAAAAAAGGAAGTGGCGAGAGGTATTGTGCTGGCCACAACAGATTTTTTTTTATTATTATACGCTTCTTTATACATTGTATTTACGCGGTGAATAATAAATCAGTAATAGCTACTTACCTATGCTCACAATAAACAAACAAGTAGTTGTCACCACGCTGTCACGTCATAGAAATCTTATATAGTGACTCAAGATTTTCTTGAATAAACTAAAAGTAAAAATCTTCTATGGATACGAAAATATATTTGAAGTCAAGTGTTCCCTAGGCTTACACCTAGCTTAGGATAATCTTAGCGAATTTCAAGTGGTGATTATGAAAATAGCCCTTAGTGTTAGTAAATGAAAGAACAATTTTATAAAAACTATAAATTCCTCTATAACTTCAGGCTTTAGGTGCAATTACTAAGTAATTATGATTTCGTAATACTTTTTGTTTTATGTCTATTTGTATTTTTTTCAAATTCACAATATACAATAATATCAAAAAGTTATGAAACTGACCGACAATTTTGACATTTATTACAACAAAGTATTACCAACATTCTGTAACGTCGCCGCCACCACCGCTCCGTAGCCCTCGCCGCCGCCGCGCCATAGCTGGCGCCGCTGTGTCCGCGCCTAGCGGACTCGTTAGGACAGGTCGCGGTGACGTAATCTATTGTGCATGCTGTTTACCTCTAGAAGTTCTCCAGGAGGTTCTAGAAAGTCGCCAGGTATATAACCCGTCGCCAAAGCCAGCGAACCGCATTCTGTATTATAGAAGCAACGAGTAAAGAAGTCTGATATAAATAAGCGTCGTGAATAATTGGTGATATAAACAACAGTCGACAAGTGAACATAAATAAATGTAATTAGTGACAAAGAGTGGTGTTAATTATTGTTTAAATAAATAATCTTAGTGTTTAAGTGTTATTATATTCTTAGTCTTTAAATTAGTGTTAATATTTGTTTATCATAGTGTTAGTTTAATTTATTATATTTTAATTATATTTTTAAGATTTATTTACCGTTTAATAAACGTATTCTTTTAATTAATAATATATCTGTTATTTGTACACTTCACCCATATAAATAAAAACGTTACAATTCGAAAGATTATTTTAAAAAAAATTACATTATTGTTATTATATCCTGTTCCATTAGTAGCTTGAGACAAAATAATATTAAATATAGTTACCATGAAAGCGGTTGTTATTTAGAACAGGAGATATTTTGGATAATATTGGAACAACTCCTAAATGTCATTTTAGAACTTTAAATCTTATGTTTTCCTATTATTATCCATTATTAATACATGGTGGCAGCGGTGAAACGTATTGAGTAAGTCGGAATAAAAAAAAGATTTATTCAGAATGAGTGAGGACGAAAAAGTACAGTCTGTTGTTCCAGCCAAAAATCAAGTTCCAAGTGTTCAGCCCTCTGAAAATTTTGAATTTACAAATCCTATGAATTGGCCATTGTGGCCAAAGCGATTTGAAAGGCTCCTGACGGTAATACAAAGAATCAAATTGACCATGTGGTAATAAATAGAAGATGGAAAAACTCCCTAAAAGATGTCAGAGCAATGAGAGGCGCTGATGTCGCCTCAGACCATATACTAGTGAGAGCAAAAATTAAAATAAGCCTCAAGACAAACAAAAACAGGATTTTAGTTTAGCTGGACAATATTTAGTTAAGGGGACAAGAATTTATATTCCACCAACTTTACAGTTAGTATGTTTAAATTTTATTCATAGCGGACATTTTGGAATAACGAAATGTCGTGAACGAGCGAAAATGTCTATATGGTGGTACGGATTATCTAGTCAATTAAAAAAACCAATAATGAATTGTCTAAATTGTATACAAAATAGTGCGAATTCTAAAGAAAGTCATATTACACCTGATGTTCCTTCTCGACCTTGGTAAAAATTAGGAATGGATTTATTTAATTTAAAAATATGGAACTTAATTATTACTGATTATTTTTCTCGATATTTTGAGATATATCTTCTAAAATCACTAATAGAATCTAAAATAATTGAAAAATGTAAAGATTCATTCACTAGATTCGGCATACCGGAAACAGTTATAACAGATAATGGTGGCCAATTTCAAACTGGTTTTACTCAATTTTCACGAGAATTCGATTTTAAACTTATTACAGGTTCTTCATATTATAGCCAGTCTAATGGGGCAGCAGAAGCAGCCGTAAAAGTTGTTTAAAACTTTATTACTAAAAATTCGAATATATAGAATATAGATCATCACCACTTGAAAATGGATTTAGTCCGGCTGAACTATTATTTAATCGTAAAATTAGAACTCTATTACCCATTTTGCCAGAAAAATTAGAAAAAGTTGTAGATACTTCCAGTGTTATTCGCAGAGAAACTTTAATTAAAAACAATCAGGCTAGGGAGTATAATAAACGTCATGGAGTTCTTAAAAAAATATCCGACTTAAAAATAGGATATCCTGTTTGGATAAGTGATAGAAGAAAATACGGTTTTGTTAGTCTGATAGGTCCGAAACCGACATCTTATATTATTAAAACAGAGGATGGATTATTCAGGCGAAATAGATTGTTTTTGATCCCATCTCCATATTATTAAGGTAGCAAATCTATTTCAGTATCATATGATTACCAATCAAATCAACCTTCTATTCAAATATTATCTTCGGAGTATCTAAACATTTCAGACGCAAATACTGCAGATAGTATTATTGAAAACACGCAAAATTCTAATAATTCAACTACAAATGATACACAACTAAATGCCAATAATAGACCAGTTAGATTTAAGAAAAGACCGGGATGGTTGGCTGATTATGTCACAGATTTTTAGTTAAAAAAAAATTATGTTAAAAAAACATATTTGTACTTCTAACTTAAAAAATAATTTATAATATTGTTCAAATGTTTATGTATTAGATTAGATATTTTTTTGTAAAAAAAAAATTAAATAAAATTGTTTATAAAAAATCTGATGTGGACACCACACGACTTCCTTGTACGATTATTAAACTATACATATTTTTTTAATAAATAAATTACAAAATATTAATTTTAACTTCAAAACAGTAAGATATATAGCGACCATAAAGGGAGTTTTTAAAGAGAGTTTTGATTACAACAAAGAAATATTTGATTACAACAATGAATATGACTAATTTCACAATAAAAATATAATATTTGTTATTGTACGAATCATAAAATTGCACGTATTTAACGTAATTTGACATGAACATTTTTTTATTTTTTTTGTCCTAATCCATAGCAAGCTTATTACAAAAACAAAAAAGTATACAATTTTTAAATTTACATATCTCGCTTATACAAAGAGCTAATTTAATAATACTTGATGTGCTAGACGCAGAAATTTATTCTCTAAAACTTTTATTTGAAGCATTTATTTCTAAAATCAAAATAAAATCATTTTATTCAAGAAAAACTGTTAACAACTTCAAGTAATGTGCCACTTCCGGTTAGCCTACTTTAACCAAAATCTATTATGTTATTTCGATTGACATAAAAGTCTTGTATACCAAATTTGAAAAGTTTTGGATTATATTTTAAAACAGTTTTTCATTAAAATCTATTACAGGCTTCATGTAAAGTGCCACTTCTGGAAATTGTGTAATAACCAGAAAGGGAGGTGCACAACTAGATGTTATAGGAGTCCTAAATACAAAATTTCAACTTTCTACGGCTTACCGTTTTTGAGTTATGCGAGATACGTACGTACATACGGACGTACGTACGTACAGACGTCACGATGAAATTAGTCAAAATGGATTCAGGGATGATCAAAATGGATATTTCCGCTGAAATCTGAAAACCGAAATTTTTCGCGATTACAATACTTCCTTTACTTACGTACAAGGAAATAAAAAAAAGAGATGTTCCAATAGTAGATTTACAAAATAATATTAAATATAGGTACCATGAAAGCGGTGGTTATTTAGAACAGGAGATATTTTGGATAATATTGGAAAAACTCGTAAATGTCATGTTAGAACTTTAAATGTTGTGTTTTCTTATTATTATCATCTATTATTAATACATATTGTAATATAAATTTGTTACTAAATAATATTTCCAAATTTATGTATCACAAATATCTGCTTAGATCTTAAGAGCATTGTGTACACCTGGACTAAAATATGAAGCGAAAATTCAAATAAATTGTTCTTGTACTAGAACTATTAACATTTTTAAAAAATCAACATTAGACAAACATACTTCTGATATGGACCATCATTTAAAAAAAAGTATTATTGAAATCTATTATTATTTGACTTTGATTTTAATGGAAAAACGAGAAATGCCGCTGAATTTTGGTTTTCCCATTAAAATTAATGTCCAGTATTAATAGATTTCTATAATTATTTTTTTTAAATGCATGTTACCAGTGTACAAATCGAAGATCCAATAACTGACCTGAGCTGTGACGTCTGCCCGCAAGGGAAGATGTCCCGAACTCCGTTTCCTCAAATATCAACCCGAAGATCTGAGATACTAGACCTGATACAGATATAGGTGGGCCAATGCGGACGGAATCTTTGGGAGGGGCGAAATACTACATAGAGTTTTTCGATGATGCAACATTTTAAAGTCCAAATCTGAGGCTTTAAAGGCAACTAAAAAATATATTGCTTGTGTCGGAAACCAGAAGGGTAAACATATCAAGATTTTGCAATTCAATACATCCCCCAGCAAAACGGGATAGCTGAGCGAAAAAATCGCACCCTCGCGACACCGCCAGAGTCCAAACTGCCGAATCATTTTTGGGCTGAGGCAATTAATACTGCCAATTATTTTCGCAATCGTTTGCCGACGAAGAGCCTGAACGGTAAAACACCATATGAGGCATGGTTCGAAGAACCGCCGAACATCTCGCATCTCAAAAAATTTGGCAGCAAGGTTTTCTACCTCAACAACGATCTATGTAAAGGGAAATTCGAGAACCGCGCTATGGAAGGAATTTTCCTCGGTTATGCCGACAAGTCCAAAGGTTTTCGAATATGGTCTCTCAAAAAGAAGATGATCATTAGTCGCGACGTAACCTTCATGGAGAACGACGAGTCTCACCCAAGGAAGAAGAGGTCACCGAAAGACTTATTGTAAAGAACAGCGAGGAGCAACAAAGTCAACTGCTGGTTGTAAAACAAAAAGATCTGATTTGGCCAGCACAATTCCTTCCGTCAATCCTGTGTATTATGTATAAATTCAATACATAAATTTTCTTGTAAAAGATTCTAAATTTCCAGTAAAATTATTACATAAACAAAATATGCAAATTGCACTTGACTCTGATACCTTCTTTAGCTTTTCCCATTCTTTAGGGGTCGCTATTTTTTATTTTCTTCTTCCATTCATTTCTGTTTTGCGTATCGTTCTCATTCAGATCATTTTCTCTCAAGTCTTCCGCAATACAATTCTTCTTCCAATATATTCTTTATCTCTTCTCATGACATGTTTAAACCAATGTAATCGTCTATCTTGTATCTTTCTAGAAACTTTTAATACTCGTTATTTCCCTTATTCTTTCATTCCTTACCGTATCTTTCCGTGTCTTCTCCATCATCTATCTCAACATCCTCATCTCTGTCCCATTTGTTTTCTTTTCATTGACACTGACATCTGTCAGTTAGAATTTTCTTAATATAGTAGCTGTTTCCATGGTTATAGCATAGCTGGCTGATTTATAAAATTTAATTTCTTTATAATTCTTTAACTCCATATTCATTGAATATGAAATATAAAATGCAATCAATTCGTATATTTATAATAATATTAAATGTGTAAATAATATTTAACAGCGTTTTTCAAGAAAAACTGTTAAAATCTTCAAATGAGGGTAATTTCGTTTGACCAATTATAACCAAAACCTAATCAAGTCTGCATATGGATGTAAGGAACAGTAATACGTAAGAATTGTAATTTTTGAAATTCTAGTGTTGGAGTTGGAGATATCGCGGCCGAAACCGCGGTCACACACACACGCACACAGACACACACACAGACATCATCATAAAAATAGTAAAATTGTATTGTAGACCCTAAAACGTACTTATTCATTGAAAACTCACCACCGAATTTTTTGACCAAAGACAATACCTTCCTTACCTAAAGGTGACGTAGGGTAAAAACGATACTTGGCAGCTAGTGGATCGGCCCGAACACGGAAGTCATAGAGAGTCGCATGGTTCTGCGAAATAAATTAAAATCCGACGGGACACTACACAAACGGAAGGCCAGGTTAGTGACTCATGGTTTCTATCAGCTGTACGGAATTCATTTTTCAGATACATTTACTCGTAATTCTCTTACGAAATTCACGTAGCATAGATGTAGCTTTAGCCTTGACTGAACCCTTTTTACTCTATAACTCCTTCAAGAATCTTCTCGAAGTTCTTCGGGACTTCCATGTGGATTTCCTCCTCTAACTCCTCGCTTAAATAGGCGGTTGCCACGTTCAGTTGTCTCCTACAAAAATCCATATACGGTCTTCGTCAGGCCGGCAGGAGCTGGTATTTCAAGTTGGACGAGACCCTTCGAAAACACGGTGCCATTCCCACAAAGGCTGATCCTTGCCTATTTCAAATTGGTTCATGGGAAGATTCTATATTAATTGCGATATATGTTGACGATATTTTAATCGCATCTCGAAACAAGCTGATGACCGACAAAATTTGCTCGAAATTGACTAGAGAATTTGAAGTTAAGGACCTGGGACTTGCAAAATATTGTCTCGGGATCGAGTTCTCTCAAGAGAAGGGTCAAGTCACGATGCACCAACATGGATACATGTAGGAACTATTTGAACGATACGGCATGTCAGAGTATAATCCTCAGCACTCCCATTGACATGAGCACTAAATTGGCTAAACCTGAAGAACCTAATCTGGATGAGTCGAGGTATCCTTATCGTGAGTTGATTGGAGCATTGACGTACCTGTCCACTACTACACGACCGGACATAGCCTTCGCAGTGAGCAAGTTGGGGCAATTCAACAACAGTCATGGACTGGATCATTGGAAGTCGATTAAGCGTGTTCTGCGCTACGTAAAGGGAACAAAAGACGTCGGACTGACCTACGGATCTAATCCAAGACCTATAAAGGGTCGGTGACGCCGACTGGGGGAGCTGCGTCGAGGATAGGCGTTTCTTCACTGGATTCTTGTTTATGATAAATGGAAGTCCTGTAACATGGGACAAAAGACAGTTGCGCTTGCGACCACGGACGCCGAATACATGGCCTTATCCGAATGTGGAAAGGAAACAATCTACCTACGACGCTTCATCAAAGAGCTTGGATTCAATGATTTAGCAGATTTTGTCATACATTGCGAAAAACGGAGCTCTATAAAGCTGGCCGAGAATCCAACGTTCCACAATAGAAGCAAGCATATCGATATCAAACATCACTTTGTCAGAGACCTGATACGGAATAAAACGGTAACAGTAAATTACGTCTCATCAGAAAACCAAACAGAAGACTTCTTAACCAAGGGACTGCCAAGGGTAAGGCATGTGCAGTGCATGTTGTCAGCCAGACTCCATCAATCTACATCGTCATTTGCGTCGTCTTGAACTCGAGGGGAAGTGTCAGGGAAAACTCATAATTGGCGAATCTCAAGACCGGTATTACCATCTCTGATAGCGATTACACACTTCAACACATATGTAAAAAATAATGTTAAAATACAATCGATTTGTATAGTTCAGTTAAATAATATATTTTTCATTCGTGTCCAGTTCGGTGTTTTACATTATTTGTTGTCCTGCTCCCTGTTCCCTCTCAAAAACACAAATAAATTCTCTTATAAACTCAAATGTAATTCGACACACATCGGTGACCGGTAATAGCTTTAACATCTCGATCCGCCCATCAAATAATATTTTTTGTTCTTATAGTTATGGATAAATTAGTTAACACAGATACCTACAAATATTTTCGCGACCGATGATCGGTGAAATTAAAACAAAACGTCTAATAGATAAACCGGTTTTCATTAAAAATACAAGTAGTTTATTTTTGTTTGAAACCTTTTTTTCAAGTAATATTTTGGCCAATTAATCAAAAACATTTTTGTTTACACCGGTTAAAGTATTTAGCTAAATATAATTCTTAATTAACTGTAATCCTCGAAATCCATCATTTAGCATTTGTAAATCTACAATGTCAACTTGACAACGTTTGTTAACTTTACTAATTAAATTATTGTCAACATTACAGTTGGGGATATTTGCCTGCGTAGCTACATATTATTATTATTATGTTATTATGTACAAACCCTGCGCGTAAAAAATTAGCCTGCATCATTTTCCCTAAATTACAAGGCAACTATAAATTTAAAAATGATAATAACACGTTTCATTTTAGCAATAAATTACTTCTAATAACACAAAAGTAAATTTAGGAATAATAATTGAATTGCAGAGCCATCTATCGAGAAAACCGCGAGCTTGAATAGCAGAATAATAATAAAAAATTGTACAAAGTACAATTCTGCGACACTTGGTGAAACTGTTCTAAATAATAATATTTAAAAACACTAGGCACATTTCACAAGATTTCAGTCTCTGATAAATGACCGAGAGGTTGATTTAGAGATTAGAGACTGCAATTTTGTTAAACATGCCTAGTGTTTTTAAATATTATTATTTAGAACAGTTTCACTAAGTGTCGCAGAATTGTACTTTGTACATTTTTTTTATTATTATTCTGCTAGCCAAGCTCGCGGTTTTCTCGATAGATAGCTCTGCATGTGGTTAGTTACACCTGTAGGCTTAATATCTTTGTGGGATGTTTATCATCCGTCCGCTCAACCTGTCTCAATGCCTCGCAAGAGGCGTCAGTACACCACACTGAAGAGCTCCAATAAGAGCGAAACGCGTCTGTGGTTCTGGTTGAGTGGGCCAGTCTCTGATAAATGACCGAGAGGTTGATTCAGAGACTGAAATCTTGTGAAACGTGCCTAGTGTTTTTAAATATTACCTATTAAATGTAAAATAAATGAATTTCAATGGCTATGTGAAAATAAACAAAATATAACTAACTTTAACCAGTGGTTTTTAAAATATGGATTGGATACCGACTTTTTTTTATTTTAAATAGAAACATATACTTTTTATTTTGCTCATTCAATAGTGCTCTTTATTGTAACGTGCGACGCCACTGACTCTAGGAGTACGAGACCGCCTCCGCTGGTCGAACGTGATAGAACGTCTGCCGCGACCTGTGTAATTACTTAGGGTTGTTAGGCAGTGAATAAAACACAATGGCCGAGATGTTAAACGTTTATTTAATAACAAACTCTATAGCGTATTTTTATACCAACGACGACACAGCGACAGGACGAACGAACATGGCGGACAACCACACCCATGTCATATAGGGTACCTTTATATACAGGGTATGGCCATGGGGCAAGATCGCCGCCATAAGCGAGCCAATGTCAAACATATTGATAATTCATTTCCCTATTTATTTGTAAGAAATGTGATATTATATTATACAGGAATATTAAATAATTACACTATGAATCTAAAAAGGTAATAAAAATTCATTTATTTAAGAGATACACAATTATTATTATGACATAGATTTAGAGGTTATGTAGCGCATAGGATATGGGTTGTTATTATCACATCAAATTTAACTGTAGTTATTATTTACATAATAAGTAATATAAGTATATATTTTAAACCTACCTTTTAAAAATTTAAATGTTTGTGCTTAATATTGGTAATTTTTATGTGTTTTCAATATTGCCAGTCATCGTAGTGAGTATCTCAAGAAAATATACAAATAAATAAAATAAAAGTATTACTTACACTTTAAATAAATATTAGAAGTATATTTAAATGTGTTTTGCATTAAAATAAAACAAGTAACCCCGAAAATTCATAATAATTTGCGCAATAACAACGAATATGACAGTGGCCCTCTAATGGCGGACGAAACGCGAGCCACGTCATGGCCATACCCTGAGTAAAAGATACCCTAATGTCATATACACATTACTGCCATCTGTACTCCAATACAAGTTTTAGATTACATATAATCAATGTACAAAATAAACTCTAACAAGGGTCACTGATCCTTTGTATTCGGTATTGAACCAGCTATGCGCCATAAATCAAGTAAGGGTTCTCTTTATCTTTATGAGTAAATATTTGGGCCCGGCTCGCAGAGACTCACAGCTTGATGTTTGAGAATTTGGGAATTACGGTCTCCCTTGCGATCTTCGCCTAATAATAACCTAATAGCAATTATCTTCAACTGCTAATTTTCGTCTGGTTTTAAAAATGTATATTTTTATTTTCGTGCATCTCGATATGTACCAAACTGAAAAACATGACATATACCTCCCGTTTAATTTAATTTTTAATCATGTAAGTACTTAAAATTAAATTGAATTTAAATACCGGGTTCGATCCCGACCGACGCTACACATTTCGAATTTTAAATGGCACAAAAATTGCCCCTGTGTTGCACTCTCCACGCCAGCAATAATTGCTCGTGAGGTGAAACCTGGTAAATGCCCGCACGGTACAAATATGTCATCATCGTTACCGAAATCTGTGTTCAAAGCAGATTGGCTCACCCAGAAATGGGTAATATGCCGTGATGATATATATATATATATATATATATATATATATATATATATATATATATATATATATATATATATATATATATATATATATACGAGGGCTGTTTGATAAGTCCGTGACTTTTTGAATAAAAAATATTTTTTTCAACAAATAAGCGTATTATTTCTCTACATAATCTCCTTTTAGCTCGATACATTTAGTCCAACGTTTTTCCAATTTTTTTTATTCCTTCCAACAGCTTTTCTCAAGGCTCTCAAAGTAGGCGTTTGTTTCAGTGATGACCTCTTCATTCGACCCAAATCTCTTACCGCCCAGCCATTTCTTCAGGTTTGGAAACAGGAAATAGTCGCAGGGAGCTAAATCTGGAGAATATGCTGGATGGGGTAGCAGTTCGTAGCCCAATTTATGAATTTTTCCCATGGCGACTACACACGTGTGCACCCGTGCATTGTCTTGATGGAACAGTACTTTTTTCTTCGCTAAATGCGGACGTTTCTGCTTCAAATCAATATCAAATCGGTCCAAAAGCTCGGAATAATAATCGCCGGTGATCGTTTTACCCTTTTCAAGGTAATCGATGTGAATGACACCGCGTGCATCCCAAAAAACTGTAGCCATAACCTTGTTGGCCGAAAGACCCACCTTGGCCTTCTTTGGTGCACGTTCACCCGAAGAAACCCACTGTTTTGATTGTTCCTTGGTCTCTGGTGTGGTGTGATGGATCCAAGTTTCGTCTACGGTAACGAAACGACGCAAAAACTCTTTCGGATTGCGGTTGAACATCGCCAAACACTCCTTTGAAATGGTCCCACGGTTGCGCTTATGGTCGAGTGTCAGTAATCGCGGCACCCAGCGCGCGGATACCTTTCTCATGTCCAAATATTCATGCAAAACGTGATGCATCCGTTCAGTTGAGAAGCCTACGGCCTCAGCCACCTCACGCACTTTCATTCTCCGATCGTCCAATATCATTCCATGAATTTTATCTACGATTTCTGGCGCGACTTCTTTTGGGCGACCTGAACGTTCGGCTTTACTTGTGCTGGTACGACCACAACGGAACTCGGTAAACCACTTCTTAACCATTGAAATTGATGGAGCAGAATCCCCATAGTACTTATCAAGCTTTTCCTTGGTTTCGGTGATGGTTTTTTTAAGCAAAAAATAATGCTTAATCAACACACGAAATTCACTTTTTTCCATTTTCAACGAAATTAACGAAGTTGTCTAATATAAATAGCTGTCAAACATAAACTAAATGGCGCAGCTTGTTCAAGATTTTTCAGTAGCCTACTAATAGATGGCAGTTGATGGAAGCAGTGTTGTATTTAAAGTTACTGCGCGGGAAATTCAAAAAGTCACGGACTTATCAAACAGACCTCGTATATATATATATATATATATATATATATATATATATATATATATATATATATATATATATATATTATCTTACCTATATTCATACATATTTACTTATGCTGGAAACTGTATTAAGTTCCTTTCCATATAATTATTGTCCCATTTGCTATTTTCTTTTTAAAACGTTACTATTATTATTTGAAATGATTAGTTTGTTGACAGTGACATATATCTGTCAGTTACATATATTTGAGATCTGAACTGTGTAACCACGGAGTTGTGGGTCCGGGATTAAATTTACAGATAATTCTAGAAATTTATCCATAAAATATATACAAAAACTATTAACGCAAACCTGTAGAAAATTTAAAAAACTTTAATTTTTATTACAACAAATCTCGAAAAAATAACATTTAAAGGTCTTTTTCGGAGAAATATATATTATTTATTTTTATATTATAATTTCTCTTGATGTTGTACCACAATTAATATTCTAACGTTTATTTATTTGCATGAAGTGTAAAAATCAGAGAAATATTATTAATTAAAATAATACGTTTATTAAACGATAAATAATTAGAATAAATATTAAAAAGATAATAAAAATAACTAACACTATGATTAAGTAAAACACTAATTTAAGACTAAGAATACTTAGTCACTAAGATTATCTATTTAAAAATATTTATATCACTACATTTATTTATATAACTACATTTATTTATGTTCACAACTCGTAGACTGTTTATATTACCCACTGTTCATTGCTCGTTGCTTCTATATAACAGACTGTTTTCGCTGGCTTTGGCGACAGGTTTATATATCGCGATGTCTTTCTCGAACTTTCCGACGCCACAATGACATTGAATACAAAGGATCAGTCCACCGGATGTAATCGAATCAGTCTAGACACGTAAAGGTTTTCCCCCGCCGGGGATTACGTCATCGCTCGGGAATATTTTACCAGTGGTTGCGCTCGCATACTCTTAAGTCAGGGGCGCATGTTACATCGCCCCCTCCTTAAGACTGTTTCGTCCCGGAGCAGTTCTTGATGACGAAATCTACATGTATTACCCTTGGTACATTTAGAAGTCTTGAAGTGACAATCGATGGTCCGCTGGAGTTCTTCTTTCTGTCCGTTAGTAGATATACCGCTGATGTTCTATATTGCTATCCCTCAGTCGTAGCGTTTTCCCGACGGATGGACCATGGTTGGCCGCAGTTCTTGTAGTCATCCAAATTTCGTCTTAAAGACTGAAGCTATGCCGCGTGACATCTTTAAGTCTTCTTATACGCAGTGGCCGAGGGAATAATCTGAAGACACGGTGAACAGGTCTCGACGTTCTTCTGTCGTCACGCCATATCGCGCCTTGTGCCCAAAGGAATACTTTTCCATGAAGTCTTCAAAAATCTGTTCTTGAGCTATGATCCGACGAACCGTTGCTCCGTGATGGTCTTCATTGTTGTCACCGGCGAAAGAGGCTAGCCGAGTAAAGTGTACTACTCTCGGCTTCTGGTAGATGCTTTCTTAATTCTATACCTATATAACGTCGTTTATCCTTTTAACGGCCCCAAAGGACCTTCCCAATTTCTTTGCAGTTTTGGTGATAAACCGCGACGTCTTTGTGGATTGTAAACCCATAGTAATTCTCCAGGTTGGTATTCACCTTTTTCAGCCTTGATGTCATATTGGTCCTTCATTCGGCCGCTGGCAGTTTGAATGTTCCTGCGGACTTGTTCATGAATGTCGTCCATTCTTCTCCGTTAATTCATAACGTAATCTTCCCCGGCCAGATCTTCTCCGGGTTTACTGCCGAACACTAAGTCACATGGTAGGCAACTCACGCCCGAATAAGATATTCGCAGGAGTTTGCCATTTTGTATCATGCACGGTCCCAGTCTCTTTGGTGGTTGGAGACTACCTTCGACAAGTATCGGTTGATCGTTCTGTTCATTCGTTCAACCATGCAATCGCAATGCGCTCAAATGGACTGCCAACGTTGTATTGACGCATTGGAGCTCTTCGTCGTCTATGCGGACCGTTGGTTCCAGTGCAAACCACACATTTCTTACACCAGTCTTTAACGTCTTCCTTGCAATTAACCCAGTAAAATCGCTCGCGCAATCTTTCTAAAGTTTTGTTGACTTCAAAATGGCCACCTCCAGATCCGTCATTGATCTCTTTCAATACGTCTAGTATTCTACTGTTAGGAATAACCAACTGAGTTCTCTTTTCAGTTCCATCGGCATTTTCCACCCACGCGCTTTAACAGGACATCTTCAATCACCATGGAGTCCCATTGCGTCCAGTACGATTTTACACTCTGTGACTGTGGTGCAAAATCTTCTCATTCTGCTTTCCATTCCAATAAATTTTTCAAAGTCGGGTTATTTTCTTGGTCCTTGCGTAGTCCATCGGGCTGCCAACTATCGTCGACCACTGTTATTCTGGCGACAGTGGAATGTTTCTCTTCTAGTTGACTACAATGTTTACAGTCATTTTGACAAGGCCTTCTGGACAATACGTCGGCATTACGATGGCTGGTATCTGTCCTGTGCTCGATTTTGAAATCGTATTCTTGTAGTCTTTCAATCCACCTGGCCACTTGATCGTCTGGATTCTTGAATTGCCATTTTAATGCAGCATGGTCAGTTCTTATCAAAAATCTTCGTCCGTATAAGTATTTGTAGAAATGGTCCACGAATTTCCCGACTGCCAAAAGTTCTTTTCTAGTGATACAATAATTCCTCTCCGGTTTTGACAAGGTCTTACTAAAGTAGGCAATAACCTTCTCATGTCCGTCTTGTTTCTGGGAAAGGATGCCACCAATTCTAACGTTGCTGGCATCTGTGTCTCCTTCAGGCAAAGGATAGCTTAGGACAAGTGCGTTTGTCGAGGAATGTTTCAGTTCTTTAAATGTAACTTTACAGTCCATTTCCCAATTAAATCGCCTTCCTTCTTCAGTAAGCCTTGTCAGTGGCTTAGCTATGTTAGCAAATCTAGAATCCAGGTATATATCGTCGATAATAAGTACGGCTGCGTATAGCTAGCAGGCCCATGTCAGCAGAAACTAATGAAAACTAGTGTATATTTTTTTTGCTATTTATTTGCCAATTTAATTGCCATCTATTTTAAAAAGATACGGGGGGACCGATTTACACCAAAATCTACTGGCATCGTTCCATATAAGAGTAAGGTAGAAATACATATTTTTGTTATATTGAGAAAAATTCAAAATTAAACAAATTTTAGATTTATATTTAATTTTCAGTAGGGTAGTTATGAAACAAAAACTGCTAACTGTCAATTGTCAATTCAAATTATTTAATGCTTTAACGCTATTTATAAAGTTATTAAAAATATTTGTTTCGTTCTAATTTAAGTTCATTTTTACCTGCCGCTACCCTTGGTAAGGGAGGTATAGGGATCGTGCTAAAAATCGCATATCGAGATTTTGGTAAATGACCACGTTTTAAGGTCCCCAGAATTCTATTTAAACATTTTAACGATGATGTCTGTGTGTATGTGTGTGTGTGTGTGTGTGAGCGTGCGTGCGTGCGTGTGTGTGTATGTGTATGTGTGTGTGTGTGTGTGTGTGTGTGTCCTCTTTACGCTCTAACTCAAATACTATTGTTCAGAAAAATTTTAAAACCTTGTATTTCTACCTTACTCTTATATGGAAAGATGCCAGTAGATTTTGGTGTAAATTAGATAACTGGAAATGATATTTTACTGGAAGCTCAAAATATTTTTTCTCCGAAAAAGACCTTTAAATGTTATTTTTTCGAGATTTGTTGTAATAAAAATTAAAGTTTTTTAAATTTTCTATAGGTTTGCGTTAATAGTTTTTGTATATATTTTATGGATAAATTTCTAGAATTATCTGTAAATTTAATCCCGGACCCACAACTCCGTGGTTACACAGTTCAGATCTCAAATATATGTAACTGACAGATATATGTCACTGTCAACAAACTAATCATTTCAAATAATAATAGTAACGTTTTAAAAAGAAAATAGCAAATGGGACAATAATTATATGGAAAGGAACTTAATACAGTTTCCAGCATAAGTAAATATGTATGAATATAGGTAAGATAATATATATATATATATATATATATATATATATATATATATATATATATATATATATATATATATATTATCTTACCTATATTCATACATATTTACTTATGCTGGAAACTGTATTAAGTTCCTTTCCATATAATTATTGTCCCATTTGCTATTTTCTTTTTAAAACGTTACTATTATTATTTGAAATGATTAGTTTGTTGACAGTGACATATATCTGTCAGTTACATATATTTGAGATCTGAACTGTGTAACCACGGAGTTGTGGGTCCGGGATTAAATTTACAGATAATTCTAGAAATTTATCCATAAAATATATACAAAAACTATTAACGCAAACCTGTAGAAAATTTAAAAAACTTTAATTTTTATTACAACAAATCTCGAAAAAATAACATTTAAAGGTCTTTTTCGGAGAAAAAATATTTTGAGCTTCCAGTAAAATATCATTTCCAGTTATCTAATTTACACCAAAATCTACTGGCATCTTTCCATATAAGAGTAAGGTAGAAATACAAGGTTTTAAAATTTTTCTGAACAATAGTATTTGAGTTAGAGCGTAAAGAGGACACACACACACACACACACACACATACACATACACACACACGCACGCACGCACGCTCACACACACACACACACACATACACACAGACATCATCGTTAAAATGTTTAAATAGAATTCTGGGGACCTTAAAACGTGGTCATTTACCAAAATCTCGATATGCGATTTTTAGCACGATCCCTATACCTCCCTTACCAAGGGTAGCGGCAGGTAAAAATGAACTTAAATTAGAACGAAACAAATATTTTTAATAACTTTATAAATAGCGTTAAAGCATTAAATAATTTGAATTGACAATTGACAGTTAGCAGTTTTTGTTTCATAACTACCCTACTGAAAATTAAATATAAATCTAAAATTTGTTTAATTTTGAATTTTTCTCAATATAACAAAAATATGTATTTCTACCTTACTCTTATATGGAACGATGCCAGTAGATTTTGGTGTAAATCGGTCCCCCCGTATCTTTTTAAAATAGATGGCAATTAAATTGGCAAATAAATAGCAAAAAAAATATACACTAGTTTTCATTAGTTTCTGCTGACATGGGCCTGCTAGCTATACGCAGCCGTACTTATTATCGACGATATATACCTGGATTCTAGATTTGCTAACATAGCTAAGCCACTGACAAGGCTTACTGAAGAAGGAAGGCGATTTAATTGGGAAATGGACTGTAAAGTTACATTTAAAGAACTGAAACATTCCTCGACAAACGCACTTGTCCTAAGCTATCCTTTGCCTGAAGGAGACACAGATGCCAGCAACGTTAGAATTGGTGGCATCCTTTCCCAGAAACAAGACGGACATGAGAAGGTTATTGCCTACTTTAGTAAGACCTTGTCAAAACCGGAGAGGAATTATTGTATCACTAGAAAAGAACTTTTGGCAGTCGGGAAATTCGTGGACCATTTCTACAAATACTTATACGGACGAAGATTTTTGATAAGAACTGACCATGCTGCATTAAAATGGCTGCTACAATTCAAGAATCCAGACGATCAAGTGGCCAGGTGGATTGAAAGACTACAAGAATACGATTTCAAAATCGAGCACAGGACAGATACCAGCCATCGTAATGCCGACGTATTGTCCAGAAGGCCTTGTCAAAATGACTGTAAACATTGTAGTCAACTAGAAGAGAAACATTCCACTGTCGCCAGAATAACAGTGGTCGACGATAGTTGGCAGCCCGATGGACTACGCAAGGACCAAGAAAATAACCCGACTTTGAAAAATTTATTGGAATGGAAAGCAGAATGAGAAGATTTTGCACCACAGTCACAGAGTGTAAAATCGTACTGGACGCAATGGGACTCCATGGTGATTGAAGATGTCCTGTTAAAGCGCGTGGGTGGAAAATGCCGATGGAACTGAAAAGAGAACTCAGTTGGTTATTCCTAACAGTAGAATACTAGACGTATTGAAAGAGATCAATGACGGATCTGGAGGTGGCCATTTTGAAGTCAACAAAACTTTAGAAAGATTGCGCGAGCGATTTTACTGGGTTAATTGCAAGGAAGACGTTAAAGACTGGTGTAAGAAATGTGTGGTTTGCACTGGAACCAACGGTCCGCATAGACGACGAAGAGCTCCAATGCGTCAATACAACGTTGGCAGTCCATTTGAGCGCATTGCGATTGCATGGTTGAACGAATGAACAGAACGATCAACCGATACTTGTCGAAGGTAGTCTCCAACCACCAAAGAGACTGGGACCGTGCATGATACAAAATGGCAAACTCCTGCGAATATCTTATTCGGGCGTGAGTTGCCTACCATGTGACTTAGTGTTCGGCAGTAAACCCGGAGAAGATCTGGCCGGGGAAGATTACGTTATGAATTAACGGAGAAGAATGGACGACATTCATGAACAAGTCCGCAGGAACATTCAAACTGCCAGCGGCCGAATGAAGGACCAATATGACATCAAGGCTGAAAAAGGTGAATACCAACCTGGAGAATTACTATGGGTTTACAATCCACAAAGACGTCGCGGTTTATCACCAAAACTGCAAAGAAATTGGGAAGGTCCTTTGGGGCCGTTAAAAGGATAAACGACGTTATATAGGTATAGAATTAAGAAAGCATCTACCAGAAGCCGAGAGTAGTACACTTTACTCGGCTAGCCTCTTTCGCCGGTGACAACAATGAAGACCATCACGGAGCAACGGTTCGTCGGATCATAGCTCAAGAACAGATTTTTGAAGACTTCATGGAAAAGTATTCCTTTGGGCACAAGGCGCGATATGGCGTGACGACAGAAGAACGTCGAGACCTGTTCACCGTGTCTTCAGATTATTCCCTCGGCCACTGCGTATAAGAAGACTTAAAGATGTCACGCGGCATAGCTTCAGTCTTTAAGACGAAATTTGGATGACTACAAGAACTGCGGCCAACCATGGTCCATCCGTCGGGAAAACGCTACGACTGAGGGATAGCAATATAGAACATCAGCGGTATATCTACTAACGGACAGAAAGAAGAACTCCAGCGGACCATCGATTGTCACTTCAAGACTTCTAAATGTACCAAGGGTAATACATGTAGATTTCGTCATCAAGAACTGCTCCGGGACGAAACAGTCTTAAGGAGGGGGCGATGTAACATGCGCCCCTGACTTAAGAGTATGCGAGCGCAACCACTGGTAAAATATTCCCGAGCGATGACGTAATCCCCGGCGGGGGAAAACCTTTACGTGTCTAGACTGATTCGATTACATCCGGTGGACTGATCCTTTGTATTCAATGTCATTGTGGCGTCGGAAAGTTCGAGAAAGACATCGCGATATATAAACCTGTCGCCAAAGCCAGCGAAAACAGTCTGTTATATAGAAGCAACGAGCAATGAACAGTGGGTAATATAAACAGTCTACGAGTTGTGAACATAAATAAATGTAGTTATATAAATAAATGTAGTGATATAAATATTTTTAAATAGATAATCTTAGTGACTAAGTATTCTTAGTCTTAAATTAGTGTTTTACTTAATCATAGTGTTAGTTATTTTTATTATCTTTTTAATATTTATTCTAATTATTTATCGTTTAATAAACGTATTATTTTAATTAATAATATTTCTCTGATTTTTACACTTCATGCAAATAAATAAACGTTAGAATATTAATTGTGGTACAACATCAAGAGAAATTATAATATAAAAATAAATAATATATATTTAAATTAGATTTTGTTTACAAACGATCCACCGACAGTGATACTTTATTTATGCGCGGTTTTTCAGTCACGGTTTAAACCAGAAAGTTCAGGTTCAGGGTTTAAACTGTTTTTCAGTCTGACTTATACCATGAAATCAGCTCAAATTTGACATGAACTTGAACCGCCAACATTTCTAGCTTAAGTTTTGAATTTTTGGTTAAGTGGAATGTTTTGACAGTAATTTTATAATTCATTTATTTATTTGCAATCTTGTCTTATGTATTGACAGTACAATAAGGTATTAAAAATAGAAACATAATATTATGAATGAAGATATGGATATCTTGGCCAAGATAGGATACCAAAAATAATTTTTTTTGCTACAATTCTTGTATTTTATTATCAGTTACACTGGTAGGTGAAACTTGAATACGAGGACTGTCACTAGTACATATAGACCGGGGGCTAGTGCTACAAAAAAATGTATCATGGTATTTCAAATACTAACCCTTGGTGCTCACTTTAAATACCCTGAAGAACGATTTGCTGTCTTCCCCGGAAAAAAAGTCGATCTACCCAGCTGTGGGTCATGACCCAAAACTGTCTAAAAAAATAATATTTTAGAATCTAGGTATTCTGTATGGGACCTGCATAAAATGACATTATATGTATGTAAATAGTAGCTGATAATAAATGCCATACATTTTCAATGGTTACAGAGGGCGCTAAAGCCTTTTATTGCTGCGAATTTACCTACCAAAAAATGTCCATGCCATTCCATCCGGTCAACTGATAATTTCTACCCTGAAAGACACAAAAAAAATATGGCCGGACACATTGGATGTATATACGGGTCACAGCACCCTTGCAATTTCGTTGGCCGCTTACAGTGGGGAGTATATTGTAACAAACTGTCTGGGACTAGCTTTATTTTATTAATTACCATAAATCAAACAAGAAAATTTGATGCCAGATAATTTCATTTGTTATTGGCTACTCCCAGACATTTTAAAAAGTCAAAATTACACCCCATTCCGAAAAAACTCGTTTTTTATTATAAAATCATAGCATTCCGTCTAGAAATCACATTCGATTCTTCATTTTTATATCTTTTACAAAAAATAAAACCGCCATGCAACATAAAAGATTTCTTTAAGGCACACGAACAACAGCAATGTGCAAAGTAAGATTTAAAACATGAAAAATTCAATTTTTAAGTAGAAAACGTGGCAAAAACATATGTTATTGCTTACAGAACAGCATACTAACTATGCATATCATATTTGGCTTTTGGCTGAAAGGGAAATTTATTATAATGTAATTTCTTTAAAAAAATATATTATTAAATGTTAAACTAGTTTATATTAAATAAAAAAAAATGTACTTATATCAGGTATTATTATTCATCATCAGTCTCATTTTCACTGCGGCAATCCGATTCGGAAGTAATGATATCGTCCTCACTGCTTGCATTACCTATAAATAATACACATTGTTACGATTTAATAGTTATTTGAAACGCGAAATAAAAAATATTCCATTTTAGGCGTAATCGAATGATTAATGAAGATCTCACAGGTGTCACTAACAATATTACTTTTATTCAGTTTTAACTTCTGCTAGTAATTATTTAGCTTAATTGACATATTTTTGACTTTGAGTGAGAATTTTGAAGAGAGTAGATTGGAATACGCCTTTTTGTATTACTTTCGCACGTGTAGATTGTGGCAAAGTGAGTTTTGATTATTATGGCACGTTTCAAACGGATTATTTTCCATTTATAAACAAATACAGTTGGTATTTATCGTCGTTAGTGCGGAAGTGTTGGATTCTCTCGTTTGTTTTTCGGTTAATGCTATAATTTAGTATTTCTGTATAGCTTTTTTATCGTACGCGGCTGAAATAGCTAGTAATGTTCTTGACACATATGTATTTTATTTAAAATTCGATATGTTCTTTATATCAAAAATACGTTTGTAGTATTACAATACATATATTTGTGTAATATATTTATCGCCATTTTAACTGATAAATCTAGTATTTAGGTAAATTTAATCAGGATTTTTATTTCTTTCAACGATATTTTTTTATAAGCTGCTTCCTCCTGTAAAAATCCTTTTGCTATTCAGAATTTTGAAGCAGAATACTTTTTTTAAAATTTTTAATTACCGGTATTAGTAGTATGGCGCCCTTACATAAAATATAAATTTGCCTTTTTCTGCTTATTTTTTTGACCCACCCCTCACTCAAGGCTGAGGATAGCGACCCGGTAAAAAAGTTATTGCTGAGTTTACTTGATATATCCCAGTTATGAACTGTAAGTAATACATATATGTACAATAACCGAACGGTACAAATATTTCATCATTACCGATATACAGTATTGGACAAAATAAATCATACACCTAACATTAATTTCAGCAATGGGTAATATGCCGTGATGATATAATATATTATTACCTTCAGAATTTAATTCAAACGGTTGTAATATGACGTGCTTAACCTCTGGTGGCATTTCATCCCCGTCGAACCAATGTAAATCATACCAAAATAACTAAGGCACCACTGTAAATGGTACAACTTTCAACTCTTCTAATATCTCCAATATAAGAAATATATGTCTGGCATTTGTGTATTTTTATTTCAAATGGTAATTATAAATTGTCTCTGAAATATGAAGCGGAATACCATGATCCACCGCCCCCACGTTAAGCGGTTGACAAAATCGCAAGGGTGCTTGTGACCCGTATATACATCCAATGTGTCCGACCATATTTTTTTGTGTCTTTCAGGGTAGAAATTATCAGTTGACTAAAGCCCGGATGAAATGGCATGGACATTTTTTGGTAGGTAAATTCACAGCAATAAAAGGCTTTAGCGCCCTCTGTAACCATTGAAAATGTCTGGCATTTATTATCAGCTACTATTTACATAAATAATGTCATTTTATGCAGGTCCCATACAGAGTACCTAGATTCTAAAATATCAATTTTTTAGACAGTTTTGGGTCATGACCCACAGCTGGGTAGATCGACTTTTTTTCCGGGGAAGACAGCAAATCGTTCTTCAGGGTATTTAAAGTGAGCACCAAGGGTTAGTATTTGAAATACCATGATACATTTTTTTTTGTAGCACTAGCCCCCGGTCTAATAGATTTAAAAAAATATTTTTCGTTTACAAATTTTTATTTTGAGCTTTTCTTTAAATTTTCATACTTTCTTTTAAACATTACAGAATTTCGACACATGTTGTTTAAGTTGATTAGTAAGTTCTTCCTAACACTTTTCTTTGTCCTACCAAAATATCTTATCTGCCTTTTTACATTCCATAATAGTTTTTTTGTTACTTTTTACTATATACATCAAAATGTCTATTTCTTCAGGAGAAAATTTTGTTTCTTTTCTATTATTTCCATTATTATTTTCCATTTATAGCTTCAAGAATAATACTTAAATATATATCTTATATGTCCGCATGGAGTGACGGAGTGTCAAAATGACATATTAATGATCAAAACTTGACAGAAAGCGCAAATTACACAGCACATCTTTAAAGGGGGTGTAAACCAAAACTCAGAATTGTAGTATGAAAAATTATAAAAACAAATTTTCAAACCGCATATTTCTATTATTAGAGATTGAAGAATTATAAGAGTTTTAAAAAACGCGTCCACCGCTTGTGACTTTATACCGACATTAGCCGGCCGAGCCGGTATACGAGGTGTGTTCAAAAACTATCGCGAATTTTGAATTTTCGCGGGTTACGTATATTCGAATTTCGATCTTTTTGTGGCTTTATGTTGGTACTCATGTCTCTCACTTATGTCGACAAGCTCGGCCATTTTGAATGTTCACTTAATTGTTGACAGCTGCTTTGCTTGCACGTGTTTTGGATCGTCTTCGATTTTTACCTATTCAAAAAAATGGAACAAAGAACCTGTATCAAATTTTGTGTGAAAAACGAAATTAAGTGCGCGGATGCATTCCGAATGTTGACTGTGGCATACGGAGAAGCTACCTTGGACCAAAGCAACGTTTATCGGTGGTACAAAATGTTCTCAGAAGGCCGAGAAGATGTGAACGACGAAAAGCGTGCCGGACGCCCGAGCACTTCAACAACAGACGAAAAAATTAATGAAGTGGAGAAAATGATATTGGCCAATCGTCGAATCACCGTTAGAGAAGTTGCTGAGGACCTAAACATATCGATTGGCTCGTGCCATTCGATTTTTATCAATGATTTGGGCATGAGACGGGTCGCCGCGAAATTTGTACCAAAATTGCTCAATTGCGACCAAAAACAGCATCGCATGAACATTGCTAATGAGATGTTGGACTCTGTCCGCGACGACCCAAATTTGCTCCAGAGGGTCATAACTGGTGACGAATCGTGGGTTTATGGTTATGACGTGGAAACCAAAGTTCAATCATCTCAATGGAAGCTGCCGCACGAACCAAGACCGAAAAAAGCGCGCCAAGTTCGGTCGAATGTGAAAGTTTTGCTGACAGTTTTCTTCGATTGCAGGGGCGTGGTGCATCATGAGTTCTTGCCACAGGGTAGAACGGTCAATAAGGAATATTACCTGCAAGTTATGCGCAATTTGCGCGAAGCAATCCGCCAGAAACGCCCGGATTTGTGGAAGAACAAAAATTGGCTTTTGCACCACGATAACGCCCCTGCTCACACATCGTTGCTTGTGCGCGACTTTTTAGCCAAAAACAACACACTAATGATGCCGCAGCCACCGTATTCCCCAGATCTGACCCCCTGTGACTTTTTCTTGTTCCCTAAACTGAAGAGGCCAATGAAAGGACGACGTTACGCTACGCTTGACGAGATAAAGACGGCATCGAAGGAGGAGCTGAACAAGATAAAAAAAAATGATTTTTTGAAGTGCTTTGAAGATTGGAAAAACCGTTGGCACAAGTGTATAATATCTCATGGGGATTACTTTGAAGGGGACAAAATAGATATTCATGAATAAATAAATAATTTTTGAAAAAACACAAAATTCGCGATATTTTTTGAACACACCTCGTATGCGTAAATAATCTTCTTGCCTCTGTAATTATTACGTGTGTTATACCTTTAATATAATACTCAAATTATCCATAATTCGGTTTCAAACCTAAATATACCGAGAAGGCAGTGAGAGAAAAATCGAAAAATAAATTGCGAATTCCAAATGAAACAAATATTAAACGGCTAATCAATGTCGACTGATGCAATTTTAAGAATAGCGTACAAATGCCTACTTCGCGAAAATGTTTTTTGTTGGGAAAGCAAAATGATAACAGATGTTAGATGCGAGAATATTATGTATTACATTACACGAAAGTTTTGAAAATAAAGTTTTAAATTTACTCTTTAACACAATTATAATTTGGAAATAAGTCCTTTACATATTTATTTTCAGTCATCGATTTTAAAATGTACACTGTACACTATATGGTTATGTTTGGGAGTAAAATACTTCCGATTGACACGATTTTTCCAATCTTTATATCGTTGGGATCCTTTTCTTTCCGAGAAAAATTATGTAATGTTACGGTTGAATTCTTTAAGTTGCTATAACAACCAACTACACAGCAATTAGGCATGTTCAAACAACAAATAGCGAAGAATTTATTATGTTTTAGTACACTTTGTAATAACTACACAACCCAAACTACAGAACCGTACTCATATACAGCGGGCTAGCTCCACCGACTCGTGTCGGTATGACGTCACACGCTATTCTGTCACAACATATTCGCGGTTGAATATTTCAGAAGAATTGCCCCTAGCAATCTGAGGTTTTCATTTTTGCTCTTAGATATTTTTTTCTATTTTTTAATGTAAAGTTGTTTTTTTGCTTACACCTTTTTAAAGTTCAACTGATCTAGTTCAAATGTACACATTATAAACAAAAAATAGTTCAAGTTCAAAGTTTAACTGAGCTGAAGTTTAAACCGCCACTGAAAAACCGGGCATTAAAGCTTATTGCTATTTTAAACATTGAACTGGCGAGGGATAATGTTTTATTTTAAAAATGAATAGAAATTGAATTATTGCGGCGAAAAATTGTAATTATTAAGAAATAAATGCAAAAAAATATAGATCATCATTTGTTTGATTATATGCAGTATGTTACAAACGGATTTTTTTTTTTAAAGATGTATACCAAAATATTGTAACGTTTTATTTATATAGGTGAAGTGTAAAACTCAGGAAAATAATACGTTTATTTACAACGATAAATAATTAAGGATAAATATTAAAAAGATAATAAAAGTAACTAACACTATGATTAAATAATTATAAACACTAAGAATATTATTAACTGCTTAAACACTAAGATTATTTATTTAACCAATATTTATATCACTACATTTATTTATATAACTAAATTTATTTATGTTCACCAGTCGTAGACTACTTATTTATATCACCGACTTCATTGCTCGTTGCTTCTATATCACCGACTATTTCTCCGCTGTCATTCAGACGGTATTTATACAGCCCAGCGTCCTTCTAGAACCCTCCGGCGCCAAAGTGATACCGAGTACAAAATAATTAGGTCAACGGTGCAATTAACACGTCTAGCTGGTCCGTCGCCGGGGATTGCATCATCTGGGAAATTCCGGCGAAGGGATTACTCATCGCTTTGGTACATTCTTTCAGTAGCGGCGCTCATATACTCTTCTCTCAGGGGCGCACGTCACAATATGTACAGTTCGATGTGCTGATTCTCAATCAAAAAGATATTTTCAAAACTTTGGAAAATATTTCTTATTTTTTATTTAATTCTTAAAGTGTAGTGCCATTGGCCGACACGAAATTTGTTATTAAAAATTAATTACTAATTAATTTATTACCTATTTAACGTGATTAGATATTCATAATTTTCAATAAAAATAATTGTGTTGTCAATGGCGCACTAAAAATGTACACCGTAATAATTGACAAAAATAATAAGAAATAAATTTCCGAATTTTAGAAAAATTATTCTTGATTAAGAATCAGCACACCAAAATGTATATACCTTTAAAAAAAATACTATTATATACAACCGATAAATAATGTTAACTTTATTCTGTTCTAATTCAGTACTTAATGTAATTCATTATTTATCGAGGGAAAAATTGACAAGTACTCTCTAGGGAAATAAAGTGATTCAAGACCATTGGTGGTACCACCTAGGAAGAATTTTGTTTTCTTAGTGTTCAATTGTTAATTGATATTGATTAAAATATATGTCGAATATTATCAAATATATTTATTTTGGAAAAAATATAATGGTTTTTGTGGAAATAATATATAATAATAGTTATCTTCGTTTATAGGAATGTGCTTTATTACTAGTTTTACATGCTGTTAATAGTCGCTTGTTAAATAACGAATTTTTCCGTTTGTATGTGAAATATTGTATATAACACGGGAGTATTTGCCTCTCGACAAATAATGACACTTTACTCCCTTGATATATAAACTACTATTTTGACACTCTGTGTAATAAAATGAAAATTAAACACACTGTATATATACATAACTCTTATCCATTTCATATACAGGTTGTTGTTTAAGTAAGCGAACATCGCTTGCTTAATCAATGGTAGAATTAACCTCATAGATAGTAAATCTGGCAATAATTTTTGTTTTATATGCTTTCTATAAGAACGGAGTCTCTTAAAACTGACCAATTACGTCATAATTCAAAATTTTGTAAAAAAAATATAAATCAATGTGTTCTCTAGAAAAAATGTCACAATTGACATATAAAATCATTGACTTCGCGGCAGATAATAGATATTTGAGACTCTCATAATGAAAAATTACATGTTTATCATCAAGGTAATTGGCGAGGTAATTGGCATTTTGATATTCAATAAACCGAATATAAATTGTACGCTATTGCAAAAAAAAAACGTGATGACGACCAACATTTTTTCCAGAAAACACGTTGGCTGGCACCACAAGCCTTTTAAGAAATGTGAAATTTCATTATTTAATAATAATAACAAATAATATTAAATTTATTAAAATACAATTTTAAAGCAGAACATAGTTTGTGTTCAAATAAATATTTAAAAAAAAGCTCTTTAAACATAAGTGTGAAATTAAATAATGAAATTTAAATTTGACATTTCTTAAAACAGCATTTTCGTTAAAATAATTCTTGTGATAGCAGCCATTGATTTTTTGTTACAAAATTTTAAACTATGACGTAAATTGTAAATTTTTTGGCTCTCTATTTCTTATAGAAAGTATGGAAAACAAAAATTATTGCCAGATGTACTATCTACGTGATTATTAGTTCTACCATCGGTTAAGCGTTGTCTTGTACGCTTACTTAATTCTTAAAAAAAACAGCCTGAATAATGCGGCGTTCACAACCAAGTAATTTCAATTTCCAATTTGAATTTCTACTCTGGGTCAAAGCTTGGAACAAGTGCCTGAATATACACGTTCACAACGGCATAATTTCATTTTCAAATCTCAATTTCCAATTCCAACCTTGCAAGGTCCAAAATTTCCAATTCCAATTTCAGGTAACGCATGCGCACAAAGTTGCTGAATGACAAATCTCAAGCTCAACTTTCATTATTTTGGAGGTTATTGTGAAACTTTCGAAATGAGTTGCAAAAAGCTCTTCAGCTTCAGTTATCTTCTGTCAAAAGTCTTGATGTAAACAAATGTGTGCATAAATGTGGACAAGAAGCACAATATACAGGGTGTTTATTAAACATACGGCAAAAAATCAAGGGGTTATTCCCTGGACTATTCTAAGAATATTTTGTCCTTTGATGATTTTTGAAAAGCCGCTTTGTTTCGAAGATACAGGGCGAAAAAAAATTCGACAATAACATTTAATACCAAAAATTACATATAAAGTTTCTTAATCTACAAGAACTGTTGAAAATGATTACCTCCAGCTACGATGCAAGAATCCAATCTTCTTCTCATTGATTGCCAAACTCTTTCAAAAACACCAGGTTCGTTTCTTATGGAGTTGCCTGCTGTTCATGGATTAATAATTTGAAAAATATCAAAATTGGTTTTGTCGGATTTTTTTTTGCCCTGTATCTTTGAAACAAAGCGGCTTTTCAAAATTCATCATAGGACAAAATCATCTTAGAATGGTCCAAGGAATAACCCCTTCAATTTTTGCCGTATGTTTAATAAACACCCTGTATACGCACGCGGAATCTGATGTTTGTGCTTGCCTCAAATTGAAATTACATGCTGTTGTGAATGCGTCAAATTCAAAGTAAAGACTGGTTTATAGATTGCACAGAATAGAATGGAATAGAATAGAATAAGGAATGGAATAGAATAGGAATAGAAATTTTTAAGACCATTTATAGATTGCATTGAGTAGAATAGTTTGGAATAGAATGACGTCACTTTTGTGTTACTTTTACACTAAATTAATTGATTTATTGGTTATTTTTTTCTTTCACTAATTTCATTTAGAACCGAGTAAATAATATCATTGTTTGTTTTTACTAAAAAATCTGATGTGGACACCACACGACTTCCTTGTATGATTATTAAACTATACATATTTTTTTAATAAATAAATTACAAAATATTAAATTTAACTTCAAAACAGTAAGATATATACCGACCATAAAGACAGTTTTTAAAGAGAGTTTTGATTACAACAAAGAAATATTTGATTACAACAATGAATATGACTAATTTCACAATAAAAATATAATATTTGTTATTGTACGAATCATAAAATTGCACGTATTTAACGTAATTTGACATGAACTTTTTTTTATGTTTTTGTCCTAATCCATAGCAAGCTTTATTACAAAAACAAAAAAGTATATAATTTTTAAATTTACATATCTCGCTTATACAAAGGGCTAATTTAATAATACTTGATGTGCTAGACGCAGAAATTAATTCTCTAAAACTTTTATTTGAAGCAGTTATTTCTAAAATCAAAATAAAATCATTTTATTCAAGAAAAACTGTTAACAACTTCAAGTAATGTACCACTTCCGGTTAGCCTATTTTAACCAAAATCTATTATGTTATTTCGATTGACATAAAAGTCTTGTATACCAAATTTGAAAAGTTTTGGATTATATTTTAAAACAGTTTTTCATTAAAATCTATTATAGGCTTCATGTAAAATGCCACTTCTGGAAATTGTGTAATAACCAGAAAGGGAGGTGCACAACTAGATGTTATAGCAATCCTAAATACAAAATTTCAACTTTCTACGGCTTACCGTTTTTGAGTTATGCGAGATACGGACGTACGTACGTACGTACAGACGTCACGACGAAATTAGTCAAAATGGATTCAGGGATGATCAAAATGGATATTTCTGCTGAAATCTGAAAACCGAAATTTTTCGCGATTACAATACTTCCTTTACTTACGTACAAGGAAGTAAAAAGAGAGAATTTCTGCAGAAAAACTGTTGTCCACAGTAAGTTTTTAGGTTAGGGGATGGGCCAAAAGCAACGAAGTCACACCATTCACACGAATATTAACGAAGCAAGCCGAATGGAATAGAATTTGGTTATTTCCTATTCTATTCCATTCTATTCTATTCCATTCTATGCAAGTATAAATGGTTCCATGCATTTACATTGGTTTATATTTCTATTCCCTGTGCTATTCTGTTCTATTCTATTCCATTCTATTCTATGCAATCTATAAATCAGGCATAAAAATTACAAAGTAGAAATTCAAATTGGAAATTGAAATTATTCGGTTCTGAACGCAGTTTAACATTATAAAATTTGAAATAAATGACATAACAAAAATAAAAATGTTTAACCAAGAGAGAACCACGTAGAAGTAGTCTAATTCTACATAGTAATAGATTTATTTTGCAGAGTCAATTCATTATAGTGTGTGACACACTGATACCTGGTCACCTGTTATGCTGTTTGTTGTGGAGGGGAGACCGCTATTGTTATACCTGGTTAGCTGGTACTGCACGGAACGCGGTAAAGCCATTGCCGTCAGTTCAGTTATGCTTGAACAGCTGAGGGGGTGTGTCCACGAGTGAAATCTCTCTTACTTCCAGAACATAATTACTCGCTTCTTAATTTCGTAACGGTCCGTGACTTTGTTTTATTCGTCATAAAACTATATGTGATATTTCCAGGAGTTTTAGGTTATGTAAAATAAACATGTAAATAGAAATTTTATGTAAAATAATAAGTGCCACAAAGAGTGATGTTAATGTGATGTGACACCATGAGCAGTGAGGACAGTCTTTGCATCATTGACGATGAGGAAGAACTCCCGAAAAGAAGTTTTATTCGGGTGAGTAAAATTGGGAAGGAAAAGTAAAAGTGAAAGCATTTTTACAGCGATTTTGTTTTTCTTTTCATATTATTGTGAGATTTCAAGGACTTGTTGTTTGTAATTTTTTATTTACAAATTTTTTTGTTCAGTATTCAAATAGATGTTTGAAAATGTTGCGTAAATACTATTTGCTGTTTGTTAGATTTGTTTTTGTTTAGTTTTCGTCATGGTTACCTATGTGTTTGTTGAGAATTTAATAGAACTTATATTTTTTTGGGTTTTAGCTTAGTAAGAATTTTACGATGTTTCATGTCGTGATATTTAATGCAAATATCATAAGATAGGTATATATGTTTATTACCTAATCTACACGTTTATTTAGATACGAGAGTTGATATGCTTGTCTAAATTACCTATCTACATGTCACAGACTAAACATAAAAGAAAACATTATACATGAACAAAAAATACATAACTACAATATGGTTTCAATTACGTATTAGTATACCAACATACAATATAATATGAAGTGTTTATAAGTGAAAAGTGTTCATTACATGAAATTATATAATAGACTGTACGCAGCAACCTCATTTTAATAAATAATTAAGAAATTTCATTTCAATCTTAGTTATACAATTTTTAATCTCTATATAGTTATCGTTTCATAACTTGATTTAGTGCGGTATTTTCTCCTTGCCCGGAATTTAAATAAATTTAAAGCAATGTATGTCGTTGATAACACGCTATAACATCTTAGAAACTCATGGAAAATGGTAATAAAATTGTTAACAAGCCATATACTCTGTAAAAACAAGAGAAACAACAGTGGTTATCGTTGTTGCTATTGTTTTATACTTGTTATGAATGAAAGAAAGTGTGTTGAGTGCTAATTTGATTTATTTTATGGCGAATGGAAATTTTTTATTAGATAAACATGCATATTTTGTCATAGAAAATAATGATTTTTTTAATCAAGTTGCTGTGCGATTAATTCCCTATTTTTTAGGCGCAATTCAATGACGTTTCCATTAAAGAATTCAACTGAACAGAAAATATTTTCAACCATACACGACACGGTTATAAATAAAACCTTCATCATACTATGTGATTAATTGCAATTGTATATTCATAATAATCATCATCAACATTTGACGCTTGTTTGTAATAACTGTATGTACGATGGTGCATTGTTTGTTCCGGGTTCTTTTGTTTCTGAGTAATAGTTTTTTTTCTGCTTAATTAGTTGCACTAGAATTGATCATTAAAATGAAGGAAGATTTCTTTATTAAATACTCTCTCTATAGACTGAATTGGATCGAGGTGAACTTAGCGATGCGTCGCCCAGCGACGGGCGAGTGTAGGCCTACCGTTCAACCAAGTACATCGCAACTAAATTCTTCATTAATAAGGGTGATATAAAGAATCCTGGAGTAATATACAGTGATTACTCGATGCAGGGAAAATTACTAGTGCCCGTAGATATTAATTAAATTATAAACAGAAATGTGACGATTGAATTTTAAATCAAAATACAGAATTTATTTTAATAGTCATCTGCTGCACCCCTACGGGATGGCCAGCTACATGGCTATATGGGGGTGATTAGTAGAGTCCTTAGCTATAAAGTCAAATAGTATTTGAAGTGGTACAATGCCGTATTTTTTTTATTTTAATTATTTTTCAGACTTTGTATAAAGCAATGTATATGCGGTTATGTTTAAGGGTTACCTACAACACCCCTACGGGATGGCCAGCTACAAGGCTATGTGGGGGTGATTAGTAGGGTCCTTAGCTATAAAATAAAAAAGTACTTAAAGTGGTACAATGCCGTATTTTTTTATTTTAATTATTTTTCAGACTTAGTATAAAGTAATGTATATGCGGTTATGTTTAAGGGTTACCTACAACACCCCTACGAGATGGCCAGCTACAAGGCTATGTGGGGGTGATTAGTAGGGTCCTTAGCTATAAAATAAAAAAGTACTTAAAGTGGTACAATGCCGTATTTTTTTATTTTAATTATTTTTCAGACTTAGTATAAAGTAATGTATATGCGGTTATGTTTAAGGGTTACCTACAACACCCCTACGGGATGGCCAGCTACAAGGCTATGTGGGGGTGATTAGTAGGGTCCTTAGCTATAAAATCAAATAGAAATTGAAGTGGTACAACGCCGTATTTTTTTTATTTTAATTATTTTTCAGACTTAGTATAAAGTAATGTATATGCGGTTATGTTTAAGGGTTACCTACAACACCCCTACGGGATGGCCAGCTACAAGGCTATGTGGGGGTGATTAGTAGGGTCCTTAGCTATAAAATCAAATAGAAATTGAAGTGGTACAACGCCGTATTTTTTTATTTTAATTATTTTTCAGACTTAGTATAAAGTAATGTATATGCGGTTATGTTTAAGGGTTACCTACAACACTCCTACGGAATGGGCAGCCACAAGGCTATATGGGAATGATTAGTAGGGTCCTTAGCTATAAAATAAAAAAGTAATTGAAGTGGTACAATGCCGTTTTTTTTTATTTTAATTATTTTTCAGACTTAGTATAAAGTAATGTATATGCGGCTATGTTTAAGGGTTACCTACAACACCCCTACGGGATGGCCAGCTACAAGGCTATGTGGGGGTGATTAGTAGGGTCGTTAGCTATAAATTCAAATAGAAATTGAAGTGGTACAACGCCGTTTTTTTTGTATTTTTTTTTATTTTTCAGACTATGTATAAAGCAATGTATATGCGATTATGTTTAAGGGTTACCTACAACACCCCTACGGGATGGCCAGCTACAAGGATATATGGGGGTGATTAGTAGGGTCCTTAGGTATAAAATCAAATAGAATTTGAAGTGGTACAACGCCGTATTTTTTGTATTTTAATTATTTTTCAGACTTAGTATAAAGCAATGTATATGCGGTTATGTTTAAGGGTTACCTACAACACCCCTACGGGATGGGCAGCCTAAAGGCTATATGGGGGTGATTACTAGAGTCCTTAGCTTTAAAATAAAAAAGTATTTGAAGTGGTACAACGCCGTTTTTTTTTATTTTAATTATTTTTCAGACTTTGTATAAAACAAAGTATATGCGGTTATATTTAAGGGTTACCTACAACACCCCTACGGGATAGCCAGCTACAAGGCTATATGGAGGTGATTAGTAGGGTCCTTAACTATAAAATAAAAAAAGTATTTTAAGTGGTACAATGCCGTATTTTTTATTTTAATTTTTTTGTAGACTTGGTATAAAGCAATATATATATATATATATATATATATATATATATATATATATATATATATATATATATATATATGCGGTTATGTTTAAGGGTTCACTACAACAACCTTACGGGATGGCCAACCACAATACTATATGGGGGTGATTAGTAGGGTCCTTAGCTATAAAATCAAATAGAATTTGAAGTGGTACAATGCCGTATTTTTTTGAATTTTAATTATTTTTCAGACTTTGTATAAAACAATATATATACAGGGTGTAACACCAGAACCGACCACCGCCATTATTTTATTTATTATAGTTACAAAAAAATACTATAGAACAAATTTGTAGGAGACCAAGTGGGACATCCCATTCAAAAAGAGAATATTTTTTTAAACCAGTGGTTGTCAAGTTACAACATTAAAGTTATATTTTTTCAAATGGGATTATACATATTTTTTATGCCTATTCGATAGTGTTTTTTTCTGAATTCAACTATGAGATTATTTTATATCCTTACATAACAAAAATATTGAGAAAAATTCAATTGAAATTTAAATAATTTTTTTTTGACTTTATAGCTAAGGACCCTACTAATCACCCCCATATAGCCATGTAGCTGGCCATCCAGTACGGGTGTTGTAGGTAACCCTTAAACATAACCGCATATACATTACTTTGCTTTATACATAGTGTGAAAAATAATTAAAATACAAAAAAAACGGCGTTGTACTACTTCAAATACTTTTTTATTTTATAGCTAAGGACCCTACTAATCACCCCCATATAGCCATGTAGCTGGCCATTTCGTACGGATGTTGTAGGTAACCCTTAAACATAACCGCATATACATTACTTTGCTTTATACATAGTGTGAAAAATAATTAAAATACAAAAAAACGGCGTTGTACTACTTCAAATACTTTTTTATTTTATAGCTAAGGACCCTACTAATCACCCCCATATAGCCATGTAGCTGGCCATTTCGTACGGATGTTGTAGGTAACCCTTAAACATAACCGCATATACATTACTTTGCTTTATACATAGTGTGAAAAATAATTAAAATACAAAAAAAACGGCGTTGTACTACTTCAAATACTTTTTTATTTTATAGCTAAGGACCCTACTAATCACCCCCATATAGCCATGTAGCTGGCCATTTCGTACGGATGTTGTAGGTAACCCTTAAACATAACCGCATATACATTACTTTGCTTTATACATAGTGTGAAAAATAATTAAAATACAAAAAAACGGCGTTGTACTACTTCAAATACTTTTTTATTTTATAGCTAAGGACCCTACTAATCACCCCCATATAGCCATGTAGCTGGCCATTTCGTACGGATGTTGTAGGTAACCCTTAAACATAACCGCATATACATTACTTTGCTTTATACATAGTGTGAAAAATAATTAAAATACAAAAAAAACGGCGTTGTACTACTTCAAATACTTTTTTATTTTATAGCTAAGGACCCTACTAATCACCCCCATATAGCCATGTAGCTGGCCATTTCGTACGGATGTTGTAGGTAACCCTTAAACATAACCGCATATACATTACTTTGCTTTATACATAGTGTGAAAAATAATTAAAATACAAAAAAAACGGCGTTGTACTACTTCAAATACTTTTTTATTTTATAGCTAAGGACCCTACTAATCACCCCCATATAGCCATGTAGCTGGCCATTTCGTACGGATGTTGTAGGTAACCCTTAAACATAACCGCATATACATTACTTTGCTTTATACATAGTGTGAAAAATAATTAAAATACAAAAAAACGGCGTTGTACTACTTCAAATACTTTTTTATTTTATAGCTAAGGACCCTACTAATCACCCCCATATAGCCATGTAGCTGGCCATTTCGTACGGATGTTGTAGGTAACCCTTAAACATAACCGCATATACATTACTTTGCTTTATACATAGTGTGAAAAATAATTAAAATACAAAAAAAACGGCGTTGTACTACTTCAAATACTTTTTTATTTTATAGCTAAGGACCCTACTAATCACCCCCATATAGCCATGTAGCTGGCCATTTCGTACGGATGTTGTAGGTAACCCTTAAACATAACCGCATATACATTACTTTGCTTTATACATAGTGTGAAAAATAATTAAAATACAAAAAAACGGCGTTGTACTACTTCAAATACTTTTTTATTTTATAGCTAAGGACCCTACTAATCACCCCCATATAGCCATGTAGCTGGCCATTTCGTACGGATGTTGTAGGTAACCCTTAAACATAACCGCATATACATTGCTTTATACAAAGTCTGAAAAATAATTAAAATAAAAAAATACGGCATTGTACCACTTCAAGTACTTTTTTATTTTATAGCTAAGGACCCTACTAATCACCCTCATATAGCCTTTAGGCTGCCCATCCCGTAGAGGTGTTGTAGGTAACCCTTAAACATAACCGCATATAGATTGCTTTATACTAAGTCTGAAAAATAATTAAAATACAAAAAATACGGCGTTGTACCACTTCAATTTCTATTTGAATTTATAGCTAACGACCCTACTAATCACCCCCACATAGCCTTGTAGCTGGCCATCCCGTAGGGGTGTTGTAGGTAACCCTTAAACATAACCGCATATACATTGCTTTATACGTAATCTGAAAAATAATTAAAATACAAAAAATACGGCGTTGTACCACTTCAATTTCTATTTGATTTTATAGCTAAGGACCCTACTAATCACCCCCACATAGCCTTGTAGCTGGCCATCCCGTAGGGGTGTTGTAGGTAACCCTTAAACATAACCGCATATACATTACTTTATACTAAGTCTGAAAAATAATTAAAATAAAAAAATACGGCATTGTACCACTTTAAGTACTTTTTTATTTTATAGCTAAGGGCCCTACTAATCACCCCCACATAGCCTTGTAGCTGGCCATCCCGTAGGGGTGTTGTAGGTAACCCTTAAACATAACCGCATATACATTACTTTATACTAAGTCTGAAAAATAATTAAAATAAAAAAATACGGCATTGTACCACTTTAAGTACTTTTTTATTTTATAGCTAAGGACCCTACTAATCACCCCCACATAGCCTTGTAGCTGGCCATCCCGTAGGGGTGTTGTAGGTAACCCTTAAACATAACCGCATATACATTGCTTTATACGTAATCTGAAAAATAATTAAAATACAAAAAATACGGCGTTGTACCACTTCAATTTCTATTTGATTTTATAGCTAAGGACCCTACTAATCACCCCCACATAGCCTTGTAGCTGGCCATCCCGTAGGGGTGTTGTAGGTAACCCTTAAACATAACCGCATATACATTACTTTATACTAAGTCTGAAAAATAATTAAAATAAAAAAATACGGCATTGTACCACTTTAAGTACTTTTTTATTTTATAGCTAAGGACCCTACTAATCACCCCCACATAGCCTTGTAGCTGGCCATCCCGTAGGGGTGTTGTAGGTAACCCTTAAACATAACCGCATATACATTGCTTTATACAAAGTCTGAAAAATAATTAAAATAAAAAAAATACGGCATTGTACCACTTCAAATACTATTTGACTTTATAGCTAAGGACTCTACTAATCACCCCCATATAGCCATGTAGCTGGCCATCCCGTAGGGGTGCAGCAGATGACTATTAAAATAAATTCTGTATTTTGATTTAAAATTCAATCGTCACATTTCTGTTTATAATTTAATTAATATCTACGGGCACTAGTAATTTTCCCTGCATCGAGTAATCACTGTATATTACTCCAGGATTCTTTATATCACCCTTATTAATGAAGAATTTAGTTGCGATGTACTTGGTTGAACGGTAGGCCTACACTCGCCCGTCGCTGGGCGACGCATCGCTAAGTTCACCTCGATCTGAATTGGTTTAAATTAACTAATTATGGAAAAAGATAGAATTCCCCTTTTACCGAGCTTTTTACAAATATCTTTTAAATATTATTTATTAACATATTCTTTTTAACCTAGATTTTGGAAGTTCGTGCATGTTATGTAACAAAAGTATCACCAACATTGTACGCCACAATAGTTAGTTTTTACTGCTATGAAATATTGACGTTTTCGCTATTATTTGTTATCGTAAAGTTTGTTTTATGAAGTTGAGCAACAAAGTTCTTTTCCGCGCGTTGTCAAGGGAGACGCGCAAAATAGAAGTTTTTCGCTTACTCGCAAAATAATTTATTTTTATTTAATTATATTAAAATAGATTGTACACTTTTGACAATTTTTAATATTAATTCCTGAGCTCAAAATTATATTAGATAAATTTTTCGTTATTTCCTGCTTGTCAGTTTTTTTTTAAATGTCGATATGTTTTGCCGCATAGCAGGTAACGGGCGACGTGTGGGAATTAATATTAAAAATTATCAAAAATATAAATCTACTATTTTAATAGTGTAAATAAAAATATTTTTTTATTTTGCCAGTGAGCGAAAAAGTTCTTTTATGTTTGTTGCCATGTGAGACGCGCGAAAAAGAACTTTGTTGCTCACTTCTCAAAAAAATCTGTTGTGGCCAGCACAATACCTTCCGTCAATCCTGTGTATTATGTATAAATGCCATACATAAATTTTCTTGCAAAATATTCAAAATTTCAAATAAAATTATTTGATAAACAAACTATACAAATGACACTGACATCTTCTACTTCTTTAGCTTATCCCAATCGTTCTGTTTTGCGGGTCGTCCTCATTCATACAGTCCTTCCATCTTTGGTCTTCCTCTGTTTCTTCTACCTTCTATTACTAAGCTATTCATAAAATAATTGTACTGGAAATATAGGATCTTTTGCAAGAAAATTTATGTATAGGGCGCGAGCAGTCACGTGACTTACTGACCTTGGCAAGCAGATATGGGGGCCCGTATCAGAATGTGCAGCTATTAATTATGTCCATAACTGACAAATGTCATAATTTTTCATTCACAATTTCATTTTTTGGTATTTTATGATTCCTTTTCTCGGCAACTGAATTTAATACTTTTGATAACAAATAAACCACATGAAATAAGAAAATCATGAAATTTTGAATGAAAAATTATGACACTTGTCAGTTTTGGACGTAATTAATTGGTGTCATTTTGACACGGGACCCCATATCTGCTTGCCAAAGTCAGCAAAGTCACGTCACTGCATAAATTTTCTTGCAAAAGATCTTATATTTCCAGTAAAATTATTTCATAAACAAACATGCAAATTGCACTTGACACTGACATCTTCTTCTTTAGTTTTTCCCATTTGTTGCTATTTTTTGTTTTCTTCTTCCACTCATTTTTGTTTTGCGCGTCGCCATCATTCAGTTCCTTTCCTCTCAAGTCTTCCGAAATACAGTCCTTCCATCTTCCATGTTTCTTTCACCTTCTATTACTAAACTATTAATTTTTCTTCCAATATATTCATCCTCATGACATGTTCAAACCAATATAATCGTCTCATATCTTTCTAGAAACATTAGAGTTATTTCCCATATTCTTTCACTCATTTACTTTTTATTGATACTGACATCTGTCAATTTGAATTTTCTGAATATATTAGCAGTTTCCATGGTTAAGTTAGCATAGCTGGCTGATTTATGAAATTTAATATCTTTATAATTCTTTAACTATATCTGTTGAATATGAAATATAAAATGCAATCAAATCGCATAGAGAATAATATATTCTTTAAGGTAAATAATATTTAACTGAGTTTTTTCAAGAAAAACTGTTAAAATGAGGGTACTTCCGGTTGACCAATTATAACTAAAATCTAATCAAGTCTGCATATGGTTGTAAGGAAGGGGAATACGTAAGAATTGTAATTTTTGGAATTCTAGTATTGGAGGTATCGCGGCCGAAACCGCGGTCACACGCACACATACAGACATCAGACATCATCGTAAAAATAGTAAAATCGTATTGTAAAGACCCTAAAAGTGCTTATTCAATGAAAACTCACCACCGATTTTTTTGACCAGACAATACCTTCCTTACCTAGAGGTGACGGAAGGTAAAAACATCAACTTTACGATGTGAGAGCGTAAATGTCTATTTATCATAGCACTCATAGAAAAAAAATATATTAATTGCAGTCATTACCAAAATTTTTGCTCCGCGATATATCGATTGAAAAGATAAATTAATATAAAATTGAATTACGATATTAAAAACTTCATTCAAATTTGATTTATATTTTCCTTCCCGAATGCAAATAATTGTGTTGTCCATTTAAGATTGTCGTGTCAGAGTACAGTGGCGATGTAAGAGGGACAGTAGTGTGGTAATATGTATATATAATAATCCCACATCTTAGATCTCGCGGCCTACTAACAAACTTCTTGCTGGTTGCTAGCTAAAATTGCGCAAGCCCATTTAAGAAACAAAACATAAATGCGGAACAAATGCAGAGGTGATGTCTCTTTAACAGTTGGCATGACAACATTACGTGAGCGACAATAGTTTAAACGTTTCCATATTGAAATATTTTTCTATTTGATTAGTAAATCGAACTTTTTTACCTCTCGCTAAGAGAGATATTGGATTCATGCTAAAAATCGCATATCCAGATTTTAGTGAATAAGGTCCCTATAATCCGTTTTAACATTTTTATGATGATGCCTGTATATGTGTGTATGCATGTGTGTGTGTGTGTGTGTGTGTGTGTGTGTGAGAGAGAGAGAGAGATGTGTGTGTGTGTATTATTGTGTAGAGTGTAAGTACACAAGAAATTTTAAATATAATACTTATGTAACTTAAAATGGAAGTGCCGAGAGGTATTTTGCTGGCCACAACAGATTTTTATTTTCAATTATTTACATAAGAAGTAGAACTTAAATATTACTCAGTATTATCTCAAGTGTTTTAACAGCCTGCCGATATTATGGCTTAGCAGGTTAATTATTAATAAATTCTCTTACGTTTTTGTAATTTATTTCTTTAAGAAAACACACTTTAACTATATCGTTGAATTCGTAATTTTACGTAGATTCCAAATATATATAAATCTGATGTGGCCGGCACATTACCTTCCGTCAATCCTGTGTATTCCATACATACATTTTCTTGCAAAAGGTTCTAAATTTCCAGTAAATTTATTTCATAAACAAACAATGCAAATTGCACTTGACACTGATATTTTATTCTTCTTTAGCTTTTCCCATTCGTTAGGGGTTGCTATTTTTTATATTCTTCTTCCACTCATTTCTGTTCTGCGTGTCGTCCTTATTCAATTCTTTTTCACTCAAGTCTTCCGCAATACAGTCCTTCCATCTTATCTTTGATCTTCCTCTGTTTCATCTACTTTCTACTACTAAGCTATTTATTTTTCTTGAAATAAATTTTTCATCTCTCCTCATGACATGTTCAAACCAATGTAATCGTTTCTCTTATATCTATCTAGAAACTTCTATCACGAGTAATTTTCCTTATCCTTTAATTCCATACCTATCTCTCCTTCTCTTCTCCAACATCTATTTCAACATTCTCATCTGTGCGACATTCATTTTCTTTTCATTGATATTGACGTCTGTCAATTTGAATTATCTCAATATATTAGCAGTTTCCATGGTTAGCATAGCTGGCTGATTTGTGAAATTTAATATCTTTATAATTCTTTAACTCTATTGAATATGAAGTATAAAATGCAAACTAATCGTATAGAGAATAATATATTCTTTAAAAATTATAATAACATAATAAAATGTCAATATGATATTTAAGTGCTTTTTTTTCAAGAATAACTTAAAAGTTGCAAATGAGGCTATTTCCAGTGAACCAATTATAACCAAAATCTAATCATGTCTGCATATGGATCTAAACTTGAGGAATACGAAAAAGTTATAATTTTTGGAATCGTGGTATTGGAGTTATGAGATCCGAAACGATCGTCACAAAAAAGCGCGCACACACACACACACGCACGCATACACACACACACGCATACACACATGCATACACACACACGTACACACACACATGCATACACACACACATACACACACACATACACACACACATGCATACACACACACATACACACACAGACGCACATACAGACATCTCGTTAAAATAGTAAATTCGTATTCTAAGGATCTCAAAACGTGCTTATTCATTAAAAACTCAGCATTGAATTTTTTGACCAAAGACAATACCTTCCTTACCTAAAGGTGACGGAAGGTAAAAATATATCGGTGTCCCTTGTAAAATATGAAAGTTAATGCCACTTCTGGTTAAACCGGAATGCCAATTACCATGATTTGTGAGCCACTAAGCTTAGTTTACAAATAAATCAAGAAAATTAAAAAATAAAAAAGTTATTTGGAGTGATATCCGTTATTCAATGTAACGACTGCAATCTAATAAAATATCTATAACGTACGAGGTACGAGTATGATGTTAACCCGGCATCGATCGCGGATCTAAATTTAACGGGAACGGTCTCACGCGCACACAGGATTGACATTTTATCTGTCAGAATTCGTTAGTTATGTAGCAGAGTAGAGTCCTAGAGACTGCCGCTAATATGACAGATTTTGAATGTTAAATGACCTTTCTCGGCTTTTGTTGCCAAATGTTGCATTTATGTATATCTACTGACTTGGTCAATGTAGCAAAGGTGGTTAGCGATGGGTAAAAGGGCGTTCCACAACCTGCTATTGCGTGGCGTACAGGTTGGACCGAAATGGGAGCGAGCGAAATAAGGATAATTTTACGCACCCGTGCCAGACAAGGTTCCTATATCTACTGGGCGAGATGACTGGAGCTGTACCTTCACCACTTCCATATACACTAGTGATAAGGGTTTGTTCCAATAATTACCAACGCCGGGTTAATTTTGTAACGATATATTAAAATTAAATAGGGTAAGTAAATGAGTGCGTAATAAATTCTTCAGTTACCTCGTGACAAACATATGTTATCCTTGTAATCTCTGCAAAATAGTGAAAGTGCCAAATACGAATTTCATCGTATGATAAAAATGATTAGGCAGAAGACTTACGTCATCAACCTGAAAAAAACCTTATAAAAAGATATATAACTTGTAGTTATTATTAGTTGTTATTTATTTTTAAAAAATAAGAAAAAATATACTAGTACTAAAGAAACGTATATATTAATTAATTTACAATTATTTTTAAGTCAATCTTTATTCCTTTTTCTTAGTAGTACAAACGTATGGTATGAAAATTAAATAAAATTATTTCAAATAATTTTATATTCCGTAAAACGAATAAGAAATGACAAAAATAATTATAACTAACACTATATATATATATATATATATATATATATATATATATATATATATATATATATATATATATATATATATATATATATATATATATATATATATATATATAGATTGGCAATGCTATTGAGAACTGACATGTCCGATGGCGGCAGCACCATCGGGCCGATCAGCTGCTTCTGAATTGGTACTCGCAGTGTTGTGACATATGAAAACAAACAACAAAAGCATTTTTTTTCACTTAAAATGGGGTTTGGTACCACAGAACATTTTAGATTTCTGGAAGCAACAGCTACTTCTAAATGTATTATAGAAGATATGTTAAAATGTATTTATAATTTTATATATATTTAATCATTCGAAATTGATGATCGCAGGTGAGCGAATTATAAACGCTAACCACATAATATTATCTGGGGTATTAAAAAAAGACGGTATAATGTGGGTAATATTTGCACTTTGTCTGCGAACCAGTGCAATTTCTACAAAACCACATGAAATCAAAATACATTTAGAGAAAATTTAAAAATTATTAGTGCAGAATGCACGTGTAAAGCTAGATAAAGACCACGAAATATGTAATTATCCGATTTAAAATGACGAGAACAAACTTTCATATGTGTTGTTATTTGTTTTGCACTACGAATTGCATATTCCCATGCTTTTCGTCGATCCATATCCATTTCAACACTTGCTCGTAATTTTAACTTTATTTTGGCCATGTTTCGGAAAATTATAAAACCCAATCCCTGTGTCTCGACCAGATCTTGAGAGTGACGTCAGAATATACAACAATTTGTACGACTTTTCCCCATTTTTATTCACATCAAATGATCAAACCACATGTAACTCAAGCATGCAGTCACAATATAGTACCACAGTATAAAAATACTTGAACCAGTAGCGACACTTCGCATATTTCATGATACCAAAATTTGGGTAGGCGTGGTCAGTTCTGCTGATGAGAAGATGGCCGCTCGCTCACAGCCACTTGTCTGATTGTTGTTGTTATTGTCATTTTCACGTATAAAATGAGTAGAAAAAAGAGAGGTAAAGTTATGTGTGCTATGAAAAACTGTAAAAACTTTTACAGTGTCGGTGGAATGAGTTTTTTTGGATTTCCTACAGACCCAGAAAGGTAATATTTAAGTTTTACATTAATAACCAAGCTTACATTATTTGTATTTCCTCATAAATATTTGATAAAATTGTATTGCCGTATGCGATTATTTTATGCACTAATTTTTATAAATAGAAATTTAAAATCATCCAAAGGGAAACGGAAGCAAATTATAGTAAAACATTTGTAATATTATACAAAATAAAAATATTTGTATTTATAAAATATAGTTTTATTACATTTAATATAATTAAACTTATTTGTAACCAATGAAATAATAAATACCGTACTAATATATCATTCACAAATGACATTTGTTCAAATTCCCGCCACGTACCGCTTATACCAAGATGGCCGCTTACTCCATTCGATGCGACATGAAGATCAAAGGTGCCGACAACAAGTGTCGCTACTGGTTAAGTATTTTTATACTGTGATAGTACCAAATCGGAAAGTTCATATTTTTCCCACCAGATGTCATGTCGCTGCTTGTCAGTTGTCAATAGTTAATCCGCGTAACACATTTTAATTCTGTACGAGTAAGAGCTATCTGTGTTGTAGTTGTATACTATACATGTGCCTAATTCGTTTATAAGATAGCAGCGTGATAGTACACATCGCCGGGCGGAACATCGGGCAGGGCCAAACAATTTTATAATGAGAAGTTATTAAACCAATTTCGTCATTTTTTCAGAGATATTTAATTTAATTATAAATTTATTTTTAAAAAATAAGCTTACATTATTTCATAACGTGTTTAACATTTCTAATAAAAATGCATTTAACGATTTAATACGAATATACAGTGGATATGCATTCATTTATCATTTAATCGAGAAATGATTTAATATGAATTTACAGTGGATATGTATTACAAGGTTAGGACCATCCGCTTCGCGTCATACTCCAAACTTTTAACACATCAAAATAGCTATTCTTTTTAAATAAGGTGCTTACCAAGCGTCATTGAATTAGGTTGGATTAGAATTGAACCGGGGCTGTTAAAATCACACCCGATAACTTGACGCACATAAAATTATTAATTTTTAAATACTGCTAAAAGAGCAACTTTTTAAGATATTCCGCAAATAAAACAATGTACCTATTTTAATAAAATAAATCTTCTCCGAATAAGTTTTCTTGTTGTTTTACTTAATAATTATAAATTAAAGCAATTTTTTAATATCTTTTTTGACCACCAATTAATAACAAAAGAAAAAGTACCAATTAGAAAAAATATATATTTACTTAAACAAGGATAATATAGAACTATTGACCTAAAAATTTATTACTCTGTTCAACGTTTTAATTATTATTTGTTCTGCACAATATATATTTTTCTTTTACAAGCTTTTCTTGTGATATCTGTAGATTTCCATTTCAAAGTTTTAAAAACTTTTATTTTAATAAATATTTTTATACTAATTTTTTTATGGTCATAGCATCCATTACTTTTATTTAACCAGTCACTGTAATACAAATTTATGCACCGTATACTATTTTTGAATAAATTGTTGGTTATATTGTTTGAATGTAAATGTTCTTTTGTAAATTCACTAAAAAAAAAAAAAATCTGACACAATTTTTACTGTTTGTTCATTCGGTCTGCAAAAATATTATATTTCATTCACTTTGCTATAATCTTCAAGAACTAAATAAATTTCATTATCATCAAAAAGGTCATTTTTTCTTAAAATTTTATTACAATTTTCGCAATTGTATTGTTTAATACAACGAAAAACCAAATATCTAGTGAAGTATACCACAGCACATTCCTCATATGAAGTAATTGGGCGATTGAATTTGGGATTCATTGTCATCACTATGTTCCACATTTTCTGATCGTACAATTTCAAACCAGAGTGATTCTAGCGGCCAATTCTAGCGGCCACTTCTGTAACATAACCTATTGTGAACAAACATTATACAATGCATTACCATGACCTAACAGATATACCAGTGTAATTATTATAGAAATTAAGGAATAAATGACAATAAAGTATATATTAAACGAAAGAATAAATATAAATAATACATATAAAATTATCAGACGCAGGTAATTTATTAAATTTGATGATACTAACCACATAAACTTTATAGGTTATAGCAGTATATAATGGACAAATGTATTTATTCCCTAAATATCTTGAGAGTGCCGCATCGAAATTATTATAAATAAATAGTATGTATTATAACAAATATACTCATATATATTTTGTAATACAACCACCCGTAGGGAATTTGTAAAAAAATAATAAAGTTTACGTTATCTATCCTATGTGCATATTTTTTTAGATATCTCTTATATAATGCCGCGTGCCGCCTTGAAATAAATATAAATAAATAGTATGCATTATAACAAATTATATAATATATATTTTAATATAGCATCACCCGTAGGAGGGTGTGAAAAAAATTCATAAAGAAAGTGTGACCCGTCATTCATTTTTATGTAATCTTAGATATCTCCTTTATAAGTTCGCGTGCCGCCTTGAAATTACTATAAATAAATAATATATATCATAACAACTTATTTAATATACATTTCAATATGGCACCACCCGTAGAGGGGTGTGAAAAAAATCATAAAGATTTTACGAGTCGACTTATATTTTTCGTATATTCTTAGATAACTCCTATATAAGTTCGCGTGCCGCCATGAAATTATTATAAATAAATAATATATATTATAACAACTTATTTAATATACATTTCAATATGGCGCTACCCGTAGAGGGGTGTGAAAAAAATTCATAAAGGTTTTATGACTCGCCTTGCATTTTTGTATAATCTTAGATATCTCCTATACAAGTTCGCGTGCCGCCATGAACTTATTATAAATAAATAACATATATCATAGCAACTTATTTAATATACATTTCAATATGGCGCCACCCGTAGAGGGGTGTGAAAAAAACTCATAAAGATTTTACGAGTCGACTTATATTTTCGTATATTCTTAGATATCTCCTATATAAGTTCGCGTGCCGCCATGAACTTATTATAAATAAATAATATATATTATAACAACTTATTTAATATACATTTCAATATGGCGCCACCCGTAGAGGGGTGTGAAAAAAAATCATAAAGATTTTACGAGTCGACTTATATTTTCGTATATTCTTAGATATCTCCTATATAAGTTCGCGTGCCGCCATGAACTTATTATAAATAAATAATATATATTATAGCAACTTATTTAATATACATTTCAATATGGCGCCACCCGTAGAGGGGTGTGAAAAAAAATCATAAAGATTTTACGAGTCGACTTATATTTTCGTATATTCTTAGATATCTCCTATATAAGTTCGCGTGCCGCCATGAACTTATTATAAATAAATAATATATATTATAACAACTTATTTAATATACATTTCAATATGGCGCCGCCCGTAGAGGGGTGTGAAAAAAATCATAAAGGTTTTAGGAGTCGACTTATATTTTCGTATATTCTTAGATATCTCCTATATAAGTCCGCGTGCCGCCATGAAATTATTATAAATAAATAGTACATATTATAACAACTTATTTAATATACATTTCAATATGGCACCACCCGTAGAGGGGTGTGAAAAAAATCATAAAGGTTTTACGAGTCGACTTATATTTTTCGTATATTCTTAGATAACTCCTATATAAGTTCGCGTGCCGCCATGAACTTATTATAAATAAATAATATATGTTATAACAACTTATTAAATATACATTTCAATATGGCGCCACCCGTAGAGGGGTGTGAAAAAAAATCATAAAGATTTTACGAGTCGACTTATATTTTTCGTATATTCTTAGATATCTCCTATATAAGTTCGCGTGCCGCCATGAACATTATAAATAAATAATATATATTATAACAACTTATTTAATATACATTTCAATATAGCGCCACCCGTAGAGGGGTGTGAAAAAAAATCATAAAGATTTTACGAGTCGACTTATATTTTCGTATATTCTTAGATATCTCCTATATAAGTTCGCGTGCCGCCATGAACTTATTATAAATAAATAATATATATCATAACAACTTATTTAATATACATTTCAATATGGCGCCACCCGTAAAGGGGTGTGAAAACAAATCATAAAGATCAGTCCTAGGAAAGGAAAGTACAAATAAAATTATAATTACCATTTCTCTTCGTAACATTAAATGAAATTAGCATGTTATAGATGAATAAATAATAATTAGAGAAAAAAGAATAATTAATTATAAGATCTAACAAAACAAATTCCCCAGGAGCTAAATTTACCGAGTGTAAGTTTGGCTTTCAAAACGTGGCAATTTCAACAAATTTAAATTTGTGTAGTATATCCCATGTACCTAGATATATTTTTCATATATCTCCTATATGAAATATGAATCTGTTTCGCTTACGAATTATTATAAATTAAAAGAATAACAATTCTAATAAATTACACCTTATTTTTTGTTGCTGTGCCACGCTACGGGGAGGTACAAAAAAATTTATAATTTGCTTTCATATCAATTCATTATAAACAACAAAATATCTAGAAAAGATTTAGATTGAGCTTGACTTATTACATATTTATGACAAATGAACATTGTTTAAATGATATGTTTATGATTAATTTTCTCTGTTTGAATATTCTTAATATTATTAGAAAATAAGGATCTCATAATTTATGGAAAGGAAATGAAATAAGAAATATAATAACAAAAATCAACATTATCTAAAGTATATTTTTATTATAATATAAATATATATAAAGAACTTTTGTCGATATTAATCTTTTGTATGAAACTTTTCTCCCATATGGCTGTGTCGTACATGTGGTTCTCAAGTGATGGAAATACGTTTTTCATTAAAAACTCTGTGAAAGTGCAATTAATGTGTTATATATATATATATATTTTCTATTGGTAGCCTTTCGTTTGTCACTGTCGCCATTCTTCTTAATTAATTTTTTTTTTTTACTGTAGCCCATATTTTGACAACTCCTTCCGAAGGAACAACAAAACTATCTACGAATTAAAATATGCACATTGAAAAATAACAAAATAATTTTAGAAATAACAATATGTACTGGCTTTTGTTTGCCAATATAGCTTCAGTTGCATCTCAGGATGTTATACATTTAATGGAACTATTTTTTTGCGCAATATGCCCACTAATGTGACTATATTTTTCGAATATTCGGACAAGGATAATTACAGTGAAATTTCGTAACTGTTTTCTTCGAGCAAATCTTAATTTAATACCATATTTCTTAATAATTTTTATATCGTTTATGTCTATGGTTGGCATAATCTTCGATTTAATCGTATATTTGAAAGAGAAAAGTACGTCTGCATATTCTTATTGGACATTAGCTTGACTGCTACCACAAATTGCATTATGCAGAAAATAGTCAGAGCAGATAATTGAGAGTGGAAACTTTTCAATAACAGCATCCAATTCCAATCTTTCTTAATATTTGTAAATATTCTGTAAATATCCCATAAAGTTTCAAGGTACAAATAATATTTGAAAAGAACTGTTTCTTATGTATCATGTTCTCCTGCAAAATGTTATGTGTAAATCTAGCTTTATGCTACAGTGCCATCTATGATACAAGTTATAACACAAACATAAATTCTAACCTCTACAATTTTTTTAATTTTTAAAACAAAAACAAAATTTAAATATTGCAAGTAGAAGTGTTTAATATAATTTATTTGTATTTTCCTTCCTTTCAGAATATTTTCCGTGTGTAATGAAACTTCTGCAGGTGTTTTTCCTAATTACAGGACTGATTAAAGTTTATGATTTTTTTTCGTAGGTACCCCTTTTACAGAGGGAATTATATTAAAATATATGTTAAATAATTTGTTATAATATATTCTATTTATTTATAATAATTTCAAGGCGGCACGTGAGCCTGTATAAGAATAATGTATAATTACACACGAACGACGGGCCATACAACCTTTATGATTTTTTTTTCACACCCCTCTACGGGTGGCGCCATATTGAAATGTATATTAAATAAGTTGTTATAATATATATTATTTATTTATAATAAGTTCATGGCGGCACGCGAACTTATATAGGAGATATCTAAGATTATACAAAAATGCAAGGCGAGTCATAAAACCTTTATGAATTTTTTTCACACCCCTCTACGGCTGGCGCCATATTGAAATGTATATTAAATAAGTTGTTATAATATATATTATTTATTTATAATAATTTCATGGCGGCACGCGAACTTATATAGGAGTTATCTAAGAATATACGAAAAATATAAGTCGACTCGTAAAACCTTTATGATTTTTTTCACACCCCTCTACGGGTGGTGCCATATTGAAATGTATATTAAATAAGTTGTTATAATATGTACTATTTATTTATAATAATTTCATGGCGGCACGCGGACTTATATGAGATATCTAAGAATATACGAAAATATAAGTCGACTCGTAAAACCTTTATGATTTTTTTCACACCCCTCTACGGGTGGCGCCATATTGAAATGTATATTAAATAAGTTTTTATAATATGTACTATTTATTTATAATAATTTCATGGCGGCACGCGGACTTATATAGGAGATGTCTAAGAATATACGAAAATATAAGTCGACTCGTAAAATCTTTATGATTTTTTTTCACACCCCTCTACGGGTGGCGCCATATTGAAATGTGTATTAAATAAGTTGTTATAATATATATTATTTATTTGTAACAAGTTCTTGGCGGCACGCGAACTTATATAGGAGATATCTAAGAATATACGAAAAATATAAGTCGACTCGTAAAATCTTTATGATTTTTTTTCACACCCCTCTACGGGTGGCGCCATATTGAAATGTATATTAAATAAGTTGTTATAATATATATTATTTATTTATAATAAGTTAATAGCGGCACGCGAACTTATATAGGAGATATCTAAGAATATACGAAAATACAAGTCGACTCGTAAAATCTTTATGATTTTTTTTCACACCCCTCTACGGGTGGCGCCATATTGAAATGTATATTAAATAAGTTGCTATGATATATGTTATTTATTTATAATAAGTTCATGGCGGCACGCGAACTTATATAGGAGATATCTAAGAATATACGAAAATATAAGTCGACTCGTAAAATCTTTATGATTTTTTTTCACACCCCTCTACGGGTAGCGCCATATTGAAATGTATATTAAATAAGTTGTTATAATATATATTATTTATTTATAATAATTTCATGGCGGCACGCGAACTTATATAGGAGTTATCTAAGAATATACGAAAAATATAAGTCGACTCGTAAAATCTTTATGATTTTTTTCACACCCCTCTACGGGTGGTGCCATATTGAAATGTATATTAAATAAGTTGTTATGATATATATTATTTATTTATAGTAATTTCAAGGCGGCACGCGAACTTATAAAGGAGATATCTAAGATTACATAAAAATGAATGACGGGTCACACTTTCTTTATGAATTTTTTTCACACCCTCCTACGGGTGATGCTATATTAAAATATATATTATATAATTTGTTATAATGCATACTATTTATTTATATTTATTTCAAGGCGGCACGCGGCATTATATAAGAGATATCTAAAAAAATATGCACATAGGATAGATAACGTAAACTTTATTATTTTTTTACAAATTCCCTACGGGTGGTTGTATTACAAAATATATATGAGTATATTTGTTATAATACATACTATTTATTTATAATAATTTCGATGCGGCACTCTCAAGATATTTAGGGAATAAATACATTTGTCCATTATATACTGCTATAACCTATAAAGTTTATGTGGTTAGTATCATCAAATTTAATAAATTACCTGCGTCTGATAATTTTATATGTATTATTTTTATTTATTCTTTCGTTTAATATATACTTTATTGTCATTTATTCCTTAATTTCTATAATAATTACCACTGGTATATCTGTTAGGTCATGGTAATGCATTGTATAATGTTTGTTCACAATAGGTTGTGTTACAGAAGTGGCCGCTAGAATTGGCCGCTAGAATCACTCTGGTCAATTTCAACATTGTCTATCATTTCGTATACAATTTCTTGATGCGGTGTAATGGATTCTGATATTTCTATTTCAATAATTTCATCTTCAACTATTTCACAGTTTCCGCTTCCAACTGGTTTTAAAATTCCTATATGCATAGTTTTTTGCAATGTTTGCCTAAATTGTTTTGCAGTTGGATTTACATTGTATACCCCCCTCTATTTCTAATTATTGAAAAGTGGATTGCCATACAATCTTGCTGCAATCTATTTGTTAATAAAAATAAATAATAATAAAAAAGTTATAACGAATTAAATATTTCTGATGTCATTTGTATTCCTATTGATTCTATTGGCCAGAAATTTAAAAGCTAAAATCCCGCGTAAGTATAATTCCATAACGCCTCTCCCAAAACGAATAAAGATGGTAGAACTATGAATTGTCATATTTCATTTGTTTGTTTGCATTTAAGGTTTTATATGTTTGATTTCTTTTATTTATTTCTAAACACATCTAAACCAACAAATGCAGACTGAAGAAACAAGAAAAAATACTTCGTTTGTTCTATTTGACAGTTCTGTTGTTAACATCACTGGCGCCTATGTTATCTCAAACTTTTGTACAGGATTTATTCGAATATGAAGTAAATACTGTAACGTTTTTTTTTTATATGGGTGAAGTGTAAAACACAGACAAATATTATTAACTAAAGAATACGTTTATTAAACGATAATTAATTAAGGATTAAATATTAAAAGGTAATAAAAACAACTAACACTATGATTAAATAATAATAAACACCAAGAATATTATTAAATGCTTAAACACTACGATTATTTATCTATACTCTTAGGGATGTACTTAGATCCGAAATTATCTTGGAAAACGCATATAGACCATATTATTAAAAAATGTGAATCAAGAATTAACATTATTAGATCTGTCGCTCACTCAAAATGGGGTGCACACCCCGAAATTTCCTTAACAATTTACAAAAATTTTATTCGATCTATAATATAATCTATAATGGCTGTATATTATATGGCTCTGCGAAGATCCAAACACTTCGTAAACTCGACGTTCTGAAAAATAAAGCTATTAGAGCTTGTATTGGAGCCCTATCCTCTACCCCTACCATTGCCTTGCTCACTGAGGCCAGAATAATGCCATTACATTTACGTCGATCAGTTTTAGTCAGCAGATTTACTCTAGAACACATGTCTCAAGCCCATTCTCCTCCTATCGCTAGATTAGCCACTGAAGTCCTGACAAAAAAATTCTGGTCAAAGAAACCATCCTCTCCGCTGGTTGAAAGCTTCACGCACCTCGCTAAATTACCAGTCCACAATTTCCAAACCAATACTCTCTTATGTTATAATTATCCATTTAAATATTCCATGGAAAATGAATTTATCTATCCCGATTTCCTTTCTTTTCAACCAGACTCACTCCCTGATATTGATAATATTATTTTTCATGAGAAAATAGAATCCGAATTCCCTAATGCGCTTCACGTTTATACAGACGGATCCAAATCAAAATTCGGCGTTGGTTGTGCAATTTTTATTCCCCAAACTAATCATAAAACCAAATTTAAACTTGACAATGAGATGTCAATCTTCTCGGCAGAACTGGTAGCCATCTACGAGGTCCTTAAACTGATTGGTCAGATTTCATTTTCCTCGGTTGCTATTTTATCAGATTGCAAAAGTGCCTTACATAAATTAAAATTTCCTAACTTTATAAAAAACAACTCTAATCTTATATATAACATCGTACATAAATTAAAATTTCCTAACTTTATAAAAAACAACTCTAATCTTATACGAGGTGTGTTCAAAAACTATCGCGAATTTTGAATTTTCGCGGGTTACGTATATTCGAATTTCGATCTTTTTGTGGCTTTATGTTGGTACTCATGTCTCTCACTTATGTCGACAAGCTCGGCCATTTTGAATGTTCACTTACTTGTTGACAGCTGCTTTGCTTGCACGTGTTTTGGATCGTCTTCGATTTTTACCTATTGTGCTTATTCGTTAAAAACTGACTATGAATTTTTTGACCAAGACAATATCTTGCTTATCTAAAGGCGACGGAACGTAGAAAAAAATAATTCATTTAAAATTTGTCATTGTCATAAAATGTTTTTATCAAAGAAGTTATTTCATTTCTACTCGTTGATAAAAACATTTCATGACAATGACAAATTTTAAATGAATTATTTTTTTCTGCGTTCCGTCGCCTTTAGATAAGCAAGATATTGTCTTGGTCAAAAAATTCATAGTCAGTTTTTAACGAATAAGCACAATAGGTAAAAATCGAAGACGATCCAAAACACGTGCAAGCAAAGCAGCTGTCAACAAGTAAGTGAACATTCAAAATGGCCGAGCTTGTCGACATAAGTGAGAGACATGAGTACCAACATAAAGCCACAAAAAGATCGAAATTCGAATATACGTAACCCGCGAAAATTCAAAATTCGCGATAGTTTTTGAACACACCTCGTATATAACATCGTGCAGAAAATCCATGAGCTTGAAAGTATTGACATCAGTATCAACATCATATGGATTAAAGGCCACAATAATGTTCCAGGTAATGAAATAATCGTCTCATTAGCAAAAGATGCTATCGAATCTGGCACCCGTCTCCATTACCCACTCGAAATTACATATATCAAAACATCCCTCAGTTTCAGCTCTCGTCGTAAATGGCACTCCGAATTTATAAAAAATAGTCAAATTGTAGGTAAATCATATTTTGAATGTCAATCAACTATTCCCTCGAAAACGTGGTTTAAAAATTTTGACGACAGAGAGATAATTACAACAATAATACGCATGCGTTTCAACCATACTTTCGTACCAAGCCATGCCTTTAAATTAAGACTGTGTGATTCTCCATTTTGCTCATGCGACCCGTCAATCGAAGCAAATCTTAGCCATTTTATATTCAACTGTCCTCTATACGCCCAGCTTCAAACAGTATTATTTCAACACTTAACTAATAGTCTAATTGAGTGCCCTACAAAACTTAGCATTCTACTATCTACTAACAATATCAAGATTTGGAAACACCTATTTGAATTTGTTAAGAGCTGTAAAATAAGAATTTAACTTAAATTTAAAGTATCTATCCATTTACTATGATGAAATGGCTAATTGAGCAATGTCAAAAGCCAACTCGGAGTAAAAAAAAAAGTTTATCTATACAATATTTATATCACTACACTTATTTATATAACTACATTTATTTATATTAACAACTGGTAAACTGTATAATTTATATCACCAAGTTCATTTCTCGTTGCTTATATATATCGGACTATCCTCCCGCTGTTCTCCCGACGGTATTTATACAGTCTATATCCTTCTAGAATCCTCGGACGCGACAGTGACCTGCATACATAAGAATTAGGTCACGGCGTAATTAACATGTCTCAACGCGTCGGGGATTGCTCTGGTACGTTCTTTCGAAGGGATTACGTCATTGTTCGCGAACATGCTATCAGTAGCGGCGCAAGCATACTTTTCTCTCAGGGGCGCACGTCACAATACCATAAAATTGAAAAAAATAATTTTCGTTTGCATTAAGTTTAATTAATATAAATTAAGACTTAAAATATGTAAAATATAAATTTTATATTAAAATATATATATATATATATATATATATATATTTGCTTTTGAACCCTGATACCGGTTCATCAATAGCGTCTGGTACACCGTTCCAGGTGCGCATTGCCATATCGCATATCCAACCGCTTGACTACTTGGTCGTAATCCTCTTGTTCTTCTTCCTTCCGCGTTTGTAGGATGTCGATAGCTGTGGCCTTCTCCGTGGACGTTCAGTTATGTGCTTTCGCAGCCGCTTCAAATTGTTTTAAATAGTTCGGCCACGAAGATTTTCCATCAAATTGCGGTGTTTTATGTGCATTGTTGAAGTAGTGTCAGGTTTTACCACTTTCCTTTCTTCCAATAGATTTGTTTTAGCTACTTCGGAATTTGACATTAACGACGATCTAGTGAATTTTTCTTATAAATCTTCGATATTCTTGTCGTACTTATCTTCTAAATTTCTCAGGTCTTCTTCAACTTTTCTAGAATTCTCTTGTAATTTTTCTAAACTTCTAGAATTTTCTTACAATTTTTGTTCTAAACTTCTAGAATGTTCCATTAATTCTTTTAACGTCCTGGAACTTTCCTCGTGCTTTTCTAGAATTTTCTGCCATTTCCAGTTATAATTTTTCTTTTAGTGTTTTGGAATTTTCTTCTGCTTTTCTAGAACTCTCCTCTAATTTTTGTTCTAATGTTCTAGAACTATCTTCTGATCTTCTAGAACGTCCTGCCATTTCCTGTTTTAACGTTTTAGAAGTTTCTGTTAAGTCTTTTTTTAATGTTCCTTAATTTTCTTGTAATTTTTGTCCTAATTTACCAAAGTTTCCTAATTTACCAAAGTTGGATAGGTCAAATAAGTAATCTTCCGGATTTTCACCAGAATTGATTAATGCTTGCCGCAGTCTTTTTTGAAGAACTGACTTCTGTCCTGTTGTTTCTAAATCCCGTTCTTCCAGCTCTCTCATAAGGTCACTTACTTTTAATTCACTTAATTTTATTTGTTTAGTCGCCATTTTATTTATTTTTATTTACACAACAGTTTATTAACAACCCGACACCTGACACCAATTGTAACCTTTATTTACTTGGGTGACGTGTAAAAATCAGAAAAATATTATTAATTAAAATAAAAGTTTATTAAACGATAAATACTTAAGATAAAGATAATTCAAGTAACTAACACTATTAAACAAATATAACCACTAATTTAAGACTAAGAATATTATTAAATATTTTAACACTAAGACTATTTATTTAAATAATGTTTATTTCACTATATTTATATATTTATTTATGTTCACAACTCGTAGACTATTTATTTATATCACCAACTGTTCATTTCACGATGCCTGTCTATATTAGAAAGGCCCGGTTGTCTTCCCTGCCTGTATTTATATAGTCTGGCGTCGTTTTTCTGGAACATTCGACGCGATAATAATATCGAATACAAAGTAATCAGCTGACCGTAATTAAGCAGGTCGAGACTTGTGCGCGAGTACTACGTCCTCGCTCAGATTTGTTTATTAGTGCAATAAAACCTAAGTCACCACTAAAACTGTGGTTTCGATGTTCCAGAAATAAATATTTATGTTAGTGATCACCTAACCTAATGTAACCAGAACTAATATGCATCTTTTCAATAAGCTCGTGATGATCTCCGTCCAAAAAACCATAAACATATCTTGACCAAAAATGTCAAAAAATTTGTCCGTAAAACGGATTCATCTAACATTATACTAATTTACACTGAACAGGATATTGCTATACTTAATTCATTACGTACCTCTCTGTATAATATTTTCTGCCTATCTATGGATATTAGTATTTATTACCAGAACGTCAGAGGTCTTAAAATAAACACTCTTTCACGTGGTATTGTATCTAAACTTACAATGAATTTATTACAATTTATGTATGGGGGTGATTGTTTGCTTAATATTTTATAATATTTTCATTATATATATATATATATATATATATATATATATATATATATATATATATATATATATATATATATATATCAGGGCATCGAACCCGCCAAAAACTGGGTTCGGTTCAGGTTTAGGTTAATTCGTTTTTTGAAAAATGGGTTCGTGTGCAGTTCTGGTTCAAGCATTAATAAAATTTGCGGTTTTGTTCCGGGTTCAGGTTCGGTTCGACCTAATGAAATTGAATTAATGTTTTTTGAATAACAATATATATAGAAATAATTTAAAATGCGTGCCGGAATTTATAATCAATGCAACGCAAGACAAGAACAGAACACATTTTTCACGAACAATCAACACATACAGCGACGCAAACGCACGCAAACGCAGAAGGCGTCGATCGTCGATGATCGGCTATAAGTGTTACGATTACGTTTACGTTTCGAACTAAAATTGAACCTGAACTGTTGCTGAACCCTGAACCAGATACCCGGTTCGATTCCGACTCGGGTTCAATTGAAAAGAATATCTGAGGTTCGGTTTTGGGTTTGGGTTCGCTAAAATGTTACGGTTTGGTTCCGGTTTTGGTTCGGTTCAGGTTCGGGTTCGATGCCCTGATATATATATATATATATATATATATATATATATATATATATATATATATATATATATATATATATATTTCGTCTTCGTTGATGAAATGTCTGAAACACACACAACAACCATGCCTTATCCGGGAATCGATAGTGCTACCGCTACTCCACTTAGGTCGGCTATAGGCGTTAATAATAACTTGAATTTCCTCTAAAGATCTTTAAATTACATATATGTTGCGTTTACATACCGCCAAACTACAATGAAGCCCTGCAAATATTTGTACTGGTATAGTACTGAACTAATTAAGCTTATTAAAGAAAAATATGGATTACATAGAAAATTTAAACGATTCAAAACGCTGCTCATTAAGAAAACAGGTAAAACATCTAACACGGACTTGTTATGATAAATATATTTCTGATATTGAGCATGAAATACCTAATTAATACCAAAAAGTTCTGGTCGTTCAGATCCTCTGTGAGAAAACAAAATATACCTGGTAACATGAATTTTTAATACTACCAGTTCTTGCAATGGTAAAGATATATGCAATATGTTTTCGGAGTATTTTCATCCGGTATTTTTTGAGCAACAACTGTTCCATAAAAACATGCAGGTAAATAGTGTGAAATAGTGTCGATCTCATTTCTTTCAGTGTTTGTGGAAATGAGATATACGACTTGGTCATCTATTGATGCCAATTAAGGAACAGGTTCAGATTTCCAGTTTTTCATTAAAAATTGTGCCACATCTTTAAGTCTTCCATTATCTATTATTTTTAATAAATCGCTTGCTGAAGGTTAGTGTTCCAGCCTATGGAAAACAGCTATAATTGTTCCCGTTTTTGAGACTGGTTCTCGAAATTCTGTAGACAGTGTTAACGTCCTATATCTAAAACTTTGTATTTTTGAGAAATTTCTTGAAAAAATTATTTACTAGTGCTTATTTTCAGCTTTCAAGGGAGTTTATACTCTTATGCATGGACTACAATCACAAGTAGATGCTGTGTACACTGTCTTCTGCAAGGCATTTGACAAAATTAATCACTCCAGTCTAATAGATAAATTTAAGATGTACTGCGTACATGGTACTTAAATAAAGTGGTTTACATCATACCTAAGTCATAGACAACAATATGTTACAGTGTAAATGGTTTCATTTCTGACATCTATCCCGTAACTTCTGGAGTACCTCAGGGATCTCACATTGAACCTCTCCTTTTTATATTATTTATTAATGATATTAATTCCTGTTTTCAAAATTCTAAATTTATAATGTATGCTGATGATCTTAAGTTATATAAAAAAATGTTTCTTTGACTAATCGTCTCAGTCTGCAAGAAGATCTTGATAGACTAGTATTTTTACATAGGTCATAGAATCCGAAATCCTTTGCCAAACTTTACTTCTCATCTACCCCCACTAAGGTATTTCCGAGCTGAGAGGTATATTTGAAGTTTTATATTCGTCGGCGGTATAACTTAACTACCGACACCGACCAAGAATTATAATGCTTACAACGGTTCCTCTTATTTTCACTCTAGAGAACATTATTTTCCTAAAATTTGTGTAAACATTATAACATCTTATTTCTGGTTAGCGGTATCTCAAATCTCTTGTAACTGGTTAGCTTTTACCTCGTATTTATAGATAATAATAATACTTTTCTTGATACTTGATGAATATGCAATTATAAATAGAATTTATCTTTGAAGAATAGCGATATCTCAAAACTCTTGTAATTGGATTAATTATTGTTTATATCTTCTATTTGTAATTATCGTAAATAAACCCTATTTGTACTATGTTTTCTCAGTTTTTTTTACGATATTATAACGAAAAAGAAAACATCTATAGTAAATAGTGTTTATTATTTCACGATATAAGGGTCTGTATTACGAGCGCACTTTTATAATAAAAGCGCTTTAATGGAGCAAATTACTCATAAGAATAATATGTAAAAGCGCGCTACATAAAGGCGCTTTTATTAAAAAAAAGTGCGCTCCTAATACATGCTGTAACTATTTCTTATTATTTTTTGTATCTTATTTCTTCGATATGGGCAATAAAAAAGAAGACTAGTAAACTGTGCTTAGTATCATTTGTGACCAATACAATTACTTCCGTCAATGTATTTTTGCCAAATTCCATGCGGGAAGTTTCTTACAGAAAATTCTATGTATCCAGTAAAATTATTTCATGAACTATGCAAATTATACTTGACAATATCATCTGTCAATTATTAATATTTATTATTTCTATGATGAGCTTGTACCAACTTAGGCTGCAAGATTAATAATAAATTAATTTCTTTAAATGTCAAAAAATATTATATAATTGGGATTTTTTTAGAAAAAAATTTAAGACCCGTGAGTGACTAAAAATGCTTTATGTATGTGTATCGTACAATATTTTATCTACGATAGAATCTAATAACAATATACAAAAAATACTCGTTGCTCGGCGACCCGTGACTAATGAAACCTTGTTACTAAACAAGCGTTTTACAAACTTAAAACTAAACATCAATTTTACACAGTATCGTAGATATATTTTAATTCAATTAAAGGAAAATATTGTGTGCATCTTGTGGGCGTAATATTTTTAGTGCTCTCACCTATTTTTTTGATTACGCGTGCGGTCAAAAAACTTTCACTTTCATGCAGTAATTCTATATTTGGAGATCTAAAATGCTACCAAAATTAAGCATTTTTTTATAAGCGGTATTTACTACCTGAAATAATATGTAGGCGAATTCCTCCTGGATTACCGTACAAAGAAATGTATAATGGCAATTTAATAAATAAATCATGACTTATGAACCGTAATTGCATTTATAGTTTTCCCATTCATTCCTTCTGATTTTTTATTTCAAATAATGTAAAATAAAATAACTATATTAGTATTGTTATTAAAAATTATTTGATATAAATTAATCATAAATCTTGACATTCATTTCAAAGCTGCTTCTTCGGGTTTCGGATAATGTAAACGTGAAAATTTGTACTGTTGTTTAAATTAATACAATAAATCGAAAATCATTTATTTATTTTATACCTTTTTCCTTGGTGAAATCTGATTCATTCAAAAGGGAAAGATATCGGTACATTGGCAAGGAAAACAGTTTTGATAATGTAATTTGCTTGTTACCCCTAGCGGCAAAATCGTGAAACTGTTAACATTGTGTATACGGCAATATTTTCAAAAGCAGTTTTCTCAAAAACTGTTATAAATATTTTATTTTTGTTTTCAAATTTTTAAAATATACATCAAGTATTAGTGCATGAGAAATTTTCGTCTTCATAAGTTTTCCATAAAGTCAAATAATCAGCTTTAATTTTTTTGCTAAAACAAGCAATTACTATTTTATTTATTATAATTAAACTATATAATCAAGAGTCATGGAACTTCTTCATACACTAGAAGACATACTAATGTACACTTCTTTAAATTTTGAAGTCATTTACTTCAGTTATATTTGAGAAAACTGCTTTCGAAAATACCTAATATTTGAGCTATTTTTCAAGCGATTTGAATACTTTCACACGCGCCCTTAAGCAGAATGATTTATGCATCAACTACTGTAAATGTTCCATTATCTCTTTCACGTAGTAGAAATGTATTTGAATTTAATTACAATATTGATGGAAATGATATCAGTCGTGTATCTCAAGTCAAAGATCTTGGGATCATTTTAGATAAGAAATTAATTTATTATGTACATATTGACAGCGTAGTTAAAAAGGCACATAAAATGCTTGGATTTATATTGTGAGTTGGATCAAATTTTAAAAATTCCACCAGTTTTGTCAGATCTCAAGTGGAATTTGCTATTGTATGTTGGTCGCCACATTATCAAATATATGTGAATAGAGTTGAGGGTATTCACCGTAATTTTATTTTTACACTGAATACTAAATTTCCGAATAATTCAATTTGTTTCACCTCCTTATAAAAACGTAGAGAGATGCTGGCCTTAATTTTTCTTTATAAAATTATAAATGGTCATATTGATAGTCCAACTCTCTTGAGTAAAATATCTTTACGTATACCCTCTTATTCTACCCGTTCATCTGATATTTTCTCTGTAAAAATGTATAGAACTAATTTTGCAAAGTTTTTCCCGTTAAATTGCCTATTGTATTGTTATAATAAATTATTATGTTTCTTCTATATACCCGATATGTTTAGTTGCACTTTGTGTTTATTTAAGAAGTTTATAAAAAATAGCTTCACTCAATTATCTACCACTTTATGAGTTTATTTGTTTTTTTCATGTTAGCTAATTTTCAATATATTTGTTCTCTGTGTCAAGAAAAAAAATTGTGTATTAATTATTATAATTGTGCTGCACTGTTATTAGGACCTTGTCCTGTTGTATGGCCACTTTTGTTAATAAATAAACAAAGCTTATGATTCAGCATGGAAATACTATACAATAAAATCACCCATAGAGTATAAACGAATGGAAACAATAAATTACATCATAAATTTTCTACAAGATAGAAAATTCAAAGTTATAACCAACGGTTGTTTAATTAATGCAAGAAGGCAATAAAATGGAGTACCCAAGGCGAATCCTCAGCGTCACACTATTTCTAATTATTATGAATAAAATAAAACAATTTATTCAAAATATAAAAAAAGAAAAACTCCAGGATACAATAACAAATATAGAAAAATGGGGTAAAACAACAGAACTGAGCTTCTCAGAAGAAAAAAAATCGATAACTCCACTAAAAATAAACAACCAATACATAAAGTACATAAACACTGTAAAAATTATAAGGGTGACATTTGATACCAAATTAGCATGAGTTCCTTACTTACTACAACTTAAATATGAATGCACACAAAAACTTAATGTAATAAAAGCAAGCACTGGGCCATCTGAAGTAGAGTGCCCATAAAAAATCAATTATGAATATCTACAAAGCTCTTATTAGATCAAAAATTGACTACGCATGCATAGTATATTCAACAGCAAGAAAATCCAAAAATACTGAATCCAATCCATAATACCACAGTAGAAATAGCATCGGGAGCATTTAGACTTGACAATGTGCTGGTAGAAGCAGGTGAAGCCTCCACTGGAGTTAAGAAGAAAACATTACTAAGTTATCTAAATCTAATAACCCAACTTGCAACAAAAATTTTACGTGCCACAATAAAATGGGAAACGAAACTGCATTTCAAAAAAAAATCTGTTGTGGCCAGCACAATACCTCTCGCCACTTCCGTTTTTGAGTACATAAGTATAGGGCGCGATCAGTCATATGACATTGTTGGCCTTGACAAGCAGATATGGGGATCCTTGTCAGAATGACAATTAGTAATGATGTGCATAGATGTCAAATGTCAGAATTTTTCATTAAAAATTTCAAGATTTTCTAAATTCACGTAGTTCATTTGTCACCAGGAGTGTGTCGAGGAAAATAAACCACATGAAAACTTACGAACTTTGACATCTATGTACATAATTACTAGCTATCATTCTGTCACGATTCCCCATATTTGCTGGTCAAGGCCCAAAAACGTCACAATACTGCTCTCGCCCTATTGTATTTAACATTATTTCTTGTATACCTACAGCAAAAATTCTACTTATATCTATTCTTTATATTTAAATTTTTATTCATTATTGGATTCATGCTAAAGCATTGAGTACATGTACACAATAAATAATATCATTTAATAAGTAATATTAGTTATTAAATGATATTATGTAGAACATTCAACTATACATACATGAAGCAATGAACCAGGAAAATATTATATAATATTATATGGATACCATCGCACATACAAATTTCAGGACACGAAGAAACCGATAAAGCTGCAAAAGAAGCCGTCACTGAAGAAAGAAGAAAAAAAGAAAGAAAGAAGCTGTGGGAAAAGAATGGAATGATAAAACCAATAGCAAACTCAGACAAATCCAGGAAGATATACAAGAATGGGCAAACCCCAAATAAAGACGACTACAAACCATCATGACCAGATTGAGAATTGGACACACTCGTCTCACCCACAGCCAAAGAATGCCCCCAAATATATGTGATACGTGCAATACTAAAATGTAATAAATTACTTAAATCAAATTAATCCGTTAAATAAAATAAAATGTAATGTCATTGTAATAATGAATGTGTGGTGATCGTGCCGAAATACCTTATTTTCTTTAAATAAAATAATTCTTATACGTGGGGGCAGTGTGACAACGACAAACCGCGTTTTGCGTGGCGACCGATTTCAACTGACTGTCCTGTCTGCGATCTGCACGCAGCTCTAGTTCAGCAATTTCGTTAACTTAAACAATTTAGCTCCCCTCCCCACCTGATTTCGTTCGTTTGTATTCACGCCTTGTCACATCGCCCTCCTGTTTAGATACGAATTTAATCGTCCAAAAACTTTAAATTCGTATTCACAACATAAATTCTACAAAAGAATATAAAGCGAAATAAACTTTCTTCATATGAAGTTTATAAACATAAACAAAGAGTTGACCTTATGGGCTAATATAAATAAGCGATACGTGTTTGTGTGTGACATCTTCTTCTTTAGTTTTTCCCATTCGTTAGAGGTCGCTATTTTTTATTTTCTTCTTCCACTCATTTCTGTTTTGCGTGTCGTTCTTATTCAGTTCCTTTCCTCTCAAGGGCTGCGTATAGCTAGCAGGCCCATGTCAGCAGAACCTAATGAAAACTAGTGCATATTTTTTTGCTATTTATTTGCCAATTAATTACCACAATGCCAATTTAATTGCCACTTTTTTTAAAAAGATACGGGGGGACTGCTAGCTTGACAATCAAGTTAGCAGTCCCCTGGACTGTAATGCGTTACATTATAAAATATTAGTGTGTAGGAATTAATTGCCACTTATTCATTGAAGATTTAAATAAATTCAGGCAAAAAGTAAAAAAAAATAAAAAATTACTACGATTAACATAAGACTTATAAATTCCATATCCAACTGATTATAGCAAAACCGAGGGGTAAATCACTACGCATATTTTGTACACCTGACTGTGCAATCACACGACTGTAAGTGATTGTTTGATTTTATACAATTTTATATGTGACTGTAAGGACTGTATTGTAAGCTACAATTGAAACAAGTAAATATTAAATTTTATTTATTTTTATTCATAATTCAAATAAAAAACAATAATTATATACCACCTATACTGGATATATACCTATACATATAAAAAATAATAAATTAATTTAAATTTTGTTTAAGTTTTTTATACTTTCTTATATTTAATAAATAAATCACTTGTTTTTAATTGAAATGGCGCATTGCCAATTAAACATACAGGTCCATAAAATACATACTTTTTGGAAACTGTCTGGATATTATCAATTTTCATCATCTAAATTATTTTTCAAAAATTTTATTGTAAGCTTAGTTTTTTCTATTTTAATAATTCGTCCAATATACCAATATACAGCGAAATATTTTTCCATTTCAAAATTTAAACCATCTCCCTCTGTATCTGTACTCACGAAATCTTTGGTCACTTCCCAGAGAAATATCAGAGTCACTACCTTTTGAACTAGCAATTTTTTTTTCTAAATTTTGCTGTTTTTTAATGTTTTTCTTATTTAAATTATTTTTTGTTGAAGCAGATATATTTGTATTGCTTCGTTTCAATCTGTGGATGCGATCAGTACTTAATCTTGATCTTTAGTAGATAAAAACCAACATAGTGTGGATTTTTAAAATTATTTTTGTTTTTCAATCAAACAAATCATTTTTTTACGAAAGGATCGTTTTCCTTTATAATGCCCTCAGGAACATTCTTGGCATAGTCTTTTAATTACAAACCTTCAATATTCATTGATAGCTTATTATCTTCTTTCGAGTTTTCACTTCTCTCTTCATTATTGTGTGATTCTGCATAAAAAATGATACCTAATTAATAATTTTTAAAATAATTATAACAAACTTTGCTGGGAATCGTGCATTTTATCCCGGGTCTGAACATAACAAATTGACATAATATTTACCTAAATCTTCACCAGATTCAATATCAGAATGAGGTAGAAGTGGATCCAACGAGGTATCCGTGGTTTCCTTAATTGGAGATGAAGATGATCCTTCTTTTATAGTCACTTTTAACCAGCTATCATCTGATTTAGTAAAATACATGCCCAAGCTTTCTTAATACACGATATGCCCAATTTAAATCGCCACCAAACTCAAAATAAAAATCAGTATCAATCCTTGTTTCAATGTTCGTAACTTCTTAACACTTAATTTTTTTCTTCTTGCTTTTAGTATTACTAAAATTAACAAAACGATCAGCGATGAGACCGGGTGAGACTGACTTGCGATGATTGTATAAGTACGATTGTACTGATTGTAAGTGTGACTGCAGAGATTGTAAGCGTGACTGTAGCGACTGTATACTGACTGTTAGGACTGTATGGTGATTGTAAGATTGTACGGTTGACTGTAAACTGACTGTATGGATTGTACAAAGATTGTAAATGACTGTTACGTGATTGTAGGCGATTTGTACACCGATTGTAAGAGTGACTTACCCCTCGAGCAGAACCCAACAAAATGTATTCTACCATAAAGTTTAGACGTTAATAAAAAATATCCCTTTTAATTACTACTAACTAACCGATTAAAATAATATTAAATGAGAATGAATCAATATACCATACTTTTTATCTAACATTGAGTTTTGTAAATTAATTGCTCTAGCAGAACCCAACAAAATGCATATATATATATATATATGATAACCATTGAAACTGCTAATATATTCAGATAATTCAAATTGACAGATGTCAGTATCAATGAAAAGTAAATGAATGTGGCAGGGATGAGGATGTTGAGATAGATGTTGGGGAAGACACGGAAAAATACGGTAAGATATATATATATATATATATATATATATATATATATATATATATATATATATATATATATACAGACATCATCGTAAAAATGGTAAAATCGTATTATATGGTCCCTAAAACGTGCTTATTCACTAAAAACTCATCATTAATTTTTTTGGCCAAAGAACATTACCTTCCTTACTAAAGGTGACGTAAGGTATCTTAACTGTCAAAACAAGTTTGAGTTTTGTGATTTTCGCAATAACGTATTTCTTTGAAAGTATGGAACAGTTTTCTCATGAAGAAAAGCTTCAGAATATAAAATGGTGGACAAATTTTGATTTGAGTTGCATGGGTATCGCTATAAATAAGTAATCTTCAAAAAAAATTAAAATTGATTTTCTCGGTTATTAACTGTCAAAAATAAAATCTTATTACTAACTCGGGTACAGAATTTAATTCTCTACAACATTTATTTGAAGTATTTTTGTCTAAAATTATTTGGGAACTTTTGCGCAAGAAAAAACTAATTTTCCATGTTAAACGCCTATGGTCAGGTTTTTAATTAACACACTGTATTGTATTAAATAGTTAAACATATAAAATTATAGGTATATTACATATACCTTTCAGAAATACTGTCAATCCCGGCAATGAATTTGAAAAATTTGAAGAGTAGGACAAAACTTCTTCACAGAATGAATTTAGAATTAAAAAATATAAATACAAGGAATGGGTGTAAATAGAACTTTTGGTGTAGAGTGTAGGTATACAAGAAATGTTAAAGCCAATACTAATGTAACCTAAAATGGAAGTGGCGAGAGGTATTGTGCTGGCCAGAACAGATTTTTCTCTTTTCAGTTGTGTAAGGATTCTTGTATTCTAATTTTGTTTTACCCCTGAAGAAATCTTAAATTTTTCGTTATTTTTCATTAAATTTCTAATTTTTATGTCAAAAATTTAAGTAATTAGTATTTTATTTTCCTTAAGTAACAATTCCAAATCCTGCTCATAATTTAATTTTGTTTCCATATTTTTAATTTAACGTATATGTACTTATTGAAACAGATGATTTTTATTGGCCATAATATTTTAGTCATAATAAAAGAATTTATTTAATAAAATATGACATGTAAATATTACAAATACTTTCAAAAAAATAAGAAATTTCATGAAAAATAATGATTTTAGGGGTAAAACAAAGTTAAAACAATTACCCTTATACCAATGGAAAGAGAAAAAATAAATATTTTTTTAAAATGAAAATCCAACATGGCGTACATTTAAAATAAGGAAGTTGCTACTAATATCTTGGAAAACGCCCATCTTGAATTTTATTCTGACATCACTTTTAAATTTGCCTTATCAAATCATGTAACTTTTATATGAAACATTTTTTTACCTTCCGTCACCTCTAGGTAAGGAAGGTATTGTCTTTGGTCAAAAAAATCGGTGGTGAGTTTTCAGTGAATAAGCACGTTTTAGGGTCTTTATAATACGATTTTACTATTTTTACGATGATGTCTGTATGTTTGTGTGTGTGTGTGTGTCTGTGCGTGTGTGTGTGTCTGTGCGTGTGTGTGTGTGTGTGTGTGTGTGTGTGTGTGTGTGTGTCTGTGCGTGTGTGTGTGTCTGTGCGTGTGTGTGTAGTTCTGTCTGTGTGTGTGTATGTATGTGTGTGTATGTGACCGCGGTTTCGGCCACTATATCTCCAATACTTGAATTCCAAAAATTACAATTCTTGCGTATTCCTCTTCCTTACAACCATATGCAGACTTGATTAGATTTTGGTTATAATTGGTCAACCGGCAGTATCCTAATTTGAAGATTTTAACAGTTTTTCTTGAAAAACTCAGTTAAATTTTATTATAACTTAAAGAATATATTATTCTCTATACGATTTGATTGCATTTTATATTTCATATTCAACAAATATAGAGTTAAAGAATTATAAAGATAATAAATTTCATATATCAGCCAGCTATGCTAACTTAACCATGAAAACTGCTAATATATTCAGGTAATTCAAATTGACAGATGTCAGTAGTCAGTATCAATAAAAAGTAAATGAATGAAAGAATAAGGGAAATAACTCTAGTGTTGGACGTTTCTAGAAAGATATAAGAGAGACGATTACATTGGTTTGAACATGTCATGACGAGAGATGAGTATATTGGAAGAATGAATAGCTTATAACAGAAGGTGGAAGAAACATAGGAAGACCAAATATAAGATGAAAGTTGAGAAAAGGAACTGAATGAGGACGACACGCAAAACAAAAATGAGTGGAAGAAGAAAATAAAAAATAGCGACCCGCTAACGAATGGGAAAAACTAAAGAAGATGTTAGTGTCAATTGAAATTCGCATAGTTTGTTTATGAAATAATTTAACTGGAAATATAGGATCTTTGTCAAGAAAATTTACGTGTAGCGCGCGTGCAATGACGTGACTTTGTTGACTTTGGCAAGTAAATATGTGGACCCGTGTCAAAATGACAGCTATTAATTACGTCCATAACTGACAAATGTCATAATTTTTCATTCAAAATTTCATGATTTTCTTATTTCATGTGGTTTATTTATTATCAGGGGTGTGGAATTCAGTTTCCGAGAAAAGGAATCATAAAATACCAAAAAATGAAATTTTGAATGAAAAATTTTGACGTGAGGATGAAGAAAATAAAAAATAGCGACCCCTAACGAATGGGAAAAGCTAAAGAAGAAGAAGATGTCAGTGTCAAGTGCCATTTGCATGAAATAATTTACTGGAAATTTAGAATATTTTCCAAGAAAATTTATGTATGGAATTTGTACATAATACACAGGATTGACGGAAGGTATTGTGCTGGCCACATCAGATTTTTATATCTTTTATAATTACGGAGTTATTTGACATTTGTTTAAATCGCGATTTTTTTTCAATAATTTTCAATTTTTCTCAGCAGGATTTGAATGAGCCTTCAAAACTGCACAACATTGCTCATTTAACCGACCTCGTAGCTCTTATATTTTCTGAGATCCCATTGGTATATCACTTAATTTGGTAGGTACATCATGTACACACACGAACATACACATCTATAGGTATCATTGCAAAAATAGGAAAACCGTATTCTGGAGACCATAAAACGTTGTTATTCATTAAAAACGGATAGTTAAAATATGAAGGAATTATAAAAAAACGTAGAAATGTAGAAATAATGGGATTTATAATAATTAAAGTTTAAAGTATCTGCATGTATTGTGAATACCAGGTTATCAGATTTATATTGACCATTTTATTCCTCGTAAAAATAAGCCATTTTTATCTTTTACAAATGAAATTTTACTGGTTTCTTTCTGTATATTTAATTAGAGCATAAGATTGCTAGTAAATTGGTAAGTGGGATTTTCTAAAAAAATTCGTAATGTCATTAAATGTATTACTCATAAGAATATTATGTGGCTTTTTAAATATTTTCCTATTGTTCAGAACCGGTTTTAAATTTGCAAAATTTTATCATCATGAACTTTGAAATAAATAGATTAAATTATTTTACATTTTTTAAAAATTAAATAATTGTTTCGTAAAAGAAAAATGTTATATTTTTAATACATTTAAAAAAAATCCGTGTACTGAAATATGAATAGTTAGTTCAAAGTATTGAGAAATACAGGGTGTTTCCTTTAAAACAACTAGCGCTTTTTTTGGGCGAACTAATGATTTTAGAGAAAGATCTTATATACAAAAATGATCAAGAGTAAGGGGCTAATTTATCAGAAATACAAACCGAAAATTTTACCAGTGGTTCTCAAGCGGTAGAACAAAATTATATTATTTTAAATGGTACCCTATTTAATTTTTTAGCCCATTAGATTTTTTTTCTGATTTCAACGATATAAATATTGTATAAGGTTGTATAACAATTATTTCGAGAAAAACGATAAAAAATTAGAAATAATGTAAAAATATTGCAATAGGTTATACAATACACATGTATAGTCTGTTGCCTAGGTTACACTAGTCATAAAGCTATTGTTTATCACATTATTTCTAATTTTGAATATTATTTTTCGCGAAATAATTGTTATACAACCATATACAATATTTATATTATTGAAATTAGAAAAAAAAATCTATCTAATCGACTAAAAAATTATATAGGGTGCTATTTAAAAACATATAATTTTGTTCTGCCGTTTGAGAACCACTGGTTGAATTTTCGGTTTGTTATTACTGATAAAATGAGATTCTTATTACCCATAATAATAGCTTCTTATTCTTGATCATTTTTTGTATAAAACATTTTCTCTAAAGTCATTAGTTCGCCAAAACATCGCGGGTTGCTTTAAAGGAAATACCTTGTTCAAGTTTATTTAAGCATAACGATATCTGTTATGGCCAGCACAATAGCTTCCGTCAATCGTGTGTGTTATGTGTAAATTCCATACATAAATTTTCTTGCAAAAGATTCTAAATTTCCAGTAACAAACTATGCAAATTGCACTTGACACTGACATCTTATTTTTCTTTAGCTTTTCCCATTCGTTAGGGGTTGCTATTTTTTATGTTCTTCTTTCACTCATTTCTGTATTGCATGTCGTTCTCATTCAGTTCCTTTTCTCTCAAGTCTTTCACAATACAGTCCTTCCATCTTATCTTTGGTCTACCTCTGTTTCTTCAACCTTCTATTACTAAGCTATTCATTCTTCTACTTCCGGTTCAGAAATTATAACCAAAATTTAATCACTTGTTCTTCTGGTTGTAAACTAGAGGAATACGAATATAATTTTTGGAATAGTGGTATTGAAGTTATGCGATCCGAAACTTTCGTCACACACACATACATACATCATCGTAAAAATGGTAAAATCGTGTTATAGGGACACTAAAATATGCTCATTCACTAAAAACTCATCATTAATTTTTTTGACCAAAGACAATACCTTCCTTACCTAAAGGTGACGGTAGGTAAAAATTGAACTTAGGGTAAATATTTGCTCTTTAATTTTTCTGTAATGGTATTTTGTACAGGTAGGAGTTGTTAATTATTCTACTTTTGAGATATTTTTAAAGATATAAGAAAAAATGTATTCAGTATCACTTCAATTTTCTGTGAACAGGTGTCTATTTAGGCCGACCTGAGTATCTCTGTCTCTGTCTACCATATCGGTAATAAGCATGGATTTAAAGAAACCGTGCCTCTTTTATAGCCCAAAGCGGTTTAGTGTTTATCATAAACTGGTGTCGGTGATGCAGGTATTCATGTCATGGGCTGCGCAACAAAAATCCTAAGAATCTCAATAGCCCGCAGGTAGAATACGAGTACAACTGCAATATCTATAACTGTTAGAATTAATGTCAGGAACTTTTGTTGCAGAATAATATAATGTTGGAAAGAATACTATTCATCTACTGTGAATATGGACAAGGAGAAATTATTTCTTTGGATGAAAATGTTTTAACATAGCATGATTGGTGGGAGAATATATATTTTTTTTATAATGATCGTTGATTAAATATCGAGTTAAATATTATCTTTAGGAAAATTGACATTATTGTATTCTTTTTACCTGAGCGCTCAGTTCTGCTCGAGCAAAATAGTGACCTTGTAAATTGTGTAAGTTTTATTTACGTTGCACTTTTCGTCGTTGATTTTATACAAACTGACGTAACTCATAAAATGCGAAAAATGAGATACTTCACCCATATACATTAACTGATCAGCTTTAAATTTTCACGAAGTGGCGTACCTCAATTCACCACAGTTTTCATAATACAGCAAGAGAACCAACCGACGTATATCATGTTCGTTGACGAGATGACGAGTCAATATAAGGAATAAACGTAAACAGAGTAATCAGAGTGAATCTAGCGACCGATTCGGAGCGGCCGATTCGATTTAAAGCAAGTGTTGCATAGCCCTGACGGTTAATGTACATCAAAAATATTGTTATTTTATGAAAAACATGAAATTAACAAAAGATTAATCATTTTTCTGTTTGTCTGTAACATGTTCATATATATTATCAAAAGAGTAGTTCATATAAAAACAAATATTACAAATAATATATTTAATTTTGGATACTTAGTGTTAAAATTTTATTTGAACTTGTAACATCCCCTATCAATTTAAGGAAAGACCGTATCACAACCATATGTGGTAGGGTGCTTTACACAGCTCCCCTGAGCAATATAAAGTATGTTTTGTTTAAATATTCAGGGGATGAGATACACAATTTTGATAGTTAAAGTGCTAAAATTTTATTTGAACTTGTAACATCCCTTATCAATTTAACGAGAAGCCGTATCACAACCTTATTTGGTAGGATGGTTCCCTTGAGCAATATAAAGTATGTTTTGTCTAAATATTCAGGGAATGAGATATAAAATTTTGAGAGTTTAGCGTGTTAAATATTATTGGAGCATATGACATTCCCTATTAATTTTAGGAGAAGCCGTATCACATCCATATTTGGTAGGGTGGTTAACACAGCTCCCTGAGCAATGCAAAGTACGTTTTGTTTACATATTCAGGGGATGAGATATAAAATTTTGAGAGTTTAGAGTGTTAAAATTTTATTGGAATATATAACAACCCGTATCAATTTAACGAGAAACCGTATCGCAATTGTGCAATTAACTATATCAGAAAGATCTATTCTTGGAATAGAACTACAATTTATATTAAATTTTAAAATTGTGTTTACATAATAATTTATTTTATAATTACTTTCACTTATTTTTAAAAAATCTGCTATAGAAAAAAATCTGTTGTGGCCATCACAATACCTCTCGCGTCCTTTTCATCGTGGTATATATAAGTATTGTATTTAACATTTTTGTACACACAAAAAATTCTAATTACACCTAATCTTTATATTTACGTATTTTCAATAATTTGAAATCATTCTATGAGCAAGTTTTCTCCATTTCTTCTAAATATTCGAGGTTTTCCCAATTCATTAACAGTATTGGCGGTATTAATGAAGGTTCATGTAATATACCTATAATTTTAAATATATAATTAATAATACAATAAGAAATATTAAATATCGTTCCCAGAAAAAGCCTTCAGTACTATTTCTGAATTTTTGACACTGACATTAGTGACATTTGTTTGTCAATTACAGACATTTTAATTTCTCAAGTAGTTACCATGGAGATGTTTGGGCTGTGAGCAGGCGTGAGATTTACTATAACAGACTATATCATTCATTAAGTTATAAACCAATAAAAACGTGTGATTTCCCTTAGTTATTACGTATTACAGCGGTTATTATTGAGTAACCATGGTGCACGAATATACGAACCTTGGTATATTCGAATATAGTTTGGTTCACGAAAGATGACAATTCAAGGTCATTTATTAATCGTATGGTGTAATATTACTTACAGATAACTTCACTGCATTTCGTATACATATATAGACGTACAACATGAAATATTTATGGATACATTTTATCTGAAAAAAATAAGTGTAATTTATTAGAAAATTATGTTTCTTTTTAAATAATACCTACCTTTCTCAAAGATTTATGCTCTTCACCTATGTTTTTAACAAAACACAATAACCTAGACTTGACAAAAACTATGGAATAATAATTTGATTTAAATGTCAACGTCACTGGGTAAATATTAGCATAAAGGGCAGTGTAGTAGATAATTAGATATATGTTATTCTACGACATACGTCATTAATATTTGTAACGTGTTAGAAAGTAATGTCAACAAAAACGTATATCTGACACACAACATAAACTACATTGACATACGTCAAGTAATTTTTCTCTTTCTAACATGAAATGTTGCTATAAGGTACTACTGTACTAAATGTTGTGTATTCTTTCCTCGAACAAGTGACGTTGAATTGTCATCTTTCGTGAACCAAAGTATATACCAACATTCGTATATTCACTTACAGGTGCGTTTGGTTATTTTGTTCTATACTCAGAACTGTCAATATTATTTTTAATTATATTTACGGAGCATAAAGAATTAACTTTTCCTTCGAACACAGTATCAAGTATATAAATGAATCTGTAGTTAGACTTTGAGAACAAAAATCGTGCTTTACAGCTTTAAGTAGACATCTGAAATGACACTGACAGCTCCAAATGCACCGAAACAAATAATTGAACGCACCTATTATTTCACAGTAAGACTATTGAAATAAAAATTTGACAAGTAAATAAATTATTTTGATTACAAATCTAGAAAATGAACTGTTGCTAGTTTATTTGAAATACGGGCATTTCATTTGCAATGCGAGCATTTCAATGCAATATTACATACTACTACAGCTATATTTTTTTAAAAATACGTTAAATTTACTTTTTAATTTATTTTTTATTCATGATATAGTCTACCTGTATACAACTCGACAATAGAAAATTCTCGACATACTCAACGAGTTGCCTAGCGAGTTTCCAGGCAATACGTTTCGTATAATCGAGAATTTTCAATCGTCTTGTTATATAATATATGATTATTTTATAGATTATATATCTATATCTTTAAATCAATAGAAGGTATAATAAAAAAATTAAATGTGTCGGATAGAGAATTTTGTTTTTTAATATTTGTAATAACATAAATTTTCAAAAAATAATATTTAGAAGATTTTTGTTAAAATACTACTACTTCCGGTTGTCCAATTGTTACCAGAATCTATTCAACTCTTCCTATTACTGTTAGATGGAGTAATCTGTAGTTACACAGGTCTTTAGTTTCATAGAATTTGAGAAATCGTGTCTCCAACAACCTCTCTCTCTCTCTCTCTCTCACACACACACACACACACAAAGAGACATCATCGTAAAAATGTTATTATCGGATTCTAGGGACCTTAAAACGTGCTTATACACTAAAATCTGGATATGCGATTTTTAGCATGATTCCAATACCTCTCTTAGCGAGAGATAAAAAATGAATTTTATACACGACGATAAAATTTAATTATCAACTCGCGAAAAATAATTCACTCGCGATCGGGATGAATCACATTTGAATTAACAGTTTCTACTAGTCGATAATATATAATTGTATCGTCTTATATAAAAAAGATAACTATTATTTCAAATTAATATTTGACATTTTATTGTCAATGTAATCCCACCCCTACGACAAAGAGTTTACTCACTATTATTTTTACAATTTTATTTTTATTTTATTTGTTACTCACTTGTAAAATACTATTATCTACCCTAGTTGTTAAAGTAATATTTTATCTACCCTTGGGGTTAAATGGCTACTTGATCCACTATTTTGAGTAGACAAAAGCATACTTTAAAATTTGCTATAGACAAAATAATATGTACTGCTTACATCACAAAGCCAGTAGATATATACAAAATATAGATTTTCCCATTTTTACTTGAAATCGTACTCGTATTACAGAATTTGCACTTGGATGTCCTGTATTATCACTTAGCAATACTTAATATTTAAAAAAAGTAGTAATAGTATGGCAATGTTATTAAATTCATAGAAATAAACATTTTGAAATTTTTATCTTATGAGTAGGTATATCTCCATAAATATATGACAATCAATGTTTTTTGTTGAAAAACAATTACTGAGTTAGTCGAAGGTTACCGATTGCAAAACAAATGAAGATGTGTCATTTTCATACATATTCATACCATTACTATGTGGTAACTTAACTACCTACAATATTTAATAATACGCCCCTGATAAATAATAACTGTTGATTGAAGTATATGCATACATGTATGATTTTTATAGTAAGCTATATATTTTTTTTGGCCCATTTATAATTGTAGCGGTTTTCGAGTTAAAAATGAATATTCACGGTTCACTGTACATAATTATTGAACTAAACTATAGTGCCCACAAATACGATTTAAATACCTATCTTAGACAGAGAATAAAATGTATAATGAATGTGAAAACAGTGTGCCCCATTTAGACCTGCTACAATTTCTGCAAGTTCTTGTGGTGTGAAGTTATTCTTGTTAAATTTCACACTACTCTGCTACACGCTGAAATGACATATGATACTCAAAAACAAAAAAAAAAAACGCCGGCAAATTGACATTTGCGCCATCTGTATTACGTCATTTATTTATTTGTTTATTTTATTTCCATTTTTCACCTCGTTATATATTTGTTATTTTAATTCTAATCGTAAAATATTATGATCTGGTAAATTACTTGACTGGGATGGATGATGAAGGATAACGATATTTTTGGAATACAGTCAACTTTATTTCATTCCCGACTAGTTTCGACACCACATGTGTCTTCCTCAGGGGATGAGTTTTCTACAGTGAAATTATTACATTGTAGTTTACATTATACAGGTGTGCCATTTAGACATGCCACCATTGGGATCTCGAGAACTATAAGAGATACAATTTTGCGCAAAAAATAATTTAATTCAAATATTTTATCAGGTCGCTCTTGACATACTATAGTTTAAATTGAAAGTTTCAATTTAAAATAAAAATATTGAGCAAGATAGTAATAATAGGAATTATATCAATCAAATACGGGAAAAATAACGTTAAAACATCTGATGTGGCCAGCACAATACCTTCCGTTAATCCTGTGTATTATGTACAAATTCCATACATAAATTTTCTTGCAAAAGATTCTAAATTTTTGGTATTTTATGATTCCCTTTCTCGGCAACGGAATTCCATACTCCTGATAACAAACAAATCACATGAAATAAGAAAATCATGAAATTTTGAATGAAAAATTATGACACTTGTCAGTTATGGACATAATTAATTGCTGTCATTTTGATACGGGTCCCCATATCTGCTTGCCAAAGGCAGCAAAGTCATGTCACTGCACGCGCCCTATACATAATTTTTTTGCAAAAGATCCTATATTTCCAGTAAAGCTATTTCATAAACAAACTATGCAAATTGCACTTGACACTGGCATCTTCTTCTTCTTTAGTTTTCCCATTCGTTAGGGGGTCGCTATTTATTATTTTCTTCTTCCACTAATTTTTGTTTTGCGTGTCGTCCTCATTCAGTTCCTTTTCTCTCAAGTCTTCTGCAATACAGTCTTTTCATCTTATATTTGGTCTTCCTATGTTTCTTCCACCTTCTATTAATTTATTCATCTCTCCTCATGACATGTTCAAACCAATGTAATTGTCTCTATTATATCTAAAAACTTCTAACACTAGAATTACTTCCCTTATTTTTTCATTCAATTACTTGCTTTTTATTGATACTGACATCTGTCAATTTGAATTACCAAAATATATTAGCAGTTTCCATGGTTATGTTAGCATAGCTGGCTGAATTATGAAATTTATACGAATTTTTTATCTTTATTATTCTTTAATTCTAAAGGGTTTTCCAATAAGAGGTGTTATTTTGATATTCAAAGAAAAATGCCATTTTTTAATATAAATGATCGGATGTTTATTTCATTATAAAGAGGAAGGTATGCCGTTAATAGTGGAAAATAACATCAGGCAAATGACCACCACGACCACGCTGACAGGACAATATCCTTTTCATGAAATTTTCCAAAACCAAATCGCAAAGTGGCTGTCCTATGTCCTCGATAGCCTCACGAATTCCATCTTTGAGGTCTTGAGTCGACGCTGGGCAGTTGGCGTAGACCTTCTCTTTCACGTGGCCCCAAAGAAAGAAGTCGCAAGGTGTTAAATCACAAGATCTCGGTGGCCAATTGTGATCACCTCTTCGAGAGATAACACGGTCCGGAAAAGATCAATGGTTTCGTTGCTTGTGTGGCACGTAGCGCCGTCTTGTTGAAAGTAAACGTTGTCCAGATCAATACCATCCAATTCCGGCCATAAAAAATCGTTAATCATCTCTCGATAGCGCAATCTATTCACCGTAACTGTTGCTCCAGCCTCATTTTCGAAATAGTAAGGTCCAATGACTCCGCCGGACCATAAACCGCACCAAACAGTCACACGTTGAGGATAGAGAGGCTTTTCAACAATAACTTGTCCCAACAGCTCGAATTTTTCCACCAATTTCTGTATTGCGGTCCGACAAAGTGCTTCACGACGACCCAAAAATTGTCGAGTTTTACGAACCGTCTCTGCCAAATTTTCACCATTTTTATAGTGAATTTTAATAATTTCAATGCGTTGTTGAAGCGTGTATCGTTCCATTTTTATTAATGGCGTAGTTTCTACTTGTCAAATGTCAAAAAATGACAGCTTCAAAAGCGACATCTACCGAAATAGCGGGCTATTCAAAATAACACCTCTTATTGGAAAACCCTTTATATCTGTTGAATATGAAATATAAAATGCAATCAAATCGTATAGAGAATAATATATTCTTTAAGTTATAATAACATTTAACTGAGTTTTTCAAGAAAAACTGTTAAAATCTTCAAATGAGGATACTTCCGGTTGACCAATTATAACCAAAATCTAATCAAGTCTGCATATGGTTGTAAGGAAGAGGAATACGCAAGAATTGTAATTTTTGGAATTCTAGTATTGGAGATATCGTCCACGAAAAAGCGATCACATACACACACACACACACACACACACACACACACATACACACACACGCACATACGAACACACACACACACACACACACACATACACACACACACGCACATACGAACACACACACACACACATACAGACATCATCGTAAAAATAGTAAAATCGTATTGTAAAGACCCTAAAACGTGCTTATTCAATGAAAACTCACCACCGAATTTTTTGACCAAAGACAATACCTTCCTTACCTAGAGGTGGCGGAAGGTAAAAATAAACTTTGGGGGTTAAACAAATACGTGTGTGTATGTGTGCGTGTGTGGTGTGTGTGTGTTGTGTGTGTGTGTATGTTGTGTGTGTGTGTGGTGTGTGTGTGTGTGTGTGTGTGTGTGTGTGTGTGTGTGTGTGTGTGTGTGCGCTTCTGCGATAACACCAATAACTATAATTCCAAAAATTATAATTCCTTCATGTTCCCCTTTTGTACGTCCCTATGAAGAGTTGATTAGATTTGACAGCATTTTCGGGTTATGTGTCATTTATCTGTCAATTTTGAAAGTAGTTATACTACCTCCAGAAAACGAAAAGCCCCAAAAACTCCGTACGTTTATAGATCTTCGTAACGTGTTTTCAGTGCGTTTATAGACTCTTAAAGACACCAAAATAGAAAAATAGTATATTGTGTATCAAGTGCCGAAAATAGCATCTTACATGCGAGTGTTTCATTTGTGGCACGATCCGAAGGAACGTGCGGCAAAAAACATGAGCATGCAAGAGCATGTTTACACTTGTTGCACATTATACTGTTTCTATGCTCCTTTCTTCTTAATATTATTTTGTTAACAGAAGTAGGTACATTTAAACCTACGTATTTTGGGGTATACATTATTACACTATTATTCACGAAAGATGACTATTCAAGGTTACTTGTGAAGAAAGAATACTCCTAGCACTTTATACCACAGTATCTTCGCAACATTTCATGTTAGAAAGAGAAAAGTTGACTGTATGTGTATGTAATTTATGTTGTAGTGTGACAGATGTACGTAAAGAGTGACATTACTTACTATCACACTACAAATAATAATGACATGTCGTAGTGTTAGAGATATCTAATTATCTACTACACTGCCCGTTGGTTAATGTTTACCCAGTGACATTGACATTTAAATCAAATTATTATTTCATATTTCATGTTGCACGCCTATGCATACGAATTGCAATGAAATTATTTGCAAGTAAAATTATATCAGACGGCTTATAAATGGCCTTAGATAATCAGATTTTGTGAACAAACTATCATTTTTACCTTCCGTCACCTTTAGATAAGGGTGGTATTGTCTTTGGTCAAAAACTGCAATGAGTTAGCGAAAAAGCACATTTTAGGGATAATACGATTTTACCATTCTTACGATGATGTCTGTATGCATGTGTGTGTGTTTGTATGCCTGTGTGTGTGTGACGAAAGTTTCGGATCGCATATCTTCAATACCACGATTCCAAAAATTATAATTTTTTCGTATTCCTCAAGTTTACACCCAGAAGAAGAGCTGATTAGATTTTGGTTATAATTATTGGTCAACCGCAAGTACCCTCATTTGAAGATTTTAACAGATTTTCTTAAAAAAATGCAGTTAAATATCATTTATTGACATATAACGTTATTATACCTTAAAGAATATATTATTCTTTATACGATTTGATTGCATTTTATACTTCATATTCAATAGATATAGAGTTAAAGAATTATAAAGATATTCATAAATCAGCTAGATATGCTAACCATGGAAACTGCTAATATATTCAGATAATTGAAATTGACAGATATCAGTATCAATGAAAAGTAAATTAATGTGGCAGAGATGAAGATGTTGAGTAAGGTGTTGGGAAGTTAGAAGTGTTAGAAGTTTCTGAAAAGATACAAGAGAGACGATTACATTGGTTTGAACATGTCATGAGGAGAGATGAGGACTTGTACTCGTATTGCGGAAGAATTGACAGAAAAAGAACTGAAAGAGAACGACACGCAAAACAGAAATGAGTGGAAGAAGAAAATAAAAAATAGCGATCCCTAACGAATGGGAAAAGCTAAAGAAGAAGTTGTCAGTGTCAAGTGCAATTATCTTAGTTTGTTTATGAAATAATTTAGAATCTTTTGCAAGAAAATTTATGTATGGAATTTATACATAATACACAGGATTGACGGAAGGTATTGTGCTGGCCACATCAGATTTTCTGGTTTTCATTAATTATTTATACACGTCAAATGTCCAGATAACGTATGGAATAGTAATGGAATGGCTCCTATTCCATACGAGTAAAAAAATTGTCCGAGCCAGAAGAGAAGACCACGGTTTGCTAGTAGTTATCATATACCTATGCCGCCATTCCAAACGTATTGTCGAGCGTATTGTAGACTATCGAGACCCGCAGAATTCGTTTGTGGCGCTGTAAGCGCATCATTCAGGATGGCTAGTAGGACAAGTCAAATTTGTGTACATATAAATTTTCTTTTCCATCAACTTTATATTCTTTGCCAGAAATTATGGTATATGTCCTGAATTTTTCTTGTGCTCGTATACCATTTTAACACAGCACTTATTGGTTTATATTATGTTCGTTTTCTTTAATTTGCTTATTTTTCACTCATTTTCAAATGAAATTCTAAAATCTAAACCTGATAACATCTTTTTCTGTTAAACAAACAATGATTTTTGACGTTTACATATTTAACATGTCCTATTCTGGGGATCCCAATACTTTCTTCAAGATTTTAGATATTATACAAAAAAGTTGCTTATTTAGAAAACAATGTTTTTACCTGCTCTATAGGTAAGGAAGGTCTTTGGTCAAAAAATTCAGTGGTGAGTTTTCATTGAATAAGCACGTTTTAGGGTCTTTACAGTACGAGTTTACTATTTTTACGATGATGTCTGTATGTGTGTGTGTGTGTGCGTGTATGTGTATGTATGTGACCGCGGTTTCGGCCACGATATCTCCAATACTAGAAGTCCAAAAATTACAATTCTTGCGTATTCCTCTACCTCACAACCATATAAAGACTTGATTAGATTTTGGTTATAATTGGTCAACCGGAAGTATCCTCATTTGAAGATTTTAACAGTTTTTCTTGAAAAACTCAGTTAAATTTTATTATAATTTAAAGAATATATTATTCTCTATACGATTTGATTGCATTTTATATTTCATATTCAACAGATATAGAGTTATATAATAATAAAGATAAAAAAATTCATATAAATTTCATAATTCAGGCAGCTATGCTAACTTAACCATGGAAACTGCTAATATATTCAGGTAATTCAAATTGACAGATGTCAGTATCAATAAAAAGTAAATTAATGAAAGAATAAGGGAAATAATTCTAGTGTTGGGCGTTTCTAGAAAGATATAAGAGAGACGAATACATTGGTTTGAACATGTCATGAGGAGAGATGAGTATAATGAATAGCTTATAACAGAATGTGGAAGAAACAGGAAGACCAAATATAAGATGAAAGGAGAGAAAAGGAACTGAATGAGGACGACACGCAAAACAAAAATTAGTGGAAAAAGAAAATAAAAAATAGCGACCCCTTAACGAATGGAAAAAACTAAAGAAGAAGAAGATGTTAGGTCAAGTGCAATTTGCATAGTTTGTTTATGAAATAATTTTACTGGAAATATACGATCTTTTGCAAGAAAATTTAGCGTGCCGTGACGTGACTTTGCTGACTATGGCAAGCAGATATGGGGACCCGTGTCAAAATGACAGCTATTAATTAGGTCCATAACTGACAAATGTCATAATTTTTCATTCAAAATTTCATGATTTTCTTATTTCATGTGGTTTATTTATTATCAGGGGTGTGGAATTCAGTTGCCGAGGAAAGGAATCATAAAATCCCAAAAAAATAAATTTTGAATTAAAAATTTTAACATGAGGATGATCCGCAAAACAGAAATAAATGGAAGAAAAAAATAAAAAATAGCGACCCCTAACGAATGGGAAAAGCTAAAGAAGAAGAAGATGTCAGTGTTAAGTGCCATTTGCATAAAATAATATTACTGGAAATTTAGAATCTTTTGCAAGAAAATTTATGTATGGAATTTGTATATAATACACAGGATTGACGGAAGGTATTGTGCTGGCCACATCAGATTTTTTTTTAATTGTAAAGAAATTAGTATTATAATAATAATAATCTTTATTGTATCCAAGATTTTACATCTTATTACAATTTAATGGGGGTGAGTTAATTTTTTACAAGTATTTTCATATCATTTGCGTAGTTTACATTACATTAATGGAGATGAGATGATGAAAGGGACACACACAAACTTCCATACCTTACCCAGGATTCGAACCCAGAACCGCTGGCACGTGAAGCTATTACGCTACCACCAAGCCACCTCGGTCGGTTTAGTATAGTATAATTAGTATTATAATAAAAAATATAAAACAGTTTAGTATTCAACTTTTAATTCTGAACAACTTTGCACTTTACAATTTTTGCCATAAAATGAACAGGAGAGCAGTAAATTGTATAAAACTAAAATTCCATGTTAAATTCCGCCTATGGTCATCCCTAACCGCCATCACCCAGTAGGTATATGTTGTAGGGTAGGCAGATTGTAAAATCAGTTTTTTTTATTTTGCCAAAATTACTTATTAGACGAATTGTAAAATGAGTTTTTCGACTTAATTAGCTTGAATATTTCTCTAAATATTCCATACCACTTAACATAATACACAAAATTCAAGTTTTGCAGGCGTGAGTTTTATGCGTTGTTAAATCACACTTTAGCTTCCACAGTACCTGAGGAGTTATGTGTGAACAATTTCCTCAAAAGGAGTAGCAACATGCATTGCATGTTCATTGCCAGAGTTTGGCAGTTTACTCAGAAGAATTTAAAATAAATAAGCACTTATAAAACTCAGATATCGAACAAATATGAGATTCCCACTGCACAATTTAAAAGAATCACATCACACATTTTGTGTCCAGTTCGAGGTCCAGTTACTGTAGTTACACGTTACAATATTATTTGGCCCGTATTACGAACGCACTTTTATAATAAAAGCGCTTTTATGGAGCGCGCTTTTACATTATATTCTTATGAGGAGTGTGCTCCATAAAAGCGCTTTTATTATAAAAGTGCTCTCGTAATACGGGCCATTATCTTTAATTATTGTGTTTGCAAGTACAACAATCATTATTTATAATTGTTGTATTTTCGCTGTTTGAAACAAATGATATAAACAGTTATACATCTTTTGAAAGCTAAAAATATCTTTTTTCAATGGTGTGACTTTACAATAAAATTTTGGCATCGTGAGTGAATCCGAAAGTGATAAGAAATTTTATCATCGCCATTCGAAATAACATAAAAAGTGCCCTAAAGATGTGCAAACCAAAATCCAGTATTATTTCACACTTTGAATATATTTCTAAAAACAAAAATTCACAATTTTCACATTTTTGCCTATATCTAGTGACCCGCATGTATTTTTTTCTGAAATAGCAATGCACCAAAATGTCTCCTAATGTGGTAATTTTTGTCTAATTTAACCGACTTCGTAGGTATCTCTTATAATCCTCAAGTACCAAGTACCCCATGCAGGGTGTGTTTTTTTTGAGACATCTGTTTCATAGCTCATTCGTCAATTTTCACCGAAGTGATATGGTATGGAGTGATAATTTTTCATTTTGTCACTTGAAGCTTTTCCCAATTACAAAGTGATCTGATACAATAATAATAATAATAATAATAATAATAATAATGACCTGTATTACGAGCGCACTTTTCTAATAACAGCGCTTTTATGAAGCACACTCTTCATAAGAATACAATGTCATAGCGCGCCCCTTAAAAGCATTTCTGTTATAAAAGTGCGCTCGTAATACGGGCCAATAACTTCACTTCATCTTTACATTACATAATAAAAATATACATTTGTAGCAGGTCATAAAATATAAATATGTAAAAACACAAGTTTTAAATTACAGCCGTTATATAATAAGTGAGAAAGTGTGATATTTTATGTATTATCGTATGTTGACAATATAGCTTGTGCATAAGAAGAAAATACGAATTTAGCGCAAGTGTGTGTTGACATTTTTTGACAAATAATATCGTGGTGTATTGACAAGTGGTTTCATATAAATTTATCACCATTGTGATATGATATGAAGTGATAGTCGAGAATCGGGCCCTTTGACGATTTTTAAGTTACAAATAAATTGTTCTTTCTATGTGACAGAAGTATTAGAACATTGCTAATATATTTTTGACGGAGCACTGTTTGGTTTTAGCTTTAAAACACTCACAACTCACTAAATTCTACCCATTGTAATTTAAAAGTATGCTGTACTGGCAATCCTCTCCTATTTACCATTTTTAATGAAAATGAATTATTCTTGGATTTTGGACGTCTTTTTAGATTGTAACTTAAAAATTCGAGATATAATTTTTATTGGATGAAATTGTTTAAATACCTTCGAATGACTTCGCACAGATGACGCTATTTACTGAGTGAAAATATATTAAAAACTAAAATAATTACAGAAATGTAACACGCAACAATAAACTGAAAATAGAAAATGTTAAAAATCTGCATTACTTTGGTAGGTAACGAATGTTTTAAGACTTCACAGTACTTATTCGGAAAATAGAATTTTTACAATTAGACCCGTTAACTGTTATACTTTCTCATTAAAAATTGTCAAGAGAAATGTATTTTTACAGTGGCTTATAACGTGATTAATAACAACTATCGAATAAGGAAAGAAATAGTTAAAAATTGTAGCGTTGGATGTGCTCCGTTTAGGGAAATCTCTAAATATGTAATATAAGAAGTTAATTAATTACATATATTAGTATCTGTGTCGTCATGAATGGAATGTTCCCATCTGTTGATGACGTAGCACCAGGTCATCTACTGCAGCTTCAAGTACGGTTAGTCGACCTTGGAGATGGTGTCGTATGTTGGTCATCTGTATACACATACACACAAAGAAAGGTATGCACAGCAGGCACACGAATACACTATACATAAGCGAGATGTTCGTAGTCTCAATACCAATTCCTAGGCGTAAAGCAATGCTGATAATGCATGTGTTTTTACTTTTTTCTCTCCTATGTGATCTCGACAAGTAATGAACAGAGATTTGTTATTGGAATAACTGTAGAACTATACTATAAGTGATAATGATGAGAGGTTAATGATTTGAATTTGAATTAGTAATTAAAATGTAAATTACTGAGACATGAACAGTTTCGGAAAAATGAAAATGCGTATATGTCTTTTAATGGATGGATCTATAAAATATTATTTTCAAGTATTCATAATTTCTTTAGAAACGTAGTCAGTATTACGTGGTATTACTTATCTTAATCACTCATTAAAAATTATTTATCCTAGTAAAGTTTCCACAACAACTTAAGGTGACATTCTGTAAACGTATATGGAGTCAACGATACAAACATTATGGTAAATATTATACACATTATATATATATATATATATATATATATATATATATATATATATATATATATATATATATATATGTGTGTATTTAATATTGGAAAGTAAATTATTTTTTGTAAAGGGTAAAGGTGCACTAACTAATACTAACATTACTAATATATATTTTCCAATTTCTTCTACTTTGGTGTAGGCATGTATGGATACAATAATTATAAAATATAAAAATGAATTGTTTAATGTGTTTATTTATAAAGAGTGAATTCTGTGAGCAATAAATGTATCTAGATCTGAATTTGCAATTCAAATGTGTGAAATTTTCCCATAAAAATAGCACGAAGCACAAGCACGTTATACACACGTAGAGAGAATGATGTTGTTTCGTGTTTATATGCTGGCGCCTTGAAGCTTAGCACGTATAGTATACACACACGGATCATTGCATGTAATTACGCCCGCCCCTTTCCTCTTGAACTGCATAAATGCACTGAGGTCGATAGCATAGAAGAGCATAGCATGCACATAGAAATCTTGAAAACAAAAATATATTTTTAGACTGTATAACAAAGTTTCCAGAATCACAAGCTGTCCACCTGTCACCTGATAAAAACACAAACATATTATACTGAAATTTGAAATAGTGCTTCTTAAGTGATTGGTCAGAGGTAGAAGCAGTAACGCAGAAAGTTGGAAGTTGGTCAACTTTGGCGTTGCGTTGCTTTTGCGCCTCTGCGTTGCGTTTAATTATAAAACGGTATACTGTCTCGTACATTTATTTTTTTGCCTTCTTTACTATAACCGCGTTATTTCTTGCGTTACTTCATTATAAATCCAGCTTTTAAGACGTTTGACGTCCACCTGCAACTGCTGCAACTGAGAAATCATTTTTCGATTTTTTGCTATTTACTAATTTTGTAACATATTGTGAGTGTTAGATCATTTTTTTTTGTTCATAATGTTGTAATTTAAATTACATATACAATATTTCTCAAAAATATCAAACTTTTCATTCATAATTTTGTTAATAAAGTTCCGCGACATCAATTTGTAACGTTACTTAACGTTAATGATGAGTCCTATAGTATGACCAAGTTGGATGATATAGCTGACATATCATTTATTTTTCGTTTCCATTGTAAATATGATTAATAATTAAATATTTAATTTTATAGAGATATCGTATTCATAAAGTTTTCTTTTTTGCTTTGTCACTCTATACATGTCTCTAAAATGTCATATGGAGGTCATGTATGTCATAAACCAAACCTTTAGTTGGTAAGTCCAGTTCCTTCTTGGTTATCTGATTGTTTGATCATTGTTAACAAGTAAACTTACAACTTTATTATAAAGACTTGTGTAAATATATATTAAAATTAAAGATACTTGTTGTAGACAAAAATGGTTGTGAAATATTGCATAGTAGTTTCAGATTTAGCCATTGGACGGTAAGAGGATGTGCAACCCCCAGTCCAATGCGGGCAAAAAGATAGTTTCGAAAATACGCAATATTTTCTGAACAATATATTCAAATGTAAAATTTTAAAAACTATTGATAAGTAAAATGCAAAATTTGGCGACAATTCATACTCGCGTTTTTATTTTATGGGCGTATTCCCAAGTGCTTGCGAATACTCGCGAATCCTGGTCATTAGCAACGCTATCGCCGCTCTCACTGCTCTCGAAGAAAATTAATTATAAAATATCTGATGTGGCCAGCACAATATCTTCTGTCAATTCTGTGTATTATGTATAAATTCCATACATAAATTTTCTTGCAAAAGATTCTAAATTTCCAGTATAATTATATCATAAACAAACTATGCAAATTGCACTTGACACTTTTCTTTTTTTCTTTTCTTCTTTATCTTTTCCCATTCGTTAGGGTTCGCTATTTTTTATTTTCTTCTTCCACTGTTTTGAGCCTTTTCATTCAGTTCCTTTTCTCGCAAGTCTTCCGCAATACAGTCCTTCCATCTTATCTTTGGTCTTCCTCTGTTTCTTCAACCTTCTATTACTAAGCTATTCATTCTTCTTCCAATATATTCTTCATCTCTCCTCATGACATGTTCAAACCAATGTAAAATGTAATCGTCTCTCTTGTATTTGCTAGAAACTTCTTACACGAGTTATTTCCCTTATTCTTTCATTCCTTACCGTATCTTTCCGTGCCTTCCCCAATATCTATCTCAACATCTTCTGCCACATTCATTTACTTCTCATTTTTCATTCTTTAACTCTATATCTATTGAATATGAAGTATAAAATGCAATCAAATCGTATAGAGAATAATATATTCTTTAAGTTATAATAACGTTAAGTGTCAATAAATGATATTTAACTGTTAAAATCTTCAAATGAGGGTACTTCCGGTTGACCAATTATAATCAAAATCTAACCACCTCTTCTTCTGGATGTAAACTTGAGAAATACGAAAAAATTATAATTTTTGGAATCGTGGTATTGAAGTTATGCGATCCGAAACTTTCGTCACACACACAGACACACATCTACACAGACACACACTTACATACCTACACAGCTACACACTCACACACACACCCACACACACACACACACACACACACACACGCATACACATACACATACACACACAGACACACATACACATACAGACATCATCGTAAAAATAGTAAAATCGTATTATATGGACCCGAAAACGTGCTTATTCATTAAAAAGTCATTGAATTTTTTGACCAAAGACAATAGCTTCCTTAGCTAAAAGTGACGAAAGGTAAAAAAAATATGCAAAATTTTGAACTCCACTACTTCTACGACACGTCCAGAAAGAACATCTCTATAAAATTTGGCGTTGATATGTAAAACTGTGTATAACTATGAATAGACATCGAACTGTCACTTATAAGATAGTAAACGTAAATACAATTTTTGTAACATTTGCCGTTCTTATTTTTGAAGTACCCTAATTATTTATATTTATGACAACAGATATAATTTATAATGATTTCTAATGCCTATGCTTTTCTCGTATTTTATAAGAATATTAAGGGCAAAGTAATGTACAGTGTATGGACATAATAGTTATTTTAAGTGCATATTTAAGTCAAAAATGCAGTTGTACTATTTCTTTAACGATTTGATAACAATGTGTAGTATGCAGATTTGTATAATTATGCATGCCTGTGTTTCACATGTGATTGTTATACCGTTGAATATACTGGGAACGTTTCAGTGAAGGTCAGGGTCGGATTTAGAACTAATTTAATTATTAACTCGGAATATTTCCCGGAAATACATCATTTATGTAACTACCATTCAATTTGTTACAAAACTTAGGCGATTACAAACTCTTCTATTATACACTAACGTGTATATTATACAATTCACAATTATTATTGCAACCATAGGAAATTGGTATTGATATGCGAGTAACTTTTTGTGTACCTCTGTATGAATAGATATGTATCTTGTGATTTCATTTATAATGGCCGTATTCCGAGAGCACTTTTATAATAAAAGCGCTTTTATGTAGCGCGCTTTTACATTACAATCTTTTGATGAGTGTGCTCCATAAAGGCGCTATTATTATAAAAGTGCGCTCAGAATATGGGCCATTGGCTTTGTAGTTTTAACAAAGATAATTTTTGCCTCAATTTTTACCTACCGTCACCTTTAGGTAAGAGAAAATTAATGTGGCAGAGATGAGGATGTTGAGGTAGATGTCGGGGAAGACACGGAAAGATAGGGTAAGGAATTAAAGGATAAGGGAAATGGTTCGAGTGATAGAAATTTCTAGAAAGATACAAGAGGGACGATTACATTGGCTTAAACATGTCATGAGGAGAGATGCAGAATATATTGGAAGAAGAATGAATAGCTTAGTAGGTAGAAGAAACAGAGGAAGACCAAAGATAAGATGGAAGGAAACTGAATGAGTACGACACGTAAAACAGAAATGAGTGGAAGAAGAAAATAAAAAATAACGACACCTAACGAATGAGAAAAGCTAAAGCAGAAGATGTCAGTGTCAAGTGCAATTTGTGTAGTTTATGAAATAATTTTACTGAAAATATAGGATTTTTTGCAAAAATAATTATGTATGGAATTTGTACATAATACACAGGATAACGGAAGGTAATGTGCTGGCACATCAGATTTTTTTTATATTTCTTTGAAAGAAAAGCCGTCACATCTAAATTTAAAAAATATACAAATAGTCACAGAGAACTTTTTTTTTTCTTGTGTAACGAGTAGAGTTCGAACCATGTTTGTAGTAATGGAACGCTGTATTGTAAGTAAAGTCAGTAACCTCAGTCAGTGCAATGATTGTTCTATTCCGGGATATGCCTAGAAGTACGTGCCTTTCCCGTCTGTCTGTATACGTGTATAGAAGATACAAAATCAATACCACTATTGTCTATTTTTCATTGTTTCTACTACGAATGTATTGTTTACTGAAAAAACAAAAAAAATCACTTGACACACCACACAGTAATTATTGTGTAATTTTTTGTCTTTAATTGAACGTTGTAAAGACATCTTATAATTTCAAAATAATTCATTGAAAAAAAGACTTCTGTGTTTCTCTTCTACAACTATATGAGTTACACCATAGGTTCAGTTTAGTAAAAACCATGCATTGTTTTTTAACCTATGAATTTAATATATGTTGCATGTTTGCTATTTGAAGCACACGTCGTAACACGTCATTGGAAAGCTAGAATAATTATTTTATTTTTATTGTTGTAGTTTTTCAATATAGCGTTCATTAAAAAATTAAGATTTTAATATTCAACATGGGCAAAAAAATTGTGCATCGTCATACGAAAGAACACAAAAAGGCCTTAAAGATGTGCAAACAAAAATCGGGTATTATTTCGTACTAAATAAAAGAATTGCAAACTTTTCACCTCAGCTCGACAAATCGAGCAACTCGTTTCAAGGTTGCTTGCAGAAAGGGAAATTATTATACAGTCCAAAGCATATCATGTTATACCATTCATTCAACTTTTTGCACGAACTTTACAAATATTCATTTATCTATATGATTATCTCTCTCTCTTGTCATCGTATTATCGCATGTTATCCTTTGCGCAACTCAAATGCGTTACTAAGATGGGCGAGATGTATATCTAGTGATCTATACATTTTTCTCAAATAACGAAACGAAACATAATTAAAATTGTCCTTCAATAGGATAATAATCCGGAGCATGCCGCGCAGTCGACAACCACGCCATCGAATAGCCGTAGCATCGAAAAACCGTGCCATCGAAAGTCGCCACGTCGACACCTACCCCCCACCACAGGCCGTAGCTACGAAAATCGTCACGTCGAAAGTCGCCACGTCGACATCACCCCCCACCACTGACCGTAGCTACGATAGCCGTCACATCGAAAGTCGCCACGTCGACATCACCCCCCACCACCGACTCCCCCACCTAATCACCACTGAGTCTTTCAAAACGTTAATTCAGCTGACTCGCTATAACATAGTTTGTACTTCATATTATTTACGTTAGATGGCACCGCCATGTACGACTTTGTCATGGCATTTACTCAAATTATTAAATGGAATAAAATATCTATTTTTGTAAACACTTTAATGTTACAAAATATAAAACAGTTAAACATTATATTATAGACAACAAATATATGTGTGTATTTAAAAATAGTGTAGGTATATAATATTGTATGTTTAAACATGTTTTAAAATAGGTGATATATTTACCATTTTATTTTGTAATGCAGATTTATAAATTTGTTTTAAATGTTAGAGAAAACAGAAACATGCTATTAGAATTGTATTAAAATTTAAACACTCTCAATACTAAAAATTAGAATAAAATACTTATAGAGATTAATTGTTTATACAAAATATTTTATTAGCTGTTAGGTATATCTAGAAAATGTACCGGTATAGTATGTCCTTTTCGTACATTGCTAAATAGAAGATAAAAATCTGTATGGAGGTATAATTTGGAGATTAATAGTCAGAATTTGGAGACCTGTGCTATAAATATAATGACATCGTAGATTTTATACTCAAAACTCAAAATAATTTTTGTTTTACAAATAGTAAAATGTATAAAATGGTTACATGCTTGCTCCGAAAAACTGTATGAATATACAATATAAAAGCAGTAATATTACAATTAAATACAAAATCATTTACATACCCTTGCCGTTGGGTTATTGTGTTATAAAAAGTTTATGGTATAATTTTTTTAACTGACGATTTATAAATTATATATAAAATCCGTTGTACTCTGCATGAATTTTGGCTCACAAAATGAAATACTTAAAATTAAAAAGGCATACAGTTGAAGCTATTACTTATTAGGTATATTTCTAAGATCAGCCGCAGGTAAAATAAGACTAAAATGTTTATTACTGATATTACTATATAAATTAATTTATTATTATTATTATTATTATTATTATCAACGTCTGTTTCACTAATAAACACTACTATTAGATCTATGACATGTGTACAAGGTAAATAATAGAATATCACAGCCAACTATTATCATTTTATTATTTTCTTTATCAGACATAATTTAAAAGCAAACCCTTACTTTTATAAATCATTATAAAGGGAAATTGATTTTGAATCTTTCCTTAAAAATATACAGGCTATTCCATTTAAAAAATCAAACAAAATTAGTAGGCCATGGAAAAAATGTGTATGCTAAATTATGGATTAAGTTGTATTAGACATTTCACTTTTTCTTGTATCTTACATATTTCAGAAGATATAAGCTCCGAAACTATAAGAGCTACGAAGTCGGTTAAATAGGCAATATTACAGTTTTGAGTGCTCATTCAGATTCCGCTGAGAACAAATTAAAATTCCGAACAGTTTGAAAGTTATTCAAAAAAAATTGAAAATCACGATTTTAGAAAATATCAAATAACTCCGTAATTGTAAAAGATATAAAAAAAATGTTTCATATAAAAGTTTCATGATTTGATGAGAAAAACTTAAACTGATGTTAGAATAAAATTCAAGATGGCAGTTTCCAAGATATTAATAGCAACTTTCTTATTTTAAATGGGCCCATATTGGATTTTTACTTTAAAAAAATACTTATTTTTCTCTCTTTCCAATGGTGTAAGGATTATTATGTTTTAGTTTTGTTTTACTTTTAAAATCTAAGGTTTTTCATTTTTCTTTCATGAAATTTCTTTTTTTTTTGGAAGTATATCTGTATTATTTACATGTCATGTTAGTTATTTTAATTAAATAAAATATTTTATTATGACTAAAAATATTATGATCAATAAAAATTACCTGTTTCAATAATAAGTTTTTTTATACCAGATACCTTGTTGAGATACACATACACACATGACAAATAAATAGCAGAATATTTTGAATGAAAAATTATGATTTAAGACAATTTTGATCTATGTACATAACTACTAGCCGTCATTCTGACACGGATCCTCATATCTGCTTGCCAAGGCGAACAAAGTCACATGACTGCTCGCGCCGTGTAAGTAACGAATTTAACATTTCTTGTACACACAAATAATTGAAATTATCTCTTCTTTCGTTCTATGAGGAATTTTGTCCTACTCTTCTAATATGTTCAAAATTCTTCAAATTCATTGACAGTATTAGCAGTATTTCTTCAGGATATATGAAATATTAATATACCTATAATTTAAAAAAATATATATTTAATTAATAATACAATAAGATATATTAAATGTACTCGTACCTCCCAGAAAAATCTTCCAGTAATCCAAATTTTTGACACTGACAATTTGCATTTATCTGTCAATTACAAACATTTAAATATTTCAATTGATATTCATGAACTTTTTTGGGCAACGAGATTTATTACAAAATATTATTCTATATTATTATATACTATATCTCTAAACCTATAGGACATATAATGAAAAAAATAATTGTGTCAGATTGAGAATTTAATTATCTTTATAATTTGCAGTAACAAATTTTCAAAAAATAATATTTAGATTTTTTTTAGAAACTACCACTTCCGGTTGTCCAATTGTTACCAGAACCTATTCAACTCTTCTCATTAGATTGAGGAATCCGTAGTTACACAGGTCTTTGGTCTTATAGAATTTCAGAAATCGTACCTACAACGTCTTCGCACACATACACACACACACACACACACACACACATCCACACACACACACACATCATCGTAATTTTTTTATAATTGGATTCTAGGAACCTTAAAACGTGCTTATTCACTAAATTTTTTAGCATGAATTCAATACCTCTCTTAGCGAGAGGTACGAACTTATATATATAAATCAATTCAGTGAAAAATGATCCTTTGAGCTAAGAAAAATTAATATAGAATGCGGTTTCTATAATAAAAATAATTTGAAAACAATACTAGTCAATAATAAAATTTTGTCCCAAAATAATTATAAAAAGTACGTTATCTATCAAATAAACTGCAATGATTGTGACTATATTATATTGGGCAAACAGCTCGTAATTTCAGCATTAGATGCGATGAACATATGAACAGTTTTAAAAACAATAAAATCAATTCAAATGTAGCCTAAAATTTATTAGAAAATCAACATACATGTAATAAAGACAATTTAAGTATTCTGCATTGTGAAAGGAAAAGGCCAAGATTAACTTTCCTGGAATCCTTCGAAATCAAGAAAGCTATTCTTAATGGCTATAACCTTATGAACGAACAGTTAGATCTTTGTCCATCTCCGATTCTGGAGTGTTTAATCTCAGTATTCCCTAGAATTCTTTAATCTTTGCACTATGTTTAACCACCCTGTGTGAGCATTCTGAATTTTAAAATTCGTTCACTCAAACTCGGGGTGTCAGGTACTTTTCAACCCAAGAAGTTATATTCATACATAAGCGTTGGTGCATTTTTTTTAATAGCAATAGAAATTTTATTTTCTTAACTTAATCTAAAAAATAATTAATTATAACATACATACATACATACATAAAATCACGCGTGTCCCACTTAGTGGGTTCGCACAAACCCGATAACAATAAGAACAACATCAATCATACAACAAATCCTTACTCTTAACATATTAAAGTGACCGATTTTCGGTAGCGAAATACCGCATCCGGATCACAATAATAGTTAGGAAACAATCATCCTTCGCCACACATTCCTATCTAAGCAGACTTCTTTCGCCTCGGCCACACTCATAATCGAATTCATACATGCTCTTCTTCTCTTCACACTTGGAAACTCTCTCTCTTTAAGCACCCTACCAATCACATCCATCCACTTACACACTGGTCGGCCACGCAATCGAAAACCCTCAACTTCACCAAGATATATACGCTTAACAAGCCGTTCACTCGCCATTCTCTCCACATGCCCAAACCATCTCAACTGACTCACACCAACTCTCTTAATCACATTGTTGCTTACCATACATTCTTCATACACCAAATTATTCCTCACGCGATCCCGTCTGACATACCCACATACACCACGTAAATACCTCATTTCCACGGCAGTCACTCTCTTTTTATGCTTCCCTGTCCATGCCCAGCATTCACTTCCATACATCAAAGCAGGCACTAGCACTCCATTATATACACTCAACCGAGCATCCCTTGATACGTTAATATTTCGTGCAAACGTACCCAGAGCACCCATTACCTTACATCCCGCACTCACTCTCCTTTCTATCTCTCGATCAATTCGACCATCTCTCGACATCATGCTACCCAAATATACAAACTCATTTACCTGCTCCAGTTTCACTCCATCCACCAACACATTGCACTCAGTCACCAATTTACTTCTTTCAAATACTAACACTTTGGATTTATCAACATTCATTAATTATAATATGATTTATATAATAAATAATTCATTCCAATATTTGTAATATTTTTACCTTCCGTCACCTTTAGGTAAGGGTAAGGAAGGTATTGTCTTTGGTCAAAAAATTCAATGATGAGTTTTTACTGAATAAGCACGTTTTAGGGTCCATATAATACGATTTTACCATTTTTACGATGATGTCTGTATGTATGTGTGTCTGTGTGTCAGTGTGTCTGTGTGTCTGTGTGTGTGTGACAAAATTTCCGGATTCCATAACTTCAATACCACGATTCCAAATATTATATATTTTTCGTATTTTTCAAGTTTACATCCTAAAGAACAACTGATTAGATTTTGGTTATAATTGGTCAACCGGAAGTTGTCTCATTTGAAGATTTAACAGTTAAATTTGATTTATTGACATTTAACGTTATTATAACTTAAAGAATATATTATTCTCTATACGATTTGTTTACAATTTATACTTCATATTCAATAGATACAGAGTTGAAGAATTTTAAAGAAATTAAATTTTATAATTCAGCCAGCTATGCCAAACTTGGGAACTAGTAATATATTCATATAATTCAAATTGACAGATGTCAGTATCAATAAAAAGTAAATTAATGTGGCAGATATGAGGATGTTGAAGTTGATATTGGGGAATACACGGAAAGATACGGTAAGAAAATAACTCGTGTTACAAGTTTTTAGAAAGATACAAGAAAGACGATTACATTGGTTTGAACATGTCATGAGGAGAAATGAAGAATTATATTGGAACAAGAATGAATAGTTTAGTAATAGGACGTTAAAGAAACAGAGAAAGACCAAAGATAAGAAGAAAGGACTGTATTGCGGAAGATTTGAGAGAAAAGGAACTGAATGAGAACGACATGCAAAAATAGCGACCCCTATCGAATGGGAAAAGCTAAAGAAGAAGAATATGCCAGTGTCAAGTGCAATTTGAATAGTTTGTTTATAAAATAATTTTACTGGAAATTTAGAATCTTTTGTAAGAAAAATTATGGAATTTATACATTATACACGAGAATGACGGAAGGTATTGTGCTGGCCACAACAGATTTTTTTTTTTGTATAAATAATTTCTTTTTACCTTCCGTCACCTCTAGGTAAGGAAGGTATTGTCTTTGGTCAAAAAATTCGGTGGTGAGTTTTCATTGAATAAGCACGTTTTAGGGTCTTTACAATACGATTTAACTATTTTTACGATGATGTCTGTATGTGTGTGTGTGTTTTCGTGTGTGCGTGTGCGTGTGTGTGTGTATGTGTGTGTGTGTGTGTGTGTGTGTGTGTGTGTGTGTGTATGTGTGTGTGTGTGACCGCGTTTTCGGACACGATATCTCCAATACTAGAATTCCAAAAATTACAATTCTTGCGTATTCCTCTTCCTTACAACCATATGCAGACCTGTTTAGATTTTGGTTATATTTGGTCAACCGGAAGTACCCTCATTTGAAGATTTTAACAGTTTTTCTTGAAAAAATCAGTTAAATGTTATTATAACTTAAAGAATATATTATTGCCTGTACGATTTGATTGCAATTTATATTTGATATTCAACAGATATAGACTTAAAGAAGAATAACGATAATAAATTTTATATAAAGTTCATAATTCAGCCAGCTATGCTAACTTAACCATGGAAACTGCTAATATATTCAGGTAATTCAAATTGACAGATGTCAGTATCAATAAAATGAAATCAATGAAAGAATAAGGGAAGTAACTCTAGTGTTAGAAGTTTCTAGATATAAGAGAGACGATTACATATTGGTTTGAACATGTCATGAGGAGAGATGAATATATTAATAGAAGGTGGAAGAAACATAGGAAGACCAAATGTAAGATGAAAAGACTGTATTGTAGAAGACTTGAGAGAAAAGGAACTGAATGAGGACGACACGCAAAACAAAAATGAGTGGAAGAAGAAAATAAAAAATAGCGACCCCCTAACGAATGGGAAAAACTAGAGAAGAAGAAGAAGATGTCAGTGTCAAGTGCAATTTGCATAGTTTGTTAATGAAATAACTTTACTGGAAATATGGGATCTTTTGCAAGAAAATTTATGTATGGGGCGCGTGCAGTAACATGACTTTGACCCGTGTCAAAATGACAGCAATTAATTATGTCCATAACTGACAAGTGTTATAATTTTTCAATCAAAATTTCATAATTTTCTTATTTCATGTGGTTTGTTTGTTATCAGGAGTATGGAATTCAGTTGCCGAGAAAGGGTATCACATAATACCAAAAATTTATAATCTTTTGCAAGAAAATTTATGTATGGAATTTGTACATAATACACAGGATTGACGGAAGGTATTGTGCTGGCCACATCAGATTTTTTTTGTAATATTCGTAATTTTATTGAACTTCATTCTTCTTCGGTACGCCTATGGATTTTATAATTTCCCCATTACCCCAGTGATCATGTGAATTGCCCCAACTCGCCAAGTTACATCGTATGGACAGTAAATATAATTTTACTAGGGTGCTCAAGGAATACCGCTATAATAATAATAACTTTATGATGATTTTTATTAAGTTCTTCTAATATAGCTGCTCCCTCTTTCTATAAATTTAATAGGAGAAATTAGTTTATTAAATAGTTTAATTTCTTGATCTTGATTTTCTTTTTTTTTTACCTTCCTTCACCTTTAGGTAAGGAAGGTATTGTCTTTGGTCAAAAAATTCAGTGATGAGTTTTTACTGAATAAGCATGTTTTAGGGTCCCTATAATACGATTTTACCATTTTTACGATGATGTCTGTATGTATGTAAGTATGTGTGTCTGTGTGTGTGTCTGTGTGTGTGTGACAAAAGTTCCGGACCCCATAACTTCAATACCACGATTCCAAAAATTATATTTTTTTCGTATTCCTCCAGTTTACATCCAGAAGAACAAGTGATTAGATTTTGGTTATAATTGGTGAACCGGAAGTTGCCACATTTGAAGATTTAACAGTTAAATTTGATTTATTGACATTTAATATTATTATAATTTAAAGAATATATTATTCTCTATACGATTTGATTACATTTTATACTTCATATTTAATAGATACAGAGTTAAAGAATTTAAAAAAATTAAATTTTATAATTCAGCCAGCTATGCTAAACATGGAAACTGCTAATAATTTCATATAATTCAAATTGACAGATGTCAGTATGAGTAAAAAGTAAATTAATGTGGCAGAGATGAGGATGTTGAAGTAGATGTTGGGGAAACACGGAAAGATACGGTAAGAAAATAACTCTAGTGTTACAATTTTCTAGAAAGATACAAGAAAGACAATTACATTGGTTTGAACATGTCATGAGGAGAAATGAAGAATTATATTTGAACAAGAATGAGTAGTTTAGTAATGGGAGGTTGAAGAAGCAGAGATAGACCAAAGATAAGATGGAAGGACTGTATTGCGGAAGACGAGAGAAAAAGAACCGAATGAGAACGACACGCAAAAATATCGACTCCTAACGAATGGGAAAAGCTAAAGAGGAAGAAGATGTCAGTGTCAAGTGCAATTTGAATATTTTGTTTATGAAATAATTTTACTGGAAATTTAGAATCTTTTCCAAGAAAAATTATGTATGGAATTTATACATTATACACAGGATTGACGGAAGGTATTGTGCTGGCCACAACAGATTTTTATTTTAATATTTTTATCTTTTTTTATAGCTTTATATCTTGAACGAAATTTACTTCTTCAACAACAGTAAACCTATCAATAATCCCTTTCGAAGACTTGCGTAGCCGTGGAGAAAAGTTTTCACGTTATATACAGGGTAATAAAAAATTGAGAGTAAGTACACAAAACAAAAAAAAAATGTATATATAAATTTATTTTTTTATTAACTAATTAATATTAGATGAAAATATATTAAATATTTATTAATAAAATTATACGTAAATCGTGCACATAGTAAAAGTATTAAACCAAAAGTCAATTATGAATGTTAACAAAAAATTACGTATATTTTGTACTACTACATCGGAAAGAAAATGTTACCCAAATATAGAAACATTTCAACAGCAGCGCGCTCGAAAACAGTTAACCTGTATCTCATAAAGGCGACACTACTGTCGATAATATAGTTCAAATCATTACAGTAATAAATTTTATTCTCATTGTAATCTACGACCTGTCCAAGTACAGTACAAAGCTGGATAAATTTTTATTAAACATCGATTTGAAATACATTTTTACCTCCCGCTACTGTCGGTCAGGGATCGTGCTAAGAATCGCACATCGAGATTTTGGTAAATGACTACGTATTAAGGTCCCTACAATCCGATTTCAACATTTTCACGATGAGTGTGTGTGTGTGTGTGTGTGTGTGTGTGTGTGTGTGTGTGTGTGTGCGCGCGCTTGTATGTAGCTGACAGATAAATGTCACTGTCAAAAAAAGAATCATTTCAAATTAATAATAACGTTTTAAAAGGAAAATTGTAAATAGAACAATAGTTACATAGAAAGGAATTTAATATATATGCTAATGCTAAAAATTATATATTTAGCATTAGTAAATATGCAGGTATGTATTTAAATAAAAAAATAAATATATCAACACGGCATATTACCCATTGTTGGGTACGCTAATCTGCAGACAGATTTCGGTAATGATGATGACATAGCGTTTACCAAGCGTCACCTCATGGGAACTCATTGCTGGCGTAAAAAGTGCGCCACAGTGCCCAATTTTGTGCCATTTAAAATTGGAAATATTTGGCGTTGATCGGGATCGAATCCGGTTTCCCAGATTCGCGACCAGACACTCAGGCACGCGCCCCCGAAATCCCAAAGGTATGTATTTAAATTAATAAAAATTAAATGGCGGGAGGTATTGTGTTGGCCACATCAGATTTTTAATTTCTGATGTGGCCAACACATTACATTCTGTGTATTATGAACAAATTCCATATATAAATTGAAATGAACTGATTTTACCTTGTACTGACCTGAACTGAATTAATAAGAAGTAGAAAATAAAAGCTTAAATAAAAATCTAATAATTTGTTGAATTGGCTTATGGCTATAATCTGTTGTATTACTTACGTGATTTATTTTTGCCACCTTAAATTATTTTTCATTTTTATATTTCCTGTAAAATCATTTCACAAAGATATTATGTAAATTATATTTGACACTGACTTCTGTCAATTAGTAACACTTAAATATTCTAACTGTTTCCATGGTGCAGCTTTAAGCAGCATTAGGTTGCAAGATATTTCTTTAAATTTTTTATCTCTAAATTCATTGAATGAAGAAAATAATATAATTAAATCGAATAGAGAATAACATTCGAGGTCAAAAAATGATATTTAACAGCGTTTTTTCAAGAAAAACTTAAAATTTTCAAATTAGGGTACTTCCGGTTAACCAATATAACCAAAATCTAAATATCTCTTCATATGGACGTACGAAGGAGGAATATGAATAAATTATAATTTTTGAAATTGTAGTATTGGAGTTATCGGAGGAGAATTTTTTGTCACACACACAGAGACACAAACACACACACAAACACACACACACAAACACACACACACACAAACATACATACACACAAACATACACACAAACACATACACACAAACACACACAAACACACACAAACACACACACACACACACACACACACACACAAACACACACACAAACACACACACAAACACACACACAAACACACACACATACACACACAAACACATACACACACATACACACACACACACACACACACACACACACACATACACACACACACACAAAGACATCGTCGTAAAAACAGTAAATTAGTATTGTAGGGACTCTAAAACGTGTTTATTCATTAAAAACTCACCATCGATATTTTTGACCAAAGACAATACCTTCCTTACGGAAGGTAAAAAAGAATTAGGTATCGTGATACTTTTCAACATAAGTATAAAACTTGATGACAAACAAAATTACTAAACAATTGATCATTATATTTAACATTTATATTTATAATTTTCATGTATTTATATATCTCTGAAGATGGTTTGAATTATTAAACCGAAATCGATTAGAATAATTGTATATATATTTATTTTATTATAATAATTGTGATACATCAAGAGAAATTATAATAAAAAGTTGTGGCCAGCACAATACCTCTCGCCATTTTCATTTTATTTTGCATAGGGCGCGAGCAGTCATGTGACTTTGGCCTTGGCAAGCAGATATGGAGCCCCGTGTTAGAATGACATCTAGTAATAATGTACATAGGTGTGAAGTATCATAATTTTTCATTTAAAACATCATTATTTTTCAAATCCATGTGGATTATTTTCCTCGACAAATATATTCCATACTATTGATGACAAATAAACATCAGAATTTTTTGAAATTGTGAATGAAAAATTATGAAAATTGTAACATCTATGTAAATAACTACTAGCCGTCATTCTGACACGGATCCTCATATCTGCGTGCCAAGGCCAACAAAGTCACATGACTGCTCGCGCCATATAAGTAACGAACTTAACATTTCTTGTACACACAAATAATTGAAATTGTATCTCTTCTTTCGTTCTATAAGGAATTTTGTCCTACTCTTCTAATATGTTCAAAATTCTTCAAATTCATTGACAGTATTAGCGGTATTTCTTAAAGATATATGTAATATTAACATACCTATAATTTAAATACATATTTAATTAATAATACAATAATATATATATTAAATTTACTCGTACCTCCCAGAAAAATCTGATTTTTGACACTGACATTTTGCATTTATCTGTTAATTATAAACATTTCAATATCAACTGGTTTTTAGGCAACGAGATTATTCTTTATTATTAAATACTATATCTCCAAACCTATACGAGATATAATAATAAAAAAAATGTGTCAGATTGAGAATTTAATTTTCTTTCATATTACCAAAATTTTTCAAAAAATAGTATTTAGAAGATTTTTTTTTTTAAGAATCTGCTACTTCCGGTTGTCCAATTGTTACCAAAACCTTTTCAGATCTTCCCATGAATGACCGATTGGGAAATACGTAGTTAAACAAATATTAAGTCTTATAGTTTTTGAGTAATCATCCTTCCAACATCCCACCACATACATACAGCATACATACACACGTACATCCACACACACACACAGAGAGAGACATCATCGTAAAAATGTTAAAATCGGATTGTAGGGACCTTAAAACGTACATATTCACTGAAATTTGGCTTAAATAAATGTATAATCACGGCATATTACAGTCTGCTTTGTACACAGATATCTGTAATGATGACTGACATATTCGTGTCATGCGGTTGTTCACTAATTAACTAGAAATGGATCTGAAGAATATTACAGATGAGGGTGGTTGAACGATTTTACTTATTTACAGAATTACACGAAAATATACACTAATTGTATTTACATATGTGTGTACCGTGTGTAGTATTTATACTGGGGTTCAGATATTTGCAATGAATGTAAAAGCATTCTTACGTTTGCAGATAAATGAAATAAAAAATGAAATAAACCAACACCAAATACCTAATTTTGGGTATGGCGAATTTCGAGATCTATTCGTACGTATCATCATCCCTTCTTACTCATTATAAACAAGAAAATATCAAGAAACAAATTTATAAATGGAGATATATATGTATCTATATTTTATATGGAAGCAGTAAATTAAACAATGTACAATAAAAATTATGTTTATATTTCAATATGTTGAAAATAAAAGTAAATAATAAAATTATTATACATATAAGGTGTTCAAAAATAAATATTTCAAAATTCGCAAAATTCAGGCTATGGGTCTTGAAGTATACAGTTTTGGCCGGACGAAAATTTTAGTAAAAACTATACTACAGTTATTATCGGTTAATATGTAGTTAGTCAAATAAATTAGTTATACATACTTACTAGAATTGGATTAGGTAATTACCATCAAGTACAGTACAAATTTTCCAAATCCAATAAATCTCTAATCCTAGCTAACCCAGAAAAATTCAAATTATATTTTATAAATAGCCAAATAATTAAAATCACTATTATACACGTACCTAACGTTTTTACCTTCCGTCACCTTTAGGTAAGGAAGGTATTTTCTTTGGTCAAAAAAATCGATAGCGAGTTTCTAATGAATAAACACGTTTTGGGGTCCCTAGAATACGATTTTACTATTTTTACGATTATGTCTGTATGTATGTGCGTGTGTATGAACGTGACGATCGTTTCGGATCGCATAACTCCAATACCACACGATTCTAAAAATTATATTTTTTTCGTATTTCTCAAGTTTAGATCCATATGCAGATGTGATTAAATTTTGGTTATAATTGGTTCACCGGAAGTACAATCATTTGCAACTTTTAACAGTTTTTCTTGAAAAAAGCAGTTAAATATCCTTTATTGACAATTAATGTTATCATAACTTAAAGAATATATTATTCTCTATATGACTGGATTACATTTTATACTTCATATTCAATAGATATAGATTTATATAAAGAATTCTAAAGATATTAAATTTCATAAATCAGCCAGCTATGCTACTCACGGAAACTGCTAATATATTCAGATAATTCAAATTGACAGATATCAGTATCAATAGGTGTGACAGAGTTGAGGATGTTGAGATAGATGTTGAGAAGACACGGAAAGATAGGGTAAGGAATCAAAGGATAAGGGAAATGGCTTGAGTGATACAAATGTCATGAGTAGAGATGAAGAATATATTGGAAGAAGAATGAATAGCTTAGTAGTAGAAGGCAGAAGAAACAGAGGAAGACCAAAGATAAGATGGAAGAACTGTATTGCGTAGTACTTGAGAGAAAAGGAACTGAATGAGGACGACACGCAAAACAGAAATAACTGGAAGAAGAAAATAAAAAATAACGGCCCCTAACGAATGGGAAAAGCTAAAGAAGCAGATGTCAGTGTCAAGTGCAATTTACATAGTTTGTTTATGAAATAATTTTACTGAAAATATAGGTTCTTTTGCAAGAAAATTTATGTATGGAATTTGTACGTAACACAAAATTGACGGAAGGCAATGTGCTGGCCACATTAGATTTTTTATGTATTGTAGTATACAGAGTGTTCATTTTAAATGGCCACCATTACTATCTTGGGAGCTACAAAGACGTTTAAGTGGCAAATAATTTCTATTTTACAGGACAGATGGATCTCAAAATACGGGACCTAACTTTTTACCTCTCGCTACCCTTGGTAAGGGAGGTATAGGGATCGTGCTAAAAATCGCATATCGAGATTTGGTAAATGACCACGTTTTAAGGTCTCTAGAATCCAATTTTAACATTTTCACGATAATATCTACGTGTGTGTTTGTGTGTGTGGTGGGAGGGGGGTTTAATGGTCGACATATTAGGTCCTCAACGAGTATTCCCGCCGCACTTGTGAGGACCGTTACCGACATATGGTGACGGACCTCATACGAACAACTTGTTTATCTCAATTGACTCGTGAAGTAAGTCATACTGTGCGAGGTTAGCTTAAGTATACATAGTACTAGGTATATGTAACCTACCACATCCATGCTAATTGATTTTCCTTACTATCCACTGACACCAATAACACAACTTTTTGTAAATGTCCTCATACTCTGGTCATTCGATTCGGACCTCATATTTTTTTCCGGCGGGTGAAATATGACTTTAACTTCTTACCTATAGATGGGTATAATATTACTAGCAGATAACTTCACTGCATTTCGTATACATAAACGTGCACATGAAATATTTATGGATACATTTTATCTGAAAAAAATAAGTGTAATTTATATGAAAATTGTGTTTCTTTTTAAATAACGCCTTTCTCATAGATTTATGCTCTTCACCTATGTATTTGCAAAACCCAAAAACATAGTTTTGACAGAAACCATGGAATAATAATTTGATTTAAATGTCAACGTCACTGGGTAACTATTAGAGCAGAGGACAGTGCAGTAGATAATTAGAAATCTGTAACTCTACGACATACGTCATTATTATTTGTAATGTATTAGAAAGTAATGTCACCATTTACGTATATCTGTCACACAACAGAAACTGTGTAGACATACGTCAAGTAATCTTTCTCTTTCTAACATGAAATGTTGCGAAGTTACTACTGTATAAAGTGTTGTGTATTCTTTCTACGAACAAATGACCATGAATAGTCATCTTTCGTGAACCAAAGCATAGCACATTTTTTTTTAAATTTACTTCAATGATTTTGCAAAAGATAGCGCTGCAAGTTGGATGGGCCATTGAATTAAATCAGTTAAAGGTGACTAAACCAAAGTGATGCGGAAAAATATATAATAGACCAATTAAAAGATAATCAAAAGATTCTCCCAAATCAAAACGGCTAACTAATTAGAAATGAAAAACACTTAACGGACAAAATCAATTAGAAATTAGAACGAATAAAGTTAAACGAAAACAAATTATTAGAAAACCTTAATGTCATAATATATATTTTAAATAATGTGGCAAGTCTTTGTAACAGCAAATTGGGAGCACGAGATATTTCAGAAATGAAATGTTACAATTTCTTTATGAATCAGATTGCTATATCAGCCAATATCAGCGTGGCAGCTTAATAAAATATCACTGCTTGTATAGTTTGGTTCACGAAAGATGACTATTCAAGGTTATTTAAAAGCCGTTTGATATAATAGTACTTGCAGATAACTTCACTGCATTTCGTATGCATAGTCGTGCAACATGAAATATTTTTGGATAAGTTGAACTGAAAAAAAGTGTAATTTATTTGAAAATTGTTTCTTTTTTAAATAATGCATTTTTCGAAGATTTATGTTCTTCGCATATGTTTTTGGAAAACTCAAAAACATAAACTTGACATAAACCATGGAATAATAATTTGATTTACACTTCAGCGCCACTGGGTAAACTTTAGCACAGAGGGCAGTGTAGTAGCTAATTAGATATGTAACTTTACGACTTACGTTATTATTATTTGTAGTGTGTTATAAAGTAATGCCATTATTTACGTATATCCGTCACACAACGTATATTATATAGACATACGTTAAATAATCTTTCTCTTTTTAACATGAAGTGTAGCTAAGCTACTGTTGTATACGGTGCTGTGTATTCTTTTCTCGTACAAGTGACCTTGAATAGTCATCTTTCGTAAACCAAACTATAATATCTTCCATACTGTATACATTTATTTCAGTTGGGGGATAAAATTTAAAAAAAAAGTTAGATTGCAAATATATGAAATTTTGTAAAAAGTTTTAAAATAATGAAGATTATTGTAATGTCTACCGAAAACATTAATCTATTAATATATTTTAAAACAGTATATGAAAATATCTTGGATTGGGGCGCCAATTCACGTCTCTAGGCACGTGTCTCATTGGGTAATCCGCCACTGTCCTTTTTATAATACTAAAACTAGTTTATGAACCATAACTACATGAAAAAATCTGTTGTGGCCAGCACAATACCTTCCGTCATTCTCGTGTATAATGTATAAATTCCATAATTTTTCTTACAAAAGATTCTAAATTTCCAGTAAAATTATTTCATAAACAAACTATTCAAATTGCACTTGATACTCGCACCTTCTTCTTCTTTAGCTTTTCCCATTCGTTAGGGGGTCGCTATTTTTGCATGACGTTCTCATTCAGTTCCGTTTCTCTCAAATCTTCCGCAATACAGTCCTTCCATCTTATCTTTGGTCTACCTCTGTTTCTTTAACTAAACTATTCATTTTTGTTCCTTTAATTCTTCATTTCTCCTCATGACATGTTCAAACCAATGTAATCGTCTTTCTTGTATCTTTCTAAAAACTTGTAACACTAGAGTTATTTTCTTACCGTATCTTTCCCTGTATTCCCCAATATCTACTTCAACACCCTCATATCTGCCACATGAATTTACTTTTTATTGATACTGACATCTGTCAATTTGAATTATATGAATATATTACTAGATCCCAAGTTTGGCATAGCTGGCTGAATTACAAAATTTAATTTCTTTAAAATTCTTTAACTCTGTATCTATTAAATATGAAGTATAAATTGTAATCAAATCGTATAGAGAATAATATATTCTTTAAGTTGTAATAACGTTAAATGTCAATAAATCAAATTTAACTGTTAAATCTTCAAATGAGACTATTTCCGGTTGACCAATTATAACCAAAATCTAATCAGTTGTTCTTCTGGATGTAAACTTGAGGAATACGAAAAAATTATAATTTTTGGAATCGTGGTATTGAAGTTATTGGATCCGGAAATTTTGTTACACACACACAGACACACAGACACACATACATACAGACATCATCGTAAAAATGGTAAAATCGTATTATATGGACCCTAAAACGTGCTTATTCAGTAAAAACTCATCATTGAATTTTTTGACCAAAGACAATACCTTCCTTACCTAAAGGTAACGGAAGGTAAAAAATGACTGCAATAATTATAAGCAATGATAATAAAATATCACATTGATATTGTGTTTTATTCCCAAAGCCATCTCATTCTTGATGAAATTATAACATTTTATTTCTGAAACATCTCGCGCTGCCGATCTGCTGTTACATCCAATTTAATTATTTTAAATGTAAAAATTTTAAACATTTGATACAGGGTGAAAAATTAATCAAATACGATTTATTTGGATCAAATTGACGCTTCGGTCATACTATCACTATCCTCAGGGCTATTCAAAATCAGAAAATAGTTATTCTATTACAAAAACACAACATGATAATAAATTATAATGCCAATAACAAAAGATTAATAATAAATTTTAAATAGCGTTTTAAAAATACCCGCCATAAAAACAAGGGTTGAATGAAATGTAAATGAGGACCAAGATATGTTGTAAAAATCACAATAGTTACAGAAAAAACAGCTAAAATAATATTACACAAACTAATATTCTCATGGATCATATATAAACATTCATTGAGATCCATATACGAATAGAATTGTTATAAATTAGTTAACAAAAATGGCCAGAATATGAGGACCACAAAATAATATTATAAAATCACAGGCATTATAGAAATAATAAATGAAATAATATTTACTACCAATGTAAAAGACTTACAAACAAATATGACCAGAATATGAGGACCACGAAAAAGTATTATAAAATCACAATTGTTATAGAAATATAAAATAAATAAATATTTCATCACGGCATATTACCCATTGCTGGGTGTGCCAATCTATTTTGCACACAGATTTCGGTAATGATGAAATATTTGTACCGTGCGGGCGCTTACCAGGCGTCATCTCACGGGCACTCATAGCTGGTGTGAAGAGTGCACCATAGGGGTCAGTATTGTGCCATTAAAATAATAAATGAATAACACTTATTACATAATCCAATAATCTTATAGGTCATATATTAGCATACATTGAAAGTCATATACCTATAGAAATGTTATAAAGCTGTAAATAAACATATAGAATTCTTATAAATGTGTTAACAAATTTGTAAAATAGTTACATTACCTTCCATCAATAATTCAGTGTATTATGTACAAATTCCATATATAAATTTTCTTGCAAAAGATTATATATTTCCAGTAAAATTATTTCATAATCAAACTATATAAATTGCACTTGACACTGACAACTTCTTCTTTAGCTTTTCCCACTTATTAGTGGTCGCTATTCTTGAATTTTCTCATCCACTCATTCAGTGGCGGATTTACGCATAGGCACAGTAGGCACGTGCCTCCGGCGGCAAATTTTCGGCGACGGCAAATTTTCAGAGCGGCAAATTTTTTTAATCATCAAGGTTAATCCGTCGATAGTCATAATTTGAAATATGACTAGAATTAGTATATAATATTCACTACAAATCGTAAAATTTGAATGTAAATTACAAGTCATAGGTAACCACATTGAAATAACGACGATAATTGAATTTAAAGTTGACACTGAAATGCAGTGCTTTTGATGGAGCTTAACAGTAGTTTCACTGAACAAGTAGAAATTATTATTAGGGGGTTCAACCCCCCCCCCCCCCCCATCGGTTATATTTTGCCACGTTTGATATTAAGCTGGATATCATTTTCTTACAAAATTGGGGGATTATGTACATACTTAAAATAAAAACCAAAAATGGGCCACAATGCCGGTGGGAACACGATTGCCAGTCGTCCCGTATATACGGAATTGTCCCCTATTTCAGCTAACATTTGAGTGTCCCGTAAAGTACTGTTCGGGACGCCCAATTGTCCCGTGTTTTGTGAGGAACGCAATTTAACATTTAATTTTTATACATTTTATTTTGAACAGTTCAATAGAATAATGATATTGTTACTACTCAGTAATATAATATTTTAATTTAATGCAACATTGTATTTTCTGTTTTTATAGTTATTGCTTATGCTCCCATCTCGCATCATAAAGTCTAGTAGAAGGGGCAACTATACGCTTTTGGAGCGTACGAGGTGTGTTCAAAAACTATCGCGAATTTTATCAAATAAGTTATTTCATTTCTACTCGTACTTCTTTGATAAAAACATTTTATGACAATGACAAATTTTAAATGAATTATTTTTTTCTACGTTCCGTCGCCTTTAGATAAGAAAGATATTGTCTTGCTCAAAAAATTCATAGTCAGTTTTTAACGAATAAGCACATTAGGTAAAAATCGAAGACGATCCAAAACACGTGCAAGCAAAGCAGCTGTCAACAAGTAAGTGAACATTCAAAATGGCCGAGCTTGTCGACATAAGTGAGAGACATGAGTACCAACATAAAGCCACAAAAAGATCGAAATTCGAATATACGTAACCCGCGAAAATTCAAAATTCGCGATAGTTTTTGAACACACCTCGTACATACGCGTTTTTGTCATAAAATATGGATTTTAATTTTTAAGAATTTGTTAAATTTGCTTCATTGTAAAGAACTCTATATTACCTTACAATGCATTAAAACACGTTTGACCTTGAAAATTTTCAAAAAATCGCCTGCGGCGCATAGTTTTTTTTATCATACATTTTTCACGCAACCCTACAAGAAATAACCCCCCCCCCTCCCCTCAAAAGAAACCAATAGCTATGTTAGTGCTCAATACGCACTTTTCTAAAAAAAAAAAAAGGGGCGGCATTTTATCTGTGCCTACGGGCGGCAAAAGTATTAATCCGCCCCTGCACTCATTTCTATTTTGCTTGTTGTCCCCATTCAGTTCCTTTTATCTCAAGTCCTTCGCAATACAGCCTTTCTACCTTATCTTTGGTCTTTGTCTGTTTCTTGTACCTTCTACTATTTAGCTGTTCATTCTTCTTCCAATATATTCTTCATCTCTCCTGTATCTTTATAGAGTTAAAGGATTATTAAGATGTTAAATTTCATAGATCAGCCAGCTATGCTAACCATGGAAACTGCTAATATATTCAGATAATTCAAATTGACGTATGTCAGAATCAATGAAAAGAAATTGAATGTGGCAGAGACGATGATGGGGAAGACACGGAAAGATAGGGTAAGGATAGAAAGGGTAAGGGAAATGGCTCGAGTGATAGAAGTTTCAAAAAAGATACAAGAGAGACGATTACATTGGTTTGAACATATCATGAGGAGAGATGAAGAATATATTGGAAGAAGAGTGAATAGCTTAGTAATAGAAGGTAAACGAAACTGAAGACCAAAAATAAGATGAAAGGACTATATTGCGAAAGGCTTGAGAGAAAAGGAACTGAATGAGGACGACACACAAATGAAAAAAAAATTATGGAATTTGTACATAATATACAGGATTGCGATTGACGGAAAGTATTGTGCTGGCCACATCAGATTTTTAAATATAGTTTTGTAGTACAGTAATTACGAAAATTGTTTTAGATTTTGAAATAATTTGAAGTATTTTTTGTAATATTTATCTATCTATGAATAACATTTTCACAATTTGAGTTGTGACATTGGCTTCATTGCCTACAATACATTTATACTTGGCAATGAAAACGATAAGGATTGATAAGGAGTTTTATGTACACCTACGTGTGTTCTAGAACAGCGAAAAATGTATATTTAAACTAGAAATTTCTACTATGAATAAAAGATTACATTGTTAAACAGGTGAAAAGATAGAGATGTATTTTATATTAAAATTTTACTCACAGTATTTAACAACTGTAAAAGAAAGTGTTTTAAATTTAAATATTTTCAGTTAGACAGCAAAAGAAATAAATAAATACCGAGCTAAATACATTTATCATTTTTTGTAATCAATCTGCTTTTCATTATAAATATTTTCTGTTGACCGTAAACCAAGCCCTAAACATACATATAAATATGAATTATTTGAAGGAAGGGGTAATTAAAGGTGGGCGCTTGAATAACTTATTTAGTCACACCCGGCGGGTCACGTTCGTGTTACGTAATAGGCTACTTGGATGCCAATTTTTTATTTAATATTTTTTAATAGTAGATTAAAACTTGCTACACATATTTTTTCTTTTGGCAAAATTTGGCTAGAAAAAATTAATGAAATTTCAATATTTAACTTACCGCAAAGTATGACGTAGAACTACACCGCACCAATGCCATAGCACCGGTACGCCCCATAGCAACGGTGGCAACGGCATGTACGGGTAATTTAAACATGACAGATCACCTGTTCGACGTTTGAACAATAGTTTGGAGATTAATATTTTAGTTTGTTTTTTTGTACGACTATAAGCTAAGTTAAAATCCTTCCGAATCCTGCTTAACAAATCGAAATACATAATAAAAATAACAGAAAGCACGAAAATTACAAATAACAAACAAGAGAGACAGAAAGAGAGAAAAATTAAATAATTCAAATTAAAATTTCCTCGCACGCCATGTACAGGTTACATTCTTAAATATGCTTGCATTTCTCCAGTTCAAAATAATAACGTCACAGAAAATGTTCTTTCTTAATTTACTAAAAAAACATAATTTTTTTAAATACAATTTATATTTTTAAGTACGTTTTCAACATAACATTAGGTATATAGTGATACAAATCGGATTTTCCGTACCCCGCAAGTAGCATTGTTTCTATGTTCATTTAAGCCTGTTTGACACAGTCAGAAGTTGTTATCAAATTGGTAATAGGACGCTTTATTCCATTCCAAATATCACTATATATAATAAATTTGGTATCATATTTGTTAACTAAATTATGATGCTTTTAAACGGGTATAAAGATATATATATCTTTAGTGAAATCAGAACATGTATGTATACAATTTTGGGTACAACCATAAAACTCGTTTCATGCAAAAATAAATGACATATTTCGACATACTAATAATAACAAGAATGTAAAGTAAAATATGGAAATTAAGACAACAAATTTTAAATGAAAAGTCTGACGTGGGCAGCACATTAGCTTTCGTCAGTTTAACGTATTTTGTACAAATTCCGTACAGAAAGTTTCTTCCAAAAGATTTTATATTTCCAGTACATTACCTTCCGTCGGTTCTATGTATTTTGTAGGTACAATTTCCATACAGAAAGATTCTAGCAAAAGTGATTTCATATTGGATGCTACACAACCCACAACACAATATACTCCCACTACACGGGTAATGGTTTGCTTAAAAAGTCAATCTAACAAAACATATACTACGTACATACTCGTATAATACAGCATACAACACAAACACAATAAGTATTAAATAAGTTCAAAACAGCAGTAAAAATTAAAACAACAATACACAAAACACTAACGGCCGAATTCACCATTAATCCGTTGATTAATAATCAGTTGATTATGGAATAAAGCTGATTTGTAGATCAACGTATGTTCTAATTCATCAACTTGATTTGTGAATCAAGGAATCATGATCAACTGATTCACAGTTTTGTTTTGGTTTTTGACAGTTAATGTAACTGTCATGGAATTTTATTTGTGGTAATTGTACTTTCCGTTAAAAAGGTATTGATATGTAAGTTTTTCATTTATTTATAAAATATATTTTATAATTTTCCTATAATAATGTTATATTTTTATTATGATATAGGTAGAAATTACACTGATTCCAATAAAGGAGTGTTTTTAAATATAGTAAAAATGAAAGATGTAAAAGTATAGTTAAAAATAATAAAACCAATGCGGTTCTAAATAATGATAAAGAAGAAGAATGAGGCAAAGTTACACATGGGTACAACAGCTAACATAGCTATAAATGTCAAAATTAGGATTCAAAGATGTGATCAGTCCTTAATTCATGGAATATGTCTAATCAGTTGATCATTGATTTTGATTAGTAGATTAGCTTGATTTTTAATGGTGAATTGGATTGATTTAGGATCAGCGTTAATCTGTAAATCAACTTATGATTAAGGAATGGTGAATTCGGCCGTAAGAGTAAAAAAATCTGTTGTGGCCAGCACAATACCTCTCGCCATTTTCATTTTATGTTGCATAGGGCGCGAGCAGTTATGTGACTTTGTTGGCCTTGGCAAGCAGATGTGGGGGCCCGTGTCAGAATGAGAGCTAGTAATATACATAAGTTTTCATTCGAAACATTATGATTTTCCAAATCCATGTGGATTATTTTCCTCGACAAGTATATTCCATACTAATGGACGACAAATAAACATCATAATATTTTGAAATTTTGAATGAAAAATTATGACATATGACAATTGTGACATCTATGTGAATAACTACTAGCCGTCATTTTGACACGGATCCTCATATCTGCTTGCCAAGGCCAACAAAGTCACATAACTGCTCGCGCCCTATAAGTACACACAAATAATTGAAATTGTTTCTCTTCTTTCGTTCTATGAGAAATTTTATCCTAATATGTTCAAAATTTTTCAAATTCATTGACGGTATTAGCGGTATTTCTTAAGGATATATGTAATATTAACATACCTGAAATTTAAATACATAATTAATAATACAATAATATATATTAAATGTACTCATACCTCCCAGAAAAATCTGACACTGACATTTTGCATTTGTCAATTACAAAAATTTAAATATCGCAACTGTTTTTCGGGCAACGAGATTTAATACAACAGATTATTCTATATTATTATATACTATATCTCCAAACCTATACGAGATAGAATAAAAAATTTAAATGTATTAGATTGAGAATTTAATTATCTTTAATGTTTGTAGTAACAAATTTTCAAAAAATAATATTTAGAATTTTTTTTTTTTAGAAACTACCACTTCCAGTTATCCAATTGTTACCAGAACCTATTCAACTCTTCCCATTATTGTTAGATTGAGGAATCCGTAGTCAAACAGGTGTTTAGGGTTATAGAATTTGAGAAATCGTGCCTCCAACAACCACACACACACACACACAGACACATCCACACACACACACACACAGACATCATTGTAAAAATGTTAAAATCGGTTTCTATGGACCTTAAATCGTGCTTATTCAGTAAAATCTGGATATGCGATTTTTAGCATGAATCCAATACCTCTCTTAGCGAGAGGTAAAAATGCAGCAAAATAAAAAAATCTGATGTGGCCAGCACAATACCTTCCGTCAATCCTGTGTATTATATACAAATTCCATACATAAATTTTCTTGCAAAAGATTCTAAATTTCCAGTAATATTATTTCATGCAAATGGCACTTGACACTGACATTTTCTTCTTCTTTAGCTTTTCTCATTCGTTACGGGTCGCTAATTTTTATTTTTTTCTTCCATTCATTTGTTTTGCGGGTCATCCTCATTCAAAATTTCATTTTTTGGTATTTTATGATTCCTTTTCTCGGCAACTGAATTTCACACCCCTGATAATAAATAAACCACATGAAATAAGAAAATCATGATATTTTGAATGAAAAATTATGACATTTGTCAGTTATGGACGTAATTATTAGCTGTCATTTTGACACGAGTCCACATTCGTATCTGTTTGCCAAAGTCAGTAAAGTCACGTCACTGCACGCGCCCTACACATAAAAGATCCTATATTTCCAGTTAAATTATTTAATAAAACTATGCGAATTGCACTTGACACTAACATCTTCTTCTTCTTTAGTTTTTCCCATTCGTTAGGGGATCGCTATTTTTTATTTCCTTTTTCTACTAATTTTTGTTTTGCGTGTCGTCCTCATTCAGTTCCTTTTCTCTTCTTTCATCTTATATTTGGTCTTTCTATGTTTCTTCCACCTTCTGTTATAAGCTATTCATTCTTCCAATATACTCATCTGTCCTCATGACATGTTCAAACCAATGTAATCTTCTCTCTTATATCTTTCTAGAAACGTTCAACACTACAGTTATTTCCCTTACTCTTTCATACATTTACTATTTATTGATACTGACATCTGTCAATTTGAATTACCTGAATATATTAGCAGTTTCCATGGTTAAGTTAGCATAGCTGGCTGAATTATAAAATTTATTATCTTTATAATTCTTTAACTCTGTTGAATATGAAATATAAAATGCAATCAAATCGTATAGAGAATAATATATTATAATAACATTTAACTGAGTTTTTCAAGAAAAACTGTTAAAAACTTCAAATGAGGGTACTTCCGGTTGACCAATTATAACCAAAATCTAATCAAGTCTGCATCTGGTTGTAAGGAAGAGGAATACGCAAGAATTGTAATTTTTGGAATTCTAATATTGGAGATATCGTGCACGAAACGGCGGTCCACACACACACACATACAAATACACACACACATACGCACACACGAACACACACACACACACACACATACAAATACACACACACATACGCACACACGAACACACACACACACACAGACACACACACACACATACAGACATCATCGTAAAAATAGTAAAATCGTATTGTAAAGACCCTAAAACGTGCTTATTCAATGAAAACTCACCACCGAATTTTTTGACCAAAGACAATACCTTCCTTACCTATAGGTGACGGAAGGTAAAAAACTGATGTGGCTGTCAATACCTTCCGTCAATCCTGTGTATTATGTACGAATTCCATACATAAATTTTCATGCAAAAGATTCTAAAATTTTGGTATTTTATGATTCCCTTTCTCGGCAACTGAATTCCATACTCCTGATAACAAACAAACTATGTGAAATAAGAAAATCATGAAATTTTGCTCGACATTTTGAATGAAAAATTATGACACTTGTCAGTTATGGACATATTTAATTGCTGTCATTTTGACACGCGTCCGTATATCTGCTTGCCAAAGTCATGTCACTGCACGCGCCCTATACATAAATTTTCTTGCAAAAGATCTTATATTTCCAGCAAAATTATTTCATAAACAAACTATGCAAATTGCACTTGACACAGACATCTTCTTCAGTTTTTCCATTTGTTAGATTTTTATTTTCTTCTTCCACTTATTTTTGTTTTGCGTGTCGTCCTCATTCAGTTCCTTTTCTCTCAAGTCTTCCGAAATACAGTCCTTCCATCTTATATTTGGTCTGCCTATGTTTCTTCCACCTTCTATTACTAAACTATTAATTTTTCTTCCAATATATTCATCCTCATGACATGTTCAAACCAATGTAATCGTCTCTCTTATATCTTTCTAGAAACATTGAAGTTATTTCCCTTATTCTTTCATTAATTTACTATTTATTGATACTGACATCTGCCAATTTGAATTACCTGAATATATTAGCAGTTTCCATGATTAAGTTAGCATAGCTGGCTGATTTATGGAAGTTATTATCTTTATAATTCTTTAACTCTATATCTGTTGAATATAAAATATAGAATGCAATCAAATCGTATGGAGAATAATATATTCTTTAAGTTATAATAATATTTAACTGAGTTTTTCAAAAAAAAAAACTGTTAAAATCTTCAAATGAGGATACTTCCGGTTGACCAATTATAACCAAAATCTAATCAAGTCTTCATATGGTTGTAAGGAAGAGGAATATGCAAGAATTGTAATTTTTGGAATTCTAGTATTGGAGATATCGCGGCAGAAACCGCGGTCACACACGAACACACACACGCACACACGTCCACAGATACATACAGACATTATCGTAAAAATAGTAAAATCTTATTGTAAAGACCCTAAAACTTGCTTATTCAATGAAATGGAATTTTTTTACCAAAGACAATGCCTTCCTTACCTAGAGGTGACGGAAGCTAAAAAGCAACCAAACTTCAAGCGAATACATGATGTAGCTAGCACATCATGCAATTTTAATTTATTTTAGTAAATACTTACACATTTACCAGTAATGAAAATGTATTAAATTTCTTTGTATAATAATGTATCTATTGTTCATATTTTCTACTCGAAAGTCTTACCGTTATATTAATTCAAATTTATATTGTGACATTGACGTTTATTTCTTGTAATTTGAAATGATTAGTTTTTTGAGAGTGACGTCAATTAGATACATTTGTATATCTCAACTGTGTAACCAAAGAGATGTTTATATATATATATATATATATATATATATATATATATATATATATATATATATATATATATATTAATTGCGACTGTAATTAGTTAAGGAAACTGGATAGTGGGTTTGACAGTCAGAAAATTGTAGGCTTAAGTGGAGTACACTCTTTTTAATTTGTCAAGCTTTCGGTTATAATTTTAACCTTATTCAGGACACTGTAATACAATAATGAAAACATACAATACGATCAAAAATAGTTTAGGTAATAAGTACTCACATTTTCAAAAAAAAATCTCAACTAATGTGAGTACTTATTACCCAAACTATGATCATATTGTAAGTCTTTATTGTATTACAGTGTCCTAAAGATGGTTAAAATTATAACCGAAAGCTTGACAAATTAAAAAGAGTGTACTTCACTTAAGCCTACAATTTTCTGACTGTCAAACCCACTATCCAGTTTCCTTATATATATATATATATATATATATATATAAACCGTGTGTCCCAAGCAAACCTTGACATAGGCGTTTAACATGGGAAAACAGTTTTTTGTAAATAAAAAGTGTCCGGCAGAAAATTAAGTCATGATATTTAATATAATAGTACATTACCTCCTGTACGTTATTTAACACTAATTACTTTATTATCATTGCATAAATTAAAGAAAATTATAAATAAATGTCAATAAATATTTGTTTTAATATTTTATTATGTAATATAAAAATATTTTTAAATGTCATTGTAGCTGAATGGTTAGCGTGTATGCCCGTGGAATAAAATATTTTTTGTAGGTTGAAGTTCAAATCTCCATCAAGCTAAACTTTTCATTATGAGATAATATGGATGAATTAGTTAAATAATTACAAATAAGTTTCTATCACGATATAATAGTAATTTCAATGGAAGTAGTAACCGACAAAAGTAAGATTTTAAGCTATACCACATGCTTTTCCTTTATAAATACAGTAAAAATACAAAACATACACATATTCATTGTGTTATTACCATGTATTATTAAGATCAAAAGAAAGAATTATGCATTTTTATTAAATCCATATTTTGATTGTTGTAATCAATTTTTGTCATTGTTAAAACCAATTATTTTTATTTAAAATAATGTTATCCATTTCAATATCTATCTTCTATTTTCAATTACATTAATGTAAAAATAAGCTTTTTCTATAAAAACATATTTAAAGTATTTCTCTTTTCGTGTCAACAATGTGTTCATTGTTTGGTTTTTTGTTTTGTTTATATCAAATATTCGTGTCAAAACGAATTTCTTAAACGTTAACGATCGTAATTCGTAATTAATTCATAAATAAAAAATAAATAATGAAAAGTTTAGCTTGATGGAGACTCGAACCCCAACCTGCAAAAATTCTTTCATTCCACAGCCAGACACGCTAACCATTCAGCCACAATGACAATTGCAAATATTTTTTATTACATAATAAAATATTGAAACAAATATTTATTGACAGTTATTTATAATTTTCTTTAATTTATGCACTGATAATGCTGTAATTAGTATTAAATAACGTACAGGAGGTAATGTACTACTATCATGTTCCATTGCATGGCTTAATTTTCTGCCGGACACTTTATATTTCCAAGAAACTGTTTTCCGCCTATGCCAAGGTTTGTTTGGGACACACGGTATATATATATATATATATATATATATATATATATATATATATATATATATATATATACAGGGTGTCCCTTAACTTGGTGCACAAACTTTAAGGGCATATAATACTGATCAAAATGAGTAAAAAAAGCTCAGTCAAAATGTGTCCGATCTTTAATAGTTTCCCAGATATAACGCAGTGAAAAATGAGTTTTTACGAGATTTACCTTTGCTATCTCAAAAACTATAAGAATTACGATTTTGATTAATTGAGACTTTTTGTTTACCTTTGAGAGGTAATCTTAGATGGCCTTTTGTTATTTTATAAAAATCAAAAGTGAAATGTTGTGGCGACCTTGGTCAATATTTAATTTTCATATAACTACGTAACTATAAGAAATTGAGAAAAATGTTTCATATAAAATTTTATTGTTTTTTATAGTCTTTTTACTGACATAGACAAAATTTTATTCGATCGTTATCTTTGTCAGTTTTTCTTAGATTTTTCGCTTTTCTCGGAAACAGTTGAAGATCATTCCTATGTTGATGAAGCTTTTTTATTCATTTTGGTCAGTACTATATGCCCTTAAAGTTTTTGCTCGAAGTTAAGGGACACCCTGTATATATATATATATATATATATATATATATATATATATATATATATATATATATATATATATATATAAATCGTAGACTGCGGGAGTTATTAAAATGGATACCTGTATAAATTAATTTATAAAATATATGGGAAAAGGATCAACGCATATCCGTGGAAAATTTAATAATCTTTAATTTTTATAATTACATAAATCGCGAAAAAATTACATTTAAAGGGTTTTTCAAAGAAAAACTATTCTGAGCTTCGAGGAAAGTGCCATTTCCGGTTATCCCATTTCCACCAAATTCTAATGGGCTCTTTCCATATTAGAGTAAAGCAAGAATGTGTATGTTTTCAAAATTTTCTGAATGATAGTATTTGAGGTAGAGCGTAAAGAAGATACACACATACCACATACACAAACATCCACAGACATAATCGTGAAAATGTTAAAATTGGATTCTAAGCACTCTAAAACGTGCTTATTTACCAAAATCTCGATATGTGATTTTTATCATTATCCCTATACCTCTCTTAGCGGGAGATAAAAACAACCTAACTTTTTAAACGTCAGTTTGACGGTTACATCTACAGAACACTAACATTGACATTGCCGCCAACGCAAATTGACAGTCTCACCCCAAACATGGATTGGCTAAAGAATGAGTCACGTGTGTGTCCGTAAATATATATCCATACAAAATGTAGTTACCGTAGATAATTTCTATATTATTAAAGATACAATAAAATTCTATAAGACAATCTTGTAGGAGACCAAGGGGAACATCTGATTCTGATTCTGCCAGAGTATTTCGGAATTCTGATTTGGGATTAAAAATAGAAAATAATTCAGCAGAACTTTTTCCACACAAGAGTTACATTTTAGCAGATTCCGCTTATAAGAATACTAATTATGTATTAACACCATTAAGAGATAATGGTCATTTATCATGGATTCAGAAACTGTATAAGTTTAAACATTCATCAACTCGCGTATACATTGAACAGTCATTTGAATTATTAAAAGGACGATTAAGGATTTTGAAAATGTAAATATTTATAGAACTGAACTAATTCCACCATTAAATTCTAGCTTGTTGCGTCCTACATAATATTTGTATGCAAAGAGGTGATACCATTGAACCAGATCTTGATATGAATGAAAATCCTCGTAATACCATATGCAAGTAAAGATAATGTAGGTTTGAGCAAGAGGAATGCTGTAGCTAATATGCTATACAGGGAATAAAAACAAAAATAATATTGTAAAAACAACCATTTTCGTTTTGTGAATTATTTATAAAAATTATAAATAAATGAACATCAAACAAATGTTTAATCTTATATTTTATTTATTTATTTTTAAGAACATCAATCAGTTTTTTAAGCAAACTCATTTTTTTACCTCTCGCTAAGAGAGGTATTGGATTCATGCTAAAAAATCGCATATCCAGATTTTAATGAATAAGCACGTTTTAAGGTCCCAACAATCCGATTTTAACATTTTTACGATTATGTCTGTGTGTGTGTGTGTGTGTTTGTGTTTGTGTGTGTGTGTGTGTGTGTGTGTGGATGGATGTGTGGATGGATGTGTGTGTGTGTGTGTGCGTATATGTGTGGGACGTTGGAAGGACAAAAACTATAAGACTTAATATTTGTTTAACTACGTATTTCCCAATCGGACATTAAAGAAAATTTAATTCTCAATCTGACACGTTTTTTACCTCCCGCTACCCTTGGTAAGGGAGGTATAGGGGTCGTGCTAAAAGTCGCATATCGAGATTTTGGTAAATGACCACGTTTTAAGGTCCCTAGAATCCTAACATTTTCACGATGATGTCTGTGTGTATGTATGTATGTATGTGTGGATCATGTATAGTGTATACGCTCTAACTCAAATACTATCATTCAGAAAGTTTTGAAACCATGTATTTCTACCTTATTCTAATATGGAAATATCTGATTAGATTTTGGTGGCAATCGATAACCGGAAATGGCAGTTTACTTTGAAGCTCAAGATAGTTTTTCTTCAAAAAATACCTTTAAATGTAATTTTTTCTCAATTTGTTTTCTATAAAAATTAAAGATTATTTCATTTTCTACAAGTTTGCTTTAATACTTTTTCTATATATTGTATGGATAAATTTATAAAGTAATATAAAAATTATATACATAGGTAAATGGCGGGAGGTACTGTGTTGGTCACATCAGATTTTTTTATTACATCTCGTATAGGTTTGGAGATATGATATATATTATAATATAGAATAATCTGTTGTAATAAATCTCGTTGCCCAAAAAATGGTTGAAATATTTAAATGTTTGTAATTGATAAATGCAAAATGTCAGTGTCAAAAATCAGATTTTTCTGGGAGGTACGAGTATATTTAATATATATTATTGTATTATTAATTAAATTTGTATTTAAATTATAGGTATGTTAATACATATTATATATATATATATATATATATATATATATATATATATATATATATATATATATATATATATATATATATATATATATATATATATCCTTAAGAAATACCGCTAATGCTGTCAATAAATTTGAAGAATTTTGAACATATTAGAACAGTAGGACAAAATTTCTCATAGAACGAAAGAAGAAATACAATTTCAATTATTTGTGTGTACAAGAAATGTTAAATTCGTTACTTATAGGCCGCGAGCAGTCATGTGACTTTGTTGGCCTTGGCAAGCAGATGAGGAACCGTGTCAGAATGACGGCTGATAGTTATTTACATAGATGTCACAATTGTCATATGTCATATTTTTTCATTCAAAATTTCAAAATATTCTGATGTATATTTGTCGTCCATTAGTATGGAATATACTTGTCGAGGAAAATAATCCACATGGATTTGGAAAATCGTAATGTTTCGAATGAAAACTTATGATATTTGACACCTATATGTACATTATTACTAGCTGTCATTTTGATACGGGCCCCCATATCTGCTTGCGACTAATAAAGTCACATAACTGCTCGCGCCCTATGCAACATAAAATGAAAATGGCGAGATGTATTGGGCAGGCCACAACAGATTTTTCATCGTGAGTTGTAGATTCATATCGATAACGTTTCATCCATTCAGGTTCATCTTAATTTTTCACTTATCTCTTACGGATATGTTCTGATATTTCACTAGGAGTTACTTTTCCCTATAATAAATACGATCTAAATTAAATGATGCCTCAGTTGACGAGGGACCTGCTTCGTTATTGCAGTCTAGTAGTGGTACCTCAATTGTATGAGTGCTAGCAACACATACAGGGTTTACATCAGCATCTTTACCAAATATTTCTTCGAATTCTTCAAAATATGGCCATGTTTTAGAGCCTCTTCCTGATTTACTGTTATTATCCTTCATCCTTTTATAATTTGTTTTTAGATTTCGGAATTTAAGATCGCATTGATCTTCTATAAAATCATATCGACTTTCGTTAATTTTTTTGGCAATTAGTAACCAAATTTTTTGGTAATTTGAAAAGATGGACATTTTCTTTATAACAGGTTAGCAGCAGTTTAATTTTTTTATCACTCCACTTGGAGTCTCCTACGTCCGATGTATTTTCTTCTAAATTAATGATTAAATGATATATTTTAATTAAAATCTTCAATACTGTACCTTACCGTCAGTATGTTTAATATACACTTGCTCTTCATCTAGTACATGATTATCATTAAAATGTTGTTGCATAACAGTATATTCTCCTTGCAAGCTACAAACTGAACATATTCCCTGTTCACTGCTCATTTTTTGTGTTTCTCAACAACGATCAACAATTTTTTTAGGTTATGTTTGAATAGGTAATTATGCATTTGACTATATATATTCACAATCATTATAGTAACATTAACATGTCGATTCCTAACTGTTTAGAGCTTGGAAAATACATCATTCCTAACTGCAATGACAATCTCTTGGGTGAGAAATAACATATTTCACTTCCACCCCACGAATTGGACATGTTTATGTAGGGGTTACCTAACAGCATTGTCAAAGATCCCTCTAATAAAGTAGACTAAACAAATTTTAATAGTGCTATCAAAAAATATTAATAAAATTAAAGGTTATAATTCATTGATTTATTTTGAAAATTATTGATTTAAAAAGATGATGATGAATAAAATACTATACATACCTCGATGGGAGTTTCATTACAGCCTCGCCTCTCGGTAATAATTAGGATATATGTCAAAAAGATAATAAAAATAATTAACACTATGGATTAAACAAATATAAACACTAATTTGAGACTAAGAATATTATTAAATACTTAAACACTAAGATTATTGTTTAAACAATATTTATATCACTATATTAATTTATATAACTACATTTATTTATGTTCACATTTCGTAGACTGTTTATATATATATATATCACCCACTGTTCATTCACGATACGTATCTTATATCCGAATGTCCCCTCGGCTGTCCTCCCGACGGTATTTATACAGCCCGGTATCCTTCTGTAACTTTCCGACGCGACAATGACATCGAATACAAAGGATTAGCCCACCGGATGTAATTAAACCAACCTAGACGTATAGGATTTTCCCGCTGGCGATTACGTCATCGCTCTGGTTTCTAGAACGCTCGACCAGTGACGGCGTTTGCACACGGGCCAGACCCAGTGGCGCGCTAGAATACAATAAAATTTACCATATTTATTAATTAAACAGAACATTTATACTTTCGACTTAATATGAACTATTCATTTTTCTTGCCTTTAAAATGTTTACTAAAGAAAAATTGTAACTGCAAATTACAAATAATAGGAAGAAATTATAATAATTATAATTTTCCAATATAAAAGCAAATAAAATCAAAAACTTATTATTCTGATTTGCCATATGAACGGGAAAGTATTTCAAATCATTGGAATATGTCAATATATTTTCGCAAAATACTCATATAGATATTTAATTTTCTCAAAATATCTTTTTCTGGTGGAATTATTACAAAATTTTACTGCAACCGACCATGATTTTATCAGTAAATACAACACCAACAGAACCTAGACGGAATTTAAGTTAGTCGTTCGACAAGTATATGAAATTAGCTGTATTTTCTACCCTTGTTGCGGTAAAATGAATAAACATGGCACGTATAGCTCGTGTCCAGCAGTGACAGCACGCTCTTTAGAATTCTATCAAATGATTTGTTTTCGCTTTTCGCCGCGAAGCGAAAATTTTGTTTCAAAATATTCGCCTGCAAGCGTACGACTCGATGCGAAAGTATTAAAGTAACGTCCCAATTCAATTCAAAGACAATTTATATATAATTTATAAATTTATTATATACAATTGTCATAATATTTTCTTTGTTAGTAGTATAAAACCCGTAATTTCCCGAAACGAAAAGCTAATATAGAATTCTAAATTCCATGCTACCAAGATTCGTAAAAGTAAAATCACTTTCGCCTATTTTCTATGATAGAATTCTAAAGTGCGTGCTGCCACTACAGACTCTTGCAAATGCCATGATTGAAATATTTTATTTATTAATAAGATCGAAGCAAAAGCGCTACAAAAAATCGGTTGTGGCCAGCACACAATACCTCTCGCCACATCCTTTTTTTTGGTTACATAAGTATAGGGCGCGAACAGTCATGTTACAGTGTTGGCCTTGACAAGCAGATGTGGGGGCCCGTTTCAGAATGATAATTAGTAATTATGTAAATAAATGGCAAAAAATTTCATTATAAATTCAAGATTTTCTAAATTCACGTAGTTAATTTGTCACCAGGAGTTTGGAATTTACTTGTCGAAGAAAATAAACCACATGGAATTGGAAAATCACTAAATTTAGAATGAGAAATTATGATATATGACATCTATATACATAATTACTAGATATCATTCTGACATGGGCCCCCATATCTGCTTGTCAAGGCCAACAAAGTCACATGACTGCTCGCGCCCTAATGTATTTAACATTTCTTGTATACCTACACTCTACACTAAAAATTATATTTATATCTATTCCATATATTTAGATTATTTAAATTTAAATTCATTCTATGAAGAAATTTTGTCCTACTCCTCTAATTTTTCGAGATGTTTCCAATTCATTGTCGGAAGTAACAGTATTTCTGAAGGGTATGTGTAATATACCTATAATATTAAATATTTAACTATTAATACATTAAGAAATAAAATAATGTATGTACTTCCCAGAAAGTCTTCAGTAATGTCTCCGGATTTCTGACACTGACATTTATCCGTCAGTTACAAACAATTTAAATTTTCAACTATTTTCCATGGCATTCTTTCGGCTGTAAAATTTATTACAACAGATTATTTTATATATTATATTTATTTTATCTCTAAATCTATAGAATATATAATAAAATATTTAAATATATCAGATAGAGAATTTAATTTTCTTTAATATTACCAAGAAAATTTTTCTGAAAATAATATTTAGAAGATTTTTTTTCAAGAATCTTCTACTTCCGGTTGTCCAATTGTTACCACAACCTTTTCAGATCTTCCCATGAATGTCCGATTGGGAAATACGTAGTTAAACAAATTTAAAGTCTTATATATATATATATATATATATATATATATATATATATATATATATATATATATATATATATATATATATATACAGTCAAGTCCGACTATAACGAACCCTTTCTTGTCATTAGGAACAGTTCGCTATATCCGAGGTTCGCAATATAAGAAAGGACGAAAATTCGTGTTTTTTTTTATTAAAAACAAACAGTACATAATACATACAATTTGCGTTTTTCGGTGCCTGAGAAATTAGCAGCAACCAAATCAGTGATTCTTTGTTTTGACAATTTGCAACCCGTGCATGTTTCGCCTTTAAATTTTAAAGTTTTATCGGGCGTGAGTTTAAAAAACAGTCCTGTTTCGTCTGAATTGAAAATTTCATTATCTTTATAATTTTCTCCAATTTTCGGCCACTTTTCCTTTAACCAGTCGTGCACAGTTTCCATATTGACTGAAGCCGACTCACCCACAATATTTCCACTGCAGATACCACGTTTTTTTTTGAACCGCTCAATCCAGCTACGATTGCATTTGAATTCCTTATTTTCTATCTTGCTTCCCAAGTCACTCGCCTTTTCTTGCAATATTGCACCACTAAGTGTCACATTATCCTTTATCCGCCCTTTTTTAGGAAAACCATTTCAATAAACCTCGATTCAGCTCTTCATGATGCGATTTCCTTAACTTTTTAGCAGCACAATTATCACGTTCATAAACAGTCAGTATTTTAACCCTATGTCATTTTGAAGTTTTTGTATGATTTCGTATTTTTTTTCAACTGTAAAAGCTTTACGCTTACGAGATTTTTCACCCATTGAGCAGACATGGCTTTATACTCGTGCTTTACACCATGAAATGTTTACTACTGGCAGTGTTTTTCTAGCGCGAATGTTTTTATTATTGGGGGGTTCCCAGAATTTCATTGAGCAAGTTCGTTATAGGCGGAATGTTTACATGCTAGCAACAAAAAAATGGTTCGCTTTAAGCGGACGTTCGTTATAACAGAGTTCGTTATAAAGGGAAAAAAATATTAGGTATTGTGCATATGGGTAGTTGTTTGTGCTTCCCCAAAAAGTTCGTTATAACCGTGAGTTCGCTATAAACGGGTTCGTTATAGTCGGACTTGACTGTATATATATATATATATATATATATATATATATATATATATATATATATATATATATATATGTGTGTGTGTGTGTGTGTGAGTGTGTGTGTGTGTGTGTGTGTGTGTGCGTGTGGACAATATAAATATTGTATTCCGGGTTGTAAGGCGAGCTCAAAAGACAAAATTAAAACTTTCTTATTAGTATCATCTAGGAATACTAAAGGTATTTATACGATTTAATGTAAATAAGAAGTAGGTCACTATATGACGCTTTAAAATAAGCTGACATTCTCAAACACAATTTACCAAAAAAAAAATTATTTTAAATATTTAATAGAAAAGAAGAAAACTCATATTGATATGTATTGTGAATATTTATTCAAAATGTAAATTTGCAAAAGTATAATGAGTAGGTATATAAATAATATAAATTTGAAGATAAACATATCACAGAAAAGAGACGTACTCAACCTCCAACATCTTCATAGTTTTTCACTTAACTGATTTAGCCGTGACTTTATGGACGATATTGTCAGCTTTTACATATGTACTTGGTATGAATTCTTAGTTCATTTTGCGTTTGTTCCCTTTTTACCTTCCGTCACCTATAGGTAAGGAAGGTATTGTCTTTGGTCAAAAAATTCGGTGGTGAGTTTTCATTGAATAAGCACGTTTTAGGGTCTTTACAATACGATTTTACTATTTTTACGATGATGTCTGTATGTGTGTGTGTGTGTGTGTGTTAGTGTGTGCGTGTGTGTGTATGTGTGTATGTGTGTAAATTATATTTTAACGTCCGACTTTTCTGTTTTTAAAAATTATTTATTTCAAAAACAGGTTATAACAACGTTTGAACAGGAGACTATCATAAAGACTGATACATTAAGACTAACTATTATTATTACATGTCGCTTATATACTATGGTTATGCTTACTTATCTAATGATTACAATTCTGTATAGATGGCATTATTATTACAAACCATCCCTTTGTTCATGCTATATAACTCCTCCACCCCTAGATTCAAGTGTAACGGGAAAATCGGATTTTCGTGTAATTTGGTGTACAATTCTTGTTCTAAATTTGTATAACATAGTAATTATTACAATAATTATGACTCCGATAATACAATATTTTATAATACCATGAATTGTGATATGGTTCATGTCTATTTCTTGAATTTCCTTGGGTCTTTCCTTTAAAATAGTCATTTCCTTTATATGTTCCAAGTTAACAGTGAAATTTAATTTATTTTTACTTGTAAAGTTAAATTTATAATTACTTATTATTATCGGTTTCCCCGTACTAATATTTGACATAATATTTCTCTTATTAATTTTGCAATTTTTATTTTCTAATAAGTAAATACCCTTATTTCGTAAATATTCCTCATATTCATTGTTACAGTTAATATTAGTTTTGTCGTTATTTTTATTCATAATTATAACAAAATTAGTATTACTTATTTCCAATATGTTTTCTTTAAAACTGTTTATATTTATAAATATACATTGATCATTCTCTTGATTAATAATAACATTAAATAAACATGAATTCTCATGTATTTTATACCCTAGACTATTACAATAATATATTTCGTTAATTAATACACATTTATTATTTAGTTCATATAGCTCTTTGTTAATATTTAACACTTGAGTTTCTTCTTGTAGCACTGTCACTATTTCACTTTGGGCAAATGTAGGTATTGGTGTAAATTGCATAATATCTGCTTCGGTATCGAGGTAAAGTGGCACAACAATAAGAACATGGATATCAAAATTATCCATATCGCAAAAGGTTTTTAATAATTTCTGTAGTTCAAAATATCTTAGCGATGTCAAAAATTTATTTCCATTTTCTTTAAAGTTATTTATTAATTGAGGATATGTTATAATGGTCTCATGTAAATGATTCATATTACAGAAACTGAGGGAAATTTCAATATTATTTAGTGTAAACAATAATGAATTGTAATATAAAGTTATTTGATTAATTATATCTTTTAGGAATAAACTTTCAATTAAGGTTGAATCTTTTTGAGTATAATTTTGGATTTGTATTATACGGGATGTTAAGAGTAATTGATTATGCTTGAGGGAAGTGATAGTATCATTGAATTGTTTAACAATTTCATTGTTATAATTATAATTTTGCATCAAATTTTTCTGAATTATTTGTTGATTATCCTTTAGTTCACTAATTAATTTATTATAGTATTCGGCATCTTGAGAATCTAAATTTCCTGTAATGCTTTTTATTACGGATCCTAAGCCGTTTATTAATCCTCGCTTTTTCCTTAAACTTTCATGAATATTAAGATTTTGAAATTTACTCTTTACTTCATTCTTGTAATAGTTTAACAATCTTATATGATTGTTATATTCCTTCGCGATTCGCTTATCTATATTAATTTTTGAATTTAATAAATTTACTTGTTCGTTTAAGCCTTTGTATTCCTCGTATATGTCTTTGAAGTTGTAGTTATAATGTATAATGTGTGTATTAACATAGTATTTTGCTTTACCTAGATTGCTAATAATTGCTCCAGGATTATGTGTAATATCTTTTATGTGTTGCGCTGTAATTCCTGCTCCGAACAGGAAACATCTGAAACCACAGATTCTTTTATTAGTTTCCTTGGACGTTTTAATTTTGATAACTTAAATTTCTTGTCCTTTTCCGTTATTACTACTCCTGTCTTATCTTTTATCTCTTTTACTTTATGCGTGACATACTTTGGTTTTGTTATTTTTCCAGAATGTCTAATATTCTGTTTTACTAATATTTCTTTGGTTGCCTCTGGTAAATTTTCGTCTACTTTCTTTTCCTTAGATATTATATTTTCCTTTTGCTTGTTAATGTTTTCTTTAGTTTTCTCAAATAATAAATTCATTCTTTCTTTATGGTTTTCATTAAAATTTTGTATTAAGGGTAATTCATCGTCTAATTCTGTCCCATCTTTTCCTGTATAACCAAATATTATTTTTAAGGGCTGGAATTTTGTGACTGAGTGTACTGAATTATTATACCCTAATAATGCATATTTCACTTTTTCCTTTAATTCTAAATCTGAGTATTCCTTTTGTACGTTTAATATTCGTAAATGCTCGATTAAGGTTGAGTGGAATCTCTCGACAATTCCATTAGAATTTGGATTATCAATACTAACAAAATGGACTTGTATTTTATGTAATTTTAAAAATTCCTTCACTAGTTTATTATTAAACTCTGGTCCATTATCTGAGATAATTTTGTCGGGTATTACGTATAATGAAAAGTATTTTAATAATTTATTTGCTACTTCAATGGAAGTCATATTTTTTAATTCGAAAGCTTGCGCGAATTTGGAAAAACTGTCAACTATGGTTAAAAACTTTTTCTTCTCCAATGACACTACATCAATATGTACTATTTCAAAAGGCTTTGTTGCTGTCGGAGTTTCTCTAAGAGTTTGTCTAATAGGATTCCTTTCATATTTTGTTTTCAAGCAAATTTCACAGTTATTAATATAGTTCTGAATTAAAAGATGAAGATTAGGCCAATAATATTTTTCTTTAATACGTCTTAACGTTTCATTAATTCCTCTATGGTTAGTTTTTCCTTCATGGTAATTTTGAATTATTTCTAATTGTCGTTCTTTATCTGTTACGTTCTCTAATTCATTTTTACAGCTTATCAAAATAATATGTCCATGTAAGAAGTATCTTCTTAATATAACATTTATATTATGATACAAATCGTCGTTGAAAATACAATAATGTTTAGAATTTGGTTTTATAAAATCTTTAAAATACTTTAAAATATGTTTTGCCAAATCATTTCTAGGTAGATAAACTTCTTGTCGCGTCTTTGTTTCAAATGGCCTTGAAATTGTAACTCTTAGTTCTAGGAAGTCTGTCAGATAGAATATTATCTGTTGTTGACCTACATTGATAGGTGATTCACTAAACTCTACTCCTGACACTGGAGATTCGTCGTCTGAATGCACTGTATTCTGTGTGTCTGATAAATTAGTTATCACACTTTCTCTATCTAGTTCTTCATTATTCATTGTTTCTGACTCTAATACATTTAGTTCTACTTGTGGTAATTCAAAAACTAAAATTTTTATATTACTTTCTTTAAATACTCTTACTATAATTTCTTTTACTTTTTCCCAGGATAATCTGTCACATCCACATCCTATTTTAGGCATGGCTATTTCGTCTATCTCATTTTTAATTAAGTATAATTTCAAATTTACTAAACTTGTTTCTAAATTTTCATAATTTGGTTTATCATAGTACTTTTCTTTAGTAACAATATTAAATATTATTTTTTTGTTATTAACCCTGTGCAAAAGAATATCATTAATTTTGGGTTTCCTATAATGTTTGAAACATTGTTTTGTATTATATTTTTTATTTATCTGTAGTGCTATTCCTCTACTCATTGCCAAATCTGCACTTATACAATGTGTGATATGTTTTGGATACTTTAATAAATCATCTTGTATTATTTTAATTTCAAAATTATCAATTTTGATTCGCGATAATGCATCGGCATTGGTATTCAATTTTCCTTTTTTATATTCTATTTCATAATCAAATTCTTGTAATTTCAATTTCCATCTTAGTAATTTAGAATTGGGTTCTTTTAAATTGAAAAGCCACGTAAGGGGTTTGTGATCGGTAACAATTTTAAATTTTACTCCAAAAATATAATGTTTAAAATATTTAGTCGCCCAAACTATTGCTAATAGTTCTTTCTCTATTGTGCTGTAATTGACTTCATGTTCATTTAGGGTACGACTGGCATATGCTATTGGAAGTTCCTTATTATCAAATTTTTGTGAAAGGTCCGCTCCTATCGCAAAGTTACTTGCGTCTGTTGTGACGGTAAATTGTTTCTCAAAATCGGGGTATTGTAATATTGGATCGTTTATTAATAGTGTTTTGCATTGTTCAAAACTATTTTTATATTCTGAATCATTAATATTAATTTTTTCATTCTTTTTTAATGCCTTAGTTAAGGGTTTCGTAATTTTTGCGAAATTATTTATGAATCGCCTATAATATCCTAATAATCCTAGAAATTGTTTAATTTCTGTTCGCGTTTTTGGTATCGGAAATTTCTTTATCGCGTCGATTTTATTTGGATTTGGTTTGACTCCTTGCGGTGTAACTACATGACCTAAGTACTCTACTTCTGTTTTCAAAAACTCACTTTTGTCTAACTGCACTTTTAAGTTGGCTTCTTGTAAAACTTTAAAAACTTTTTCTAAATTTTGAATATGTTCCTCCAATGAGTTGCCTAAAATAATTATATCGTCTAGGTAAACTAAACATTCTTTTCCAATTAAATCTTTTAAAATATGGTTCATTAGGCGTTGAAATGTACTCGGGGCATTTTTTAATCCAAAGGGCATTCTTGTAAATTCGTAGTGTCCATTATCAACACTGAAAGCTGTTTTCGGCGTATCTTTGTTATTTACTTCGATTTGATGATAACCCGAAGCTAAATCTAATGTCGTAAAGTATTTACATCGTCCCAATCTATCTAGTATATCAGTAATATTGGGGATAGGGAATTTGTCTGAAATTGTTTTTTCATTTAACTTTCGGTAGTCTATAACCATCCGAAACTTTTGTTTTCCTGATGCATCTTTTTTCTTCGGTACGATCCATACAGGACTGGACCAAGGGGAGTAACTTTCTTTTATGATTCCGTTCTCTAATAGATTTTCAATTTGTGATTCTACTTCCTGTTTATAACAATTTGGATACCTATATGTTTTTGCGTGAACTGGTATTTCGTCAACAGTTTTTATATCATGTTTAATTTTATTCGTAAAGGTTAATTTTTTGTCTTCGTTATAGAAAATATTGTTATATTTTACCATTAGCTTTGTTAAGGCTTCTTTTTCATACGGTAGTAAGTGATTTATTCTTACTTTGCTAAAATCAATTTTATTCTTATTTTTTGCAATTTTAAAATTTTTAGTATAATTCAATTCATCAACATTATTTATTTCAATTACCTCTTGACTCATGTTTTTCATAGGAATTTCGAATTTATGATTTCTAACTTTAATAATACAATTTGGTACAAAAATATTTGGATTTAAATTTTTATTATTTTCTATCAACAAATCTACATTATTTAGTTCAGTGACGTATTTAATATTTTTTGTTTCGTTGGGTTGAAATCTAATTTTTGGTTTGCTAAAATATCTCAATTTGAATATATAACTATTTAATAAAGTTATTTCGTTTTTATCTATTGCATAGTTTGCATTTAATAATTTTAAATCATCTAAACCTAGTAATATGTCGAACTGATTATGGAAATCAAATAAATAGAGTTTTACTTGAACATCATTAAAATAGAAATTTATATAATGTGTTACATTTGAAATTCCATGTGCTGTATAAAGAGTAAATTTTTCTTCGAAAATTTCAAAATTATCTTTATCAGATTCTACAATTTTTGGATTAATAAATGACTTAGTACTACCAGTATCTACTAAACATTTATAATTATTAATTTTCATATATGGTAAACTTGTTAAGTTTGAAAAGTTATTTATTTCGTTATATTTCCGAGGCTCGTAAGATCTAAAAAATTATCTTGTTCATCGGACTCTTCGTCGTTAATTTCTTCTTCATATGTCTCATATGACTCAGGGTATATTTCATTATTAAATAATTCAGATGCATTACAGTACGCATTTTGATCTGTTTGTTCGTGTTCTTCTTGCATTTCATTCATGTTAAATAATTCTCGTGATACAAAGTTAGGACGAGACTGGGCTTGGAATCTATTTTGTTGGGTATTTTGTGGTCTTTGCCAGGTCTGTCTAGTTGATGTTGACATTGGTATAGGTTGTTGTTGAGCTGGTCTTACTTGAACTGGACCTCTTGGGAATTGTGATTGATTTGTTTGAGGTTTTGGATTCGTAAATTGGGGAATATTAATTGGTCTTGTAATATTTGTGGGTCTAGATTGTACAAAATTTTGCTTTGGTAATACTCTCGGTTGAGTATTATTATATTTGTTGAGTATTATTATATTTATTCATTGTTCTTCCCGCTTCATGTTGGAAATCATTCGTTAAAATTTTTAAAACACCGGCCAAAGTTTGTGGATTTCTAGTTTGTACTAGAGATTTCAGTGGATCTTTCAATCCTTTTAGAAAAGATCGAATTGCTAATTTCTGACCATAATCTACTAATGTAGCACGTTTGGCTTCCTCTATTTGGGTTTCAACATATGCAGTATGAGCATTTAATAAACTTTGCATTTTATTAAAATATTCAAACGCATTCTCGTTGGTTTGTTGTAAGGTTGCTATTTCTATTGCGAGCGTGTAACAATCTCGCTTGTCAGAATATGCTGTATTTAACGCATTTTTCAAATCTGTCCACGAATTTATTGAAAAGTTTGAGATAGCTGTCAATGCTTCTCCCTTTATTTTTGCTCTAACATTCGCAATTAGCACAAAATTATCATAATCTGTTGCATCGTTATAATTATAAAATTTAGTTATTAAGGCTTCTGCCGTTTTAATAAAATAAGGTAATTCATTATTATTCCCACGGAATTCAGGGATTGTATCTATATATCTTTGCTCTAACCTTTGTGCCATTTTCCTTGACTACAGAGATTTTTAGTGACAAAATGCAATTTTCACTTACACTTGAATCACCAGGTTCATGGGCTTCGTGACGTGTTATTCTTCGAACACTCCTTCTGCTCCACGGAGTCTTCTCCTCGTTGTCGGTTCTGCTAGGCTCCCTTGATGATGCGCTCGTATGTCGACTGACTCAGGATCTGCAGGTTGATTGTTGTCAGACTGGAACTCGGAACGAACTCAGCTCTCGATTTACGGGCACTATTTTGAGTTGCTCTTCGTTGAAGTTTATTCGAAATAGTAAATAAATCGTAAAAACGAACCGTATTTTTGTTTAAACTAATACGTTTTACTATCCTACCAAGACTGCGCCAATTATATTTTAACGTCCGACTTTTCTGTTTTTAAAAATTATTTATTTCAAAAACAGGTTATAACAACGTTTGAACAGGAGACTATCATAAAGACTGATACATTAAGACTAACTATTATTATTACATGTCGCTTATATACTATGGTTATGCTTACTTATCTAATGATTACAATTCTGTATAGATGGCATTATTATTACAAACCATCCCTTTGTTCATGCTATATAACTTGTATGTGTGTATGTAACCGCAGTTTGGACAACGATATCTCCAATACTAGAATTCCAAAAATTACAATTCTTGTGTATTCCTCTATTTTACAACCATATGCAGACTTGATTAGATTTTGGTTATAATTGGTCAACCGGAAGTATCCACATTTGAAGATTTTAACAGTTTTTCTTGAAAAACTCAGTTAAATTTTATTATAACTTAAAGAATATATTATTCTCTATACGATTTGATTGCATTTTATATTTCATATTCAACAGATATAGAGTTAAAGAATTATAAAGATTGTAATAATTATAAAATTTCATATATCAGCCAGCTGTGCTAACTTAACCATGGAAACTGCTAATATATTCAGGTAATTCAAATTGACAGATGTCAATATCAATAAAAAGTAAATGATGAAAGAATAAGGGAAATAACTCTAGTGTTGGGCGTTTCTAGAAAGATATAAGAGAGACGATTACATTGGTTTGAACATGTCATGAAGAGAGATGAGTATATTGGAAGAATGAATAGCTTATAACAGAAGGTGGAAGAAACATAGGAAGACCAAATATATAATATGAAAGGAGAGAAAAGGAACTGAATGAGGACGACATACAAAACAAAAATTAGTGGAAGAAAAAAAAATAGCGACCCCCTAACGAATGGGAAAAACTACAGAAGAAGAATATGTTAGTGTCAAGTGCAATTCGCATAGTTTGTTTATGAAATAATTTAACTGGAAATATAGGATCTTTTGCAAAAAAAATTATGTGTAGGGCGCGTGCAGTGACGTGACTTTGCTGACTTTGGCAAGCAGATATTTGGTCCCGTGTCAAAATGACAGCTATTAATTACGTCTATAACTTACAAATGCCATAATTTTTCATTCAAAGTTTATGATTTTCTTATTTCATGTGGTTTATTTATTATCAGGGATGTGGAATTCAGTTGCCGAGAAAAGGAATCATAAAATACCAAAAAAAGAAATTTTAAATGAAAAATTTTGACGTGAGGATAACTGGCAAAATAGAAATGAATGGAAGAAAAAAATAAAAAATAACAACCTCTAACGAATGGGAAAAGCTAAAGAAGAAGAAAATGTCAGTGTCAAGTGCCATTTGCATGAAATAATATTACTGGAAATTTATAATCTTTTGGCAAGAAAATTTATGTATGGAATCTGTACATAATACACAGGATTGACGAAAGGTATTGTGCTGGCCACATCAGATATTTTCTTATACCAACTTGCATTTCTTCAGGTTTTATTTTTTCTACAAAAAAGTTCAGTTAATGATTGGTAATAAATAAGTTTAAAAAATATTAATATTTTTTAGCAGCAAGAAACTTTCCGGATGAACTCTGTTGCTCATATAATCTTGGCAAAGGTTGGTAGAATTCTACTGTAGAATTTCAAATGATCAAATTCATTTGATGAAGGTTCAACAGAATATTTATCTCCTAATTTGTAAGATTCAGGAAGTTCTGTATTTCTTTTTCTATTGTGTGAGAACTTGTGTTGTTTGTGTGTTTGTGATGTTTTGTGTTTGGGTCATTACTTTTGGTGTTTGGAATAGTATTGTCTTCTCAGGTACTTGTGATTTTTGGGGTATTATGTTCTTCTGGATTACTTGTACTTATTCCGGGTTTTGGGTGAGTGGAGGGAATTGGTAATTTTGGGTTAGTGGTATAGTATCTGTCATATTATTTGATTTTTGTTGTTGACATTGTGTTGTTGTGTGTCCCTGTTTTTTACATGTGAAGCAAGTAGGTGCATCTCCTGAGAGATAAATTCTATATTCAGTGTTGTCGTATATAATTAATAATGACTCTGGTATTGGTTCGTTCTGTTTATCAGTTATGTGTACTTGCCGTTTGAAGCTTAAAATATGGGCATATTCATTTTCTTGGAGGCCGGCTTTGAGGAAGGTAAGTGGTGAGATTAATTTCATATTTTTTTTTAATTAAGGCTTGTTCGATTATATGATGTGGGATTGATGGGCAGACGATGGAGATGATTAGTCTTTTCGTAGGGGTAATAAGGCGTCTAATTTCTAGTAGTTTGTCATCTACTTCTATATATTTGTATGTTGTAATTAAATTGTTTACTATTGATTTTGATGTTAAATAGATACATATTCGTTTGTGTGAAATTCTAGATGCGAAGATAATATTTTTTGGTTCAACAATATTTCCTATTGCAACAATGTATTATTTTAGTGGTATTTCGTTTATTGCATTTATTACAATTGCTTGCTCTTTTGATGGGAAGCTGTAGTTTGAATTTTGTCTCATTTTGTCGGCATAGCTGGTTCCTGTTTGGGTTGGTTGTGAGTTGGTGATTGTAGGAAATATTGAATACATACCTGTCCTTGCACCCCTATAAATCAGGCTTAAATCCCTAACAATACACCCGCTGAGAGGGCCATAACGAAATATCTCTGAACAAGCTATATGCGCCGTTGGATTTATCTTGAAGGGTAGAGATGTCATGTTCGTTTATTTTGTATATTTCGCTGTTTTATCAGCATGTTAGTTTTTTGTGTTATAAGTTAGATGTCGCAAGGTGTTTTGTTTTACTCTGTTATTGCTGAGTAATGTTTTAAGTAGATTTAGGTTGGGTTTATGAATTTGGGAATAACGGTGGGGGATTTGTGGTTTTTGGATTTTGTAATTTTGTGGTTTATAAATATGTAATTTGTTTGGCTAAATACCTGTTTTTTCCGTTAGTATGTTTGACACTGTCACGAGAGGTTTGCACCGTATCTAGTAACTTGTAAAAACTGAAATAAATATTTATATATCATTATTTCCATTCATATATTTTTTCAAATTTGGGTTCAAATAAGTTATTTTATTTTTCACACTATTTATCATCATTATGGAAGGGTGGAAGGAAATATTTTGCTTCTATATTTACATTGTTGTTAGTAATAAGGCCTAGTAAATCATATCTTTTTCAAACAAACGTTTGAAAAATAGTTTGAATTTTGAAGTATTCCCACATTTATTGGTACATTCGGGTATAAAAGTAATAAGATATTTTGATATTAATACTAATTCTAAATTACAACTCGGAATTAAAAAACAAATTAATATATTTCTTTCTTAAAGTAACAAAAGAAGTATTATATTGTTTAAACTTTTCATGCCTTTCACGTAAAATACCCATTTAAAATATATTTTCTTCGAATGTACATTTGAAATTCGGTTAACCAAAGAACACCTCTTATTCGCTTATACCAAAGTGGGCATTGATAACTGATACTCCATCTAGAACGCTTGTACATAGTTGTCAAATATATTTCTACCTATTTATCGTATCTTCAGATTATAATTTTCTAGAGACAATAAAATTAAATCTGGGTGGTAAATAATTTTCAAATTTTTATATAAAATCCGTTAATTAGTCTACTATATCATACTAGTTTTTCGATTAAATGTCGGTTTAGATGTAAAAGTTATAATTGAAAATGTTATGTTTCTTTTGCCATTTCCTATTCTTCCCGTGTTAAAAAGGTCAAATTTAATTCCAAATATTTCAGCTATTGCGTGGTCAATTGTTTTTAAATTAGGAGAGCAGGTGGATTATACTTCATTTGAGATATACTTTATATTTCAATTAATTCTGGGTAAAATGGTTCCACGATATAACTATCTTAAATTAGCCTGCCTCTGAAGTAATATGCAAGGAACTATTTTTACCTTGCTGCGTTAACCCATCACAACCAAGCACTTTGTTACACGGCCACCCATAAGACTATCTAATCTCTCTTTTGATAATTGTCTCTGAGACATACAGTCCAATGCAGTAGAAGCAGACTTCTATATTTAATGATGAAATTCTTTGTGGCTTTTCTTTCTGATTTTTTACCTTCCGTCACTTTCAGGCAAGGAACGTATTGTCTTTGGACAAAAAAATCGATAGTGAGTTTCTAATGAATAAGAACGTTTTGGGATCCCTAAAATACGAATTTACTATTTTTACGATTATGTCTGTATGTATGTGCGTGTGTGTGAATGTGACGATCGTTTCGAATCGCATAACTCCAGTACCATGATTCCAAAAATTGTGTTTTTTTGTATTCCCCGAGTTTAGATCCATATTCAGACGTGATTAGATTTTGGTTATAATTGTCAACCGGAAGTACCCTCGTTTAAAACTTTTAACATTTTTTCTTGTAAAAACGCAGTTAAATATCATTTATTGACAATTAATGTTATTATAAATTTTAAAGAATATATTATTCTCCATATAATTTGATTGCATTTCATACTTCATATCATTTACATTCAATAGATATAGAGTTAAAGAATTATAAAGATATTAAATTTCATAAATCAGTCAGCTATGCTAACCATGGAAACTGCTGATATATTCAGATAATTTAAATTGACAGATGTCAGTATCAGTGAAAAGAAAATGAATGTGGCAGAGATGAGGATGTTGAGATAGATGTTGGGGAAGACACGGAAAGATAGGGTAAGGAATGAAAGGATAAGGGAAATAACTCGAGTGATAGAAGTTTCTAGAAAGATACAAGAGAGACGATTACATTGGTTTGAACATGTCATGAGGAAAGATGAAGAATATGTTGGAAGAAGAATGAATAGCTTAGTAGTAGAAGGTAGAAGAAACAGAGGGAGACCAAAGATAATATGGAATGACTTTATTGTGGCAGACTTGAGAGATAAGAAACAGAATGAGGACGACACGCAAAAAAATGAGTGGAAGAAGAAAATAAAAAATAGCGACCCCTAACGAATGGGAAAAGCTAAAGAAGATGTTAGTGTCAAATGCAATTTGAATAGTTTGTTTATGAAATAATTTTACTGGAAATATAGAATCTTTTGCAAGAAAATTTATGTATGGAATTTGTATATAATACACAGGATTGACGAAAGGTAATGTGCTTACTACATCCGGTTTTTTACTCAATTTTAATGACCATACATAATAAAATTTTCAAAAAATAATATTTAGAAGTTTTTTTTTCAAGAATCTGCTACTTCCGGTTGTCCAATTGTTACCAAAACCTTTTCAGCTCTTCCCATTAATGTCCGATTGGGAAATACGTAGTTAAATAAATATTAAGTCTTATAGTTTTTGAGTAATCGTTCTTCCAACGTCTCACACACATACGCACACACACACATACATCCACATACACACACATATATCCACACACACACACACACACACACACACACACACACACACACACACATACATACATACATCCACACACACACACACACATACATCCACACACACACACACCTACATACACACAGATATCATCGTAAAATGTTAAAATTGGATTGTAGGGATCTTAAAAAACGTGATTATTCATTAAAATCTAGATATGCGATTTTTAGCATGAATCCTATACCTCTCTTAGCGAGAGGTAAAAGTATAATCACATTGGACACATTTCGTGACTCCAGCAATGACATGTTTTTGCTTTATTTTCCACAGGTATGGGTATCTTTCTAACAACGAAGTATAAGATTAGTACGCAATTCGAGGGTCAGGAGTAAAATTATTTAAAATAAACTATTTTGTTTTCATAACATTTATTTATAGCCAATGTCAACCATTTATCCTTATCAATAAGGTGGAATATCAGAAACCTTGTATAATAATAATAATACAATAGCATTGAGAATTCAAACCATAGATAATAGGTAGACCTACTACACGTAATGACCTAATTTGATGTATGCATTTATCTTTAATATAAGAATACCTTCCACTTAACTTCATTCTTATCGATGCTGCATCTAGTATAATGAACGATTGTAACGGAAAAACTTTAAAATTGCACTTCTCACTTCCGATATTGAGGACATGACGTCACTATAGAACGATGTTCCCATGTTTTAACGTAAGTTTCCACAGAAACAATTGAAAATTCAACAAACGAAAAAAGGAATTCAGTATGTATTGATTGTACAAGGTGAAATTTTTTGCAAGTAGTAAAAGTTTGTAAACAATTGAATGTTAATACATGACAGTTAAGATGATAGGTGTATATACATCAAGTAGGTTATGACCTCGATATCCTGAAGGTCGGACAGGCTTCATATTTAATGTCTACCTACATCATAAGTTGGGTATTATGATTAATAATAATACGTTTTTAAAATTGTTATTATCTTACTATGTGTTAAATGTTAACGTTTGCATGGTATATTGAATTCGTTTTTCAATACCCACAATTTTATAATAAAAATCTGTTGTGGCCAGCACAATACCTCTCGCCGTTTTCATTTTATGTTGTATAGAGTGCGAGCAATCAGGTGACTTTGTTGGCCTTGGCAAGCAGATGTTGGACCCGTGTCAAAATAACAGCTAGTAATTAATGTACATAGATGTCAAGTATCATAATTTTTCATTCAAAACATCATGATTTTTCTATCCATCAGAATATTTTGAAATTTTGAATGAAAAATTATGACATGTGACAATTGCAACATCTACATAACTACTAGCCGTCATTCTGACACGGATCCCGATATCTGCTTGCCAAGGCCAACAAGTCACATGACTGCTCGCGCCCTATAAGTAACGAATTTAACATTCCTTGTACGCACAAATAATTGAAATTGTATCTCTTCTTTCGTTCTATGAGTTAATTTGTTCTACTCTTCTAATATATTCAAAATTCTTCAAATTCATTGACGGTATTAGCAGTATTTCTTAATATTAATATACCTATAATTTTGAATACATATTTAATTAATAATACAATAAGATATATTAAATGTACTCGTATCTCCCAGAAAAATCTTCCAGTAATGTTAGTATAGTTCATCCAGAGATCATGTTCCGAAGACTCGTTATCGTTTTATTATGGGTTCACAATAGCTAAAACCGCAATGCCAAAATATTTCGGTCCGTACAGTCGACCAGTTCAGTATTTGCAATGCTGGTATATATTTTACGCCCAGTATTCGACTGTAGACCAAGACTGCACTTTTCAGATTTTCTAAACCCATTACCAGGGCTGTATTTGCTAATATCTAAAATGGGTTTTGTTTACAAAAAATTAGATCAAAGACAAGCAGTACTAGAGCAACCGCGAATAGTTGAATTACGGCACAAATATTTAAATAAAATTAAATCGTACCGCGAAGCAGGGAAAAATATTGTCTATCTAGATGAAACATGGTATGACACGCATGATGTTGTTGAGAAAGGATGGGTTAATGATAAAGGTAAATGTTCGCTAAATGCACCTGTATAAAACTGCTAATTTTTGACACTGACAGTGCATTTATCTGTCATTTAAATATCTCAACTGTTTTGTGGGCAGCGAGATTTATTACAACAGATTATTCTGTATTATTATTTACTATATCTCTAAAGTTTTAGGAGATATAATAAAAAAATTAAATGTATCAGATTGAGAATTTAATTATCTTTATTATTTGTTGTAACGTAATTTTCAAAAATTATATTTAGAATTTTTTTTTTTTTAGAAACTACCACTTCTGGTTTTTTAATTGTTATCAGAACCTATTCAACTCTTCCCAGATTGAGGAATCCGTTGGTACACAGATCTTTAGTCTTATAGAATTTGAGAAATCGTATCTACAACATCCTAATAACACATACACACACACACCCATACACGCACCGACATCATCGTAAAAATGTTATAATTGGATTCTAAGGACTTTAAAACGTTCTTATTCACTAAAATCTGGATATACGATTTTTAGCATGAATCCAATACCTCTCTTAGCGAAAGGTAAAAATACAGACAATATGTTCCATGTTGGAACGACGATTTCTCAAAAACTATATTACTTAATATCTGTTTAACAACGTATTTCTCTTTATCTGATACATATAAATATTTTATTATATCTTTTATAGATTTAGAGATAAAGAAATATAAGATATATAATAATAATCTGTTAATAAATCTCGCAGCCCAAATAATTTCATGGAAACTGAAGATTTTTTAGAAGTACTTACATTATATTATTTCTTATCGTATTAATAGTTAAATATTTAAAATTATAGGTATATTACATATACCCTTCAAAATTACTGTCAATCCTGACAATGAATTAGAAACATTTCGAAAAATCAGAAAAGTAGGACAAAATTTCTTCATAGAACGAATTTTAAATTAAAAAACCTGCCGTCAATTATTATATATAAATTCCATACATAAATTTTCTTGCAAAAGATTCTAAATTTCCAGTAAAATTATTTCATAAACAAACTATGCAAATTGCATTTGACACTAACATCTCCTTCTTCTTTAGCTTTCCCCATTCGTTAGGGGTCGCTATTTTTTATTTTTTCTTCCACTCCTGTTTTACGTGTCGTTCTTATTCAGTTCCTTTTCTCTCAAGTCTTCCGCAATACAGTCCTTCCATCTTATCTTTGGTCTTCCTCCGTTTCTTCAACCTTCTATTACTAAGCTATTCATTCTTCATCAAATATATATACTTCATTTCTCCTCATGACATTTTTAAACCAATGTAATCATGTATCTTTCTAGAAACTTGTAACACTAGAGTTATTTCCTTACTTATCTTTCCGTGTCTTCCCCAATATCTACTTCAACATCCTCATCTCTGCCACATTAATTTACTTTTTATTTATACTGACATCTGTCAATTTGAATTATATGAATAAAGTAGTAGTTTCCATGTTTAGCATAGCTGGCTGATTTATAAAATTTAATTTCTTTAAAATTCTTTAACTCTATTGAATATGAAGTATAAAATGTAATCAAATCGTATAGAGAATAATATATTAAGTTATAATAACGTTAAATGTCAATAAATTAAATTTAACTGTTAAATCTTCAAATGAGGCTACTTCCGGTTCACCAATTATAACCAAAATATAATCAGTTGTTCTTCTGGATTTGTTCTTGAGGAACACGAAAAAATTATAATTTTTGGAATCGTGGTATTGAAGTTACGCGATCCGAAACTTTTGACACACACACACGCACACGCACGCGCACACGCACACGCACGCGCATGCACACGCACACGAACACGCACACGCACACACGCACACACACACACACACACACAAAAACCGTAAAATTATTTCATAAACAAACTATGCAATTTGCACTTGACATCTTCTTCTTCTTTAGTTTTACTCATTCGTTACGGGCCGCTATTTTTTTTATTTTCTTCTTCCACTCATTTCTGTTTTGCGTGTCGTTCTTATTTAGTTCATTTTCTCTCAAGTCTTCCGCAATACAGTCCTTCCAACTTATCTTTGGTCTTTCTCTGTTTCTTCAACCTTCTTCAACCAAGCAATTCATTCTTTTTCCAATATAATCTCCATCTCTCCTCATGACATGTTCAAACCAATGTAATCGTTTCTCTTGTATCTTTCTAGAAATTTCTAACACTAAAGTTATTTCCCTTATTCTTTCATTCCTTACCTTGTCTTCCCCAACATCTATTTCAACATCATCTCTGTCACATTCATTTACTTTCCATTAGGTGCGTTCAATAAGCCCCAGGAAAACAAGCAATCGGAATTAAATTTTGATGAACGACTTTGCTAGCCTAACATTTGCTTGATTTGCTTGCAAGCAATCCAAGCGCCAAATTTCTCGCTTGTCTTGCTAAGTTATGAAATATAATAGCGGGAAATGCAAATTATACGTACATGAATTTAACTTGTACTGTTTCTATCTCATTTTATACTGTGTTTATATCAATTACATGTCAAAAAGGCTTTCAAAGTTTTGTGATGAATGTTCATAACATTGTTAAATTTGAAATATTTTCTTAGATCTAAAAAAATGTTCAAAATTAATACCACTATCTGCAAATAACTGTACCTATCTATAAATTCATTTTGTATAACTTTCGAGACCAATAAAAGGGATATGAGAGATACAGATGTTATATTTGGCAACTGTATAACTTTCTCGATGACATTTGTGAATATCAGTTCGTCATATAGCTAGCAAACCTTTCAGTGTACTAAGCAACAAGTCTTGTTTGATTACCTATATAGTATTTCAGATAAGAATAGACTTAGGAATAAGATAGGGCCTACGATTCCAGTTTTCTGATTGGCCTAAATGCAAACCAAGTTTACAATAACGAAAAACTTGAAAACAAAACGTTTCAGTCAGCTGTCAACTGGAGTTTAGTCTGTGCAAAAGTTGTAGCAAAATTGTAATCTGTGATTATCTTGTATTATATAGTATACTATAATATTTAAGAGACAAGATAAAAAAATCTGATGTGGCCAGCACAATACCTTCCGTCAATCCTGTGTATTATGTACAAATTCCATACATAAATTTTCTTGCAAAATATTCTAAAATTTTTGTATTATGTGATTCCCTTACTTGGCAACTGAATTCCATACTCCTGATAACAAACAAACCACATGAAATAAGAAAATTATGAAATTTTGAATGAAAAATTATAACACTTGTCAGTTATGGACATAATTAATTGCTGTCATTTTGACACGGATCCCCATATCTGCTTGCCAAAGTCAGCAAAGTGATGTCACTGCACGCGCCCTATACATAAATTTTCTTGCAAAAGATCCTATATTCCCAGTAAAGTTATTTCATGAACAAATTATACAAATTGTACTAGACACTGACATCTTCTTCTTCTTTAGTTTTCCCATTCGTTAGGGGGTCGCTATTTTTTATTTTCTTCTTCCACTAATTTTTGTTTTGCGTGTTGTCCTCATTCAGTTCCTTTTCTCTCAAGTCTTCTGCAATACAGTTTTTTCATCTTATATTTGGTCTTCCTATGTTTCTTCCACTTTCTATTAATTTATTCATCTCTTCTCATGACTTGTTCAAACCAATGCAATCGTCTCTATTATATCTAAAAACTTCTAACACTAGAATTACTTCCCTTATTTTTTCATTCAATTACTTGCTTTTTATTGATACTGACATCTGTCAATTTGAATTACCTGAATATATTAGCAGTTTCCATGGTTATGTTAACATAGCTGGCTGAATTATGAAATTTATACGAATTTTTTATCTTTATTATTCTTTAACTCTATATCTGTTGAATATGAAATATAAAATGCAATCAAATCGTATAGAGAATAATATATTCTTTAAGTTATAATAACATTTAACTGAGTTTTTCAAGAAAAACTGTTAAAATCTTCAAATGCAGGTACTTCCGGTTGACCAATTATAACCAAAATCTAAACATGTCTGCATATGGTTGTAAGGAAGAGGAATACGCAAGAATTGTAATTTTTGGAATTGTAGTATTGGAGATATCGTGCACGAAAAAGCGGTCACATACACACACACACACACACATACACACACACACACGCACATACGAACACACACACACACACATACAGACATCATCGTAAAAATAGTAAAATCGTATTGTAAAGACCCTAAAACGTGCTTATTCAATGAAAACTCACCACCGAATTTTTTGACCAAAGACAATACCTTCCTAACCTAGAGGTGACGGAAGGTAAAAAATGAAGATTGAACGAAGAAATTAAAGACAGAAATATGCAAGGTAGATGAGCAACATCGATATTAAATAGTACTCAGCGAAAGATGGAAACGGATTCTAAGCAACCGAAAAAGACTTTTAGAGACGAACCATACGAAGATTCAGAAGGGAAAAATTAATAAATACAAGAATCCGAGAAATGAACGAATATTGATCACACAATAATAAATGATATTGAAACATAACTGAGATGGTTTGGACATGTACAAAGAATGGGAGAATAAAGATTACCAAAAAGGATATTAATTAAAATTGCATCCACCTGGAAACAGGGAACGCGGAAGATCACTGGGATGTTGGATTAAAGGAATAGACCTGAGGACGGGAGAAACGTTTGATGCAGGATCAGTGGAATGACAAACCAATAAATATATATGTTTACATATTGTTTAATTATTATTATTGTTTTTCATAAATATTTTCTTATTTAATAATCTTCTGGAAACTATTCGTCTTTACTTATTTATTTTTATTACAGAAATCTGAAGCTTGCAAGATATGTAAGCAAGCAGGTATATATTATTTATTCCATTTTAACTTTATAATATATCCAACAACTTTAAGCAACTGTATATTTACTAAAGAATTAAAAATTATTAAATTTTGACGTTTCGAGCTGTCAAGTCTGTCATGCACGAAACAAAACAGGCTGGCTCCGCAGCGCCACCAAGTTTATTCTTATCTAAAATACAGTAATGCATTTGCTTGAACTGCTTACTTCATTGAACGCACCTATTGATACTGATATCTGTCAATTTGAATTATCTGAACATATTAGCAGTTTCCAAGATTAGCATATCTGGCTAATTTATGAAATTTAATGTCTTTATAATTCTTTAACTCTATATCTATTGAATATGATCAACTCATATAGAGAATAATAAATTCTTCTAGTTATAATAACGTTAAATGTCAACAAATGATATTTAACTGGGTTTTTCAAGAAAAACTGTTAAAATCTTCAAATGAGGGTACTTCCGATTAACCATTTATAACCAAAATCTATTCAATTGTTCTTCTGAATGTAAACTTGAGGAATATGAAAAAATTATAACTTTTGGAATCGTGATATTGAAGTTATGCGATCCGAAACTTTCGTCACACACCACAGACACATACATACATACAGACATCATCGTAAAAATGGTAAAATCGTATTATATGGACCCTAAAACGTACTTATTCACTAAAAACTCATCATTGAATTTTTTGACCAAAGACAATATCTTCCTTACCTAGGTGACGGAAGTTAAAAAACTTAATGGGACATTTTGTATTTTTTTTTATATTTTTGTAATTATAAATCTAAACAGAACCGCTAAAAAAATTTAAATAGAACTACCTCTTACTTTCCTGACGTCACAGTATTCTTGTTCACTTACCGACTAAGTATTACACCCAGTAATGGATAGAAAGTGTGATGATATATTTATTTTAATAATTTATTATTTATAGGGATTCTTTTTAATAAATAATGTTTAAATAATCAAAAGATACACTTATAAAATTGACATTACATGAAACAATGATGCATGAATATGATTATTAGAAAGAGATGAAACATAAAACATGGCCTAAATATCATTTTGCCACGTGCAATTTATACAATTTGTTTATTGAACACTTTTGATTTGCAAAAAAGCTTATTTATTTGCTTTATACGCTCTTCTTTAATGTTCCTTATTTTGAATTTTCGCGCCAATGAAACTACCCAGCTCAACCGCATCTGTTTGTACTTTAGGTATAAAATTGTTAATGAAGAAAATAGTTGTTTGTCTCAAACTTTTTAATCACTCTGTATATTATTTGTGTTTCGGTTATATATCAATTTAAATTGAATATTGGATTTATTAAAAAAAAAATCGAGAAATCTCGTCGAGATTCTCGGCCGAGACGAGATTCCATTGTTCGAGACAAGAAAAAATCGAGACGAGACTTAATTTCTTGCCTTCTAGACGAGACGAGACGAGACAACGTAGTTTCTCGTCTCGATTGTCTCGTCAGAAACACTAAATACTAGTATGTATATTAAATAGGTAAGGGGTTTATGCTAATTACAATGTTAACCTAATTTTAATGTATGCATATGACGAATGTAGATACATTCGTCATATGATGGATTATTTAGTTTGGCTTGTATGTAATACAATAGTAGTATATAACTCGCTATAATGGCTATTATTACCTCAGACGATTATAATCCTTTTTCCTGCTGCTACCCTTGGTAAGGGAGGTATAGGGATCGTGCTAAAAATCGCATATCGAGATTTTGGTAAATAACCACGTTTTAAGGTCCTTAGAATCAATTTTTAACATTTTCAAGATGATGTCTGTGTGTATGTGTGTATATGTGGATCCTCTTTACGCTCTAACTCAAATACTATCGTTCAGAAAATTTTGAAATATTGTATTTCTACCTTATTCTAATATGGAAAGAAGCCATTAGATTTCGGTGTCAATCGGATAACCGGAAATGTTATTTCTTCGCAATTTGTTATTGTAAAACTTAAAGATTGTTTAATTTTCTACAGGTTTGAATTAATACTTTATCTATATATTTAATGGATAAATTTATAAAATAATATAAAAATTATATCTCGGTGCTTATGCTTTAAACACAACTTCATGGTTACACAGTTCATCTCAAATGTATGTAACTGACAAATAAATGTCATTGTCAAAAAATAATCATTTTAAATTAATAACAGTAACGTTTTCAAAAGAAAATTGTAAATAGAACAATATTTACATATGGAAAGGAACTTAATATACCTAATTTCAAATTAATAATAATAATAACGTTTTAAAACGAAAATTGTAAATGGAACAATACTTATATGGAAAGGAACTTAAGATACATAATTTCTAGTATTAGTAAATATGTAGGTATGTATTTAAATAAGAAAATAAATAAATATATTATCACGGTATATTACCCATTGTTGGGTGTGCTAATCTGCTTTGTTACAGATTTCGGTAATGATGATAAACATATTTTCATCGTGCGAGCATTTACCATGCGTCACCTCACGGGTACTCATTTTTGGCGTGGAGAGTGCATGACAGGGGTCAGCTTTGAGCCATTTAGAATTCGAAATATTTGATAGTAGGAATTGAATCCGGTTCCCCAGATTCGCGACCAGACCACAGAATAGAGACTTTATAAAGTCTCTATTCTGTGGCATAAGTAAGAAGTTTGCGCACGACGCTGTAAGCGGAATGTGCTCAATCATCCGAAGGCGATGTGGACAGTCCACTCAAGTTGTACAGCATACTTTTTCTACGACTAATGAAATAGAAGGGAAATACGAACTGTAGAAAATTGAATTTTTATTAAACATTATTAATTTTAATGTCATTTTATGTACTGTTTTCCTAGGCTTTCTTAATGGCATTTGTTATTGAAATGACATTTTATTTTATATACGATGTTTTTACATACTACTTACAATTTTTCGAATTTATTTAGCTTATGATTATACTTCATTTAAATATTATTAAATATTCTTTCGAGTAAACTCAACTTTACGGGCCAAACCCTACAAAATGTTAATTTGATTCTATTCTTGATCAAAAAATAATTTCCAATAATTGATCTAAATCATAGCTTGCCTAATTGCAGTTTCATCTATACGCCTTATAATACAAGATAATAAAATGATTATGATAGCTGGATTATACTGTATACTGTATATTCTTTGTTCTTTTTAATAATCAAATAGTTCTTATATTCTAGGTTTTTACAATTTTCGGAATTTAGATATGTTAATATCTTTTCCTATTTTTAATAATATTGTCTTTTAACACAACCGAAAATGTATCACTATTATTTTTACAAAATCTAATAAATTTAAACAATTATTTCGAATTTTTTTGCAAAGTTTCAGTGGTATCACGTTGACAAATAACGCACATTTCCGTATCTATTGTTAAAATACAAAGATTGTGGAATAACAGTAAGTAAGTAATGTTATAATCACAGACAACTTTGCTTCTGCTAACCGTTCAGTGTTAGTATTAATAGGTTCCGTGTGAATGACATATTTTCCAAGAGGGTCTTTTTAATTTCCTAAGATCTGATTTTTTTTGCAAGATTATACAACTTTCTACTTAGTAAGAAAGCGCAAGAAACATGATGCTACGAACGCATGCCCAACATCGAAACTGAATTTTACATGAGTATATTTTTGATACTAGTTTTCAAGCCATGCACCTATAATCTATAATTTTGGTTTGAGTAAATCAAAATCGGTTTGGGACTGTATACAAGCCCAGGCGCATAATAGTTCGGTCATTTTACACTTTTAACAAACAAATTATAAAACCTACGCAAATGGTGAGATATTTTAACAAATTTCCTTCGACTTAACAAATAGGTAGATTTTAAACTGAATATGTTATTCAATTATTCCGCCATTTAATATTGGGTTACATTACCTTTATTAATAATAACAGCCTTAATTCTATTAGGCATTGTATCCACAAGCCCTACACGTTCTTTTGTTAGAGTTTTGTCGCATCGTACGCAACGGATTTTTACGAAGTTGTTATTTATTGTGCCAATAGTAATGGATTCGGTGAAGGGGCTCGGTAGAAGATAAATCTGGACTAGAAGATGACCCCTCCAATGCCGGTCGAACTATTATTACCCTTTTTTTGGCCCAAAGTTTTTATAAATTTTAAGTCCATAGTTAAAGTAGATATTCGAAAAAAAATTGTAAAAATTTCTCACTATTTGTCTAGGTTTTATATTTTTTTGAAAATGTAAGCCGCCCGACTATTCTAAGTCTAAGCTCGTACACGGCGTTTCCGAAACTAAAAACATTTTGAAAACGGAATCGAAACTACATGTAAACTTAGTAATAATATTGTTTCGAATACAATACTGAAAACAGTATTGTTTAAGATTTTGTAAGTCGCAGGGATGAAAGGACCAACCGTTGATTCATTAAGGATGTTTCAGGCCCATCTTCAGCTATTACATAATTTAAATAAGCAACAGGTTTACATGAGATATAAGTTGTACAAAAGTAGAAAATTCTTACCTAAATGGTGAAATTACAATAATTCTGATTACATTTTACAAAATCTTATATTATATTATAATATCTTCTACAATTCAATTGGTTATTTTAATAATTATTGATTTATAAAAAGCGGATGATTGTGTATATAATAATATGCATACCTCGGTGGGAGTTTCATCACAGCCTCGCGCTGTATCACACCCCGAGGCTTCGACTCTCGGTAATATCCATAAACCCTCGGCTGTAATGAAACATATCCCACCTCGGATGTAATATACTATTTCGATCCCTTATAGACAATTTTCCGACTAGCTCATTTTCTATAGCGATAGCGAAAAAAGATCACATACTGCCTTAGAAACCATATCGGTAAACATTAAAAAAATATGATGTGGCCAGCACATTACATTCCGTCAATCCTGTGTATTATGTAAAAATTCCATACACAAATTTTCTTGCAAAAGATTCTAAATTTCCAGTAAAATTATTTCATAAACAAACTATGCAAATTGCACTTGACACTGACATTTTCTTCTTCTTTACCTTTTCCAATTCGTTAGGAGTCGATATTTTTTATTTTCTTTTTCCACTCATTTCTGTTTTGCGTGTCGTTATCATTCAGTTCCTTTTCACTCAAGTCTTCCGCAATACAGTCCTTCCATTTTATCTTTGGTCTTCCTTTGTTTCATCTACCTTCTATTACTAAGCTATTCATTCTTCTTCCAACATATTCTTCATCTCTCCTCATGACATGTTCAAACCAATGTAATCGTGTCTCTTGTATCTAGAAACTATTACCCGGGTTAGTTCCCTTATTCTTCCATTCCTTATCCTATATTTCCGTGTCTTTACCAACATATATTTCAATATCCTCATCTCTGCCATATTCATTTTTCATTGATATTGACCTATATCAATTTGAATTATCAAAATATATTATACTCTGTTTTTAAACTAGGAGGAGTAAATGCGAAAGTCAGATTTAAACTATAGAAAGTTACCAGAAAAAGTTACTAGATTTTTTTCGCGCGAAATACAAAAACTCCGTACATATCTGCACTGTATACTTCGTATGGAACTTATTTTAAAATAAAACTGGTATTATAAGCTCTTATTTTTCACACCATATATTTGATTATGTGAATAAAAAATAATCTGTAATCTAAATAAACACTCTTACTTGATTTATAACAGAAAATGATAACCTCAAAAATATGACAGTTAATACATCAAATGTAAAATCTTTGTACTGTGTAAACCTGACGAAGCACTAGCCAATCAAAAGCGTCAGTTTTAGCGGTTAAAATTTAATTTACTCCTCCTGGTTTAAAAACAAGGTATAGCAGTTTCCATGGTTAGTATAGCTGGCTGATTTAGGAAATTTAATATCTTTATAATTCTTTAACTCTATTGAATATGAAGTATAAAATGCAATCACATCGTATAGAAAATAACATATTCTTTAAAATTTATAATAACATTATATGTCAATAAATGATATTTAACTGCGTTTTTTCAAGAAAAACTGTTAAAAGTTGCAAATAAGGGTACTTCCGGTGGACCAATTATAACTAAAATCTAATCACGTCTGCATATGCATCTAAACTCGAGGAATACGAAAAAATTATAATTTTTGGAATCGTGGTATTGGAGTTATGCTATCCGAAACGATCGTCACATACACACACACACACACACACACACACACACGCATACACAGACGCACATACATACAGACATCATCGTAAAAATAGTAAATTCGTATTATAGGGCCCCAAAACGTGCTTACTCATTAGAAACTCACTATTGAATTTTTTGACCAGACTTTCCTTACCTAAAGGTGACGGAAGGCAAAAACCCGATCGTGCAAAAAAAATATAAAATAAGTACATAATTTATTTCGTCTAACGCTAAACTGTTTTGAATCTTTACTGGCCCGCGGCAACATAACACTTTTTTATGTCAAAGAAGTTTGTGCACCCCTGCACTAAGTGATATGAAAAATAACTATTTAGCACCAATAACTTTTAGATAACTCCTTTGATTAAATGTAATATTTATAAAGGAATAAAGAATATAGACTCCACATAGAAAAATTATAACCAAAAGTTAAAAATCAGCAAATTTTTTTCTCTTTCATAGTTCATACATACAAATTTCTAAAATTGAATGTATCTCAAATAGTTTGTCAATTAAAACTTACATCAATTTTTTTATAGCGCGCACAATAAGAAAGATTCATCCTGTACGTCCTTCTTGTAACATTTTAATAGTAACTATATTGTTGCATATTTTACAATAAATGTATTATGTTTCATAACACACTTGAGCTAGGCACTGGACTTTTGTTTGTTAATATACCATTAAACAAAAATCTGTTGTGGCCAGCACAATACCTCTCGCCATTTTCATTTTATGTTGCATAGGGCGCGAGCAATGGGGTCATTTCACATTCTTGAAAGAATAGGTCAAATTAAATATGTAGGTGTATGTTTTACACCTTAAAAGTCTTTACAATCAGAGATATGATTTTTTAAAAGTTGTCTTAAATATCAAATATTTGGACGCTGACGTCACGGCTATACGTCACGGCTTATCGGATGCGGCAGCAGCCCTCTACCGGTTGTGTTCGGAACTATGATTGTTTGGGTTATCAATTCTCAGTTTGATTTTGTGACAGCAACATATTGTTAACGAAAAACATATTTCACACAACTTTTGGTATTTATTTTAATAAATGTTTTATTTACATACCTTTATTCTTAAGTCTACTGTTATCTGTCACAATTTTAGGTTAGCTTGTATACAGCAGCAAACGGATACCACGTGAACCGTTGTGTGTGTGAGAGAGGAATGTCTTTGTGTGCGTAACAAGCCGTTACGTCACGAATTTTACAGCCGCGAAAGTTTATTAGCAAATTTATGAATGAAAAGTCGCATATTTCATGTTATTTTATATTATTATATTTATTAAATGAGACGGATTTCATTTTTTTTTAATGACCCCATTATGTGACTTTGTTGGCCTAGGCAAGCAGATGTGGGGGCCCGTGTCAGAGTGAGAGCTAGTAATATACATAGGTGTCAAATATCATAAGTTTTCATTCGAAACATTATGATTTTCCAAATCCATGTGGATTATTTTCCTCGACAAGTATATTTCATACTAATGGACGACAAATATACATCAGAATATTTTGAAATTTTGAATGAAAAATTATGACATATGACAATTGTGACATCTATGTAAATAACTACTAGCCGTCATTCTGACACGGATCCTCATATCTGCTTGCCAAGGCCAACAAAGTCACATAACTGCTCGCGCACACAAATAATTGAAATTGTTTCTCTTCTTTCGTTCTATGAGAAATTTTATCCTACTATTCTAATATGTTCAAAATTCTTCAAATTCATTGACGGTATTAGCGATATTTCTTTAGGATATATGTAATATTAACATACCTGTAATTTAAATACATAATTAATTAATAATACAATAATATTGCTAACCACTTCAATTCATATTTCTGCACACTAGCCGAAAATCTCACTAACACGACACAATTCCATTGTACAAATGCTGATCAACCTACTACGAATATCATAAGTAACAATCACTGAATCTATTTAGCTCCTACTGATGAAATAGAATTATCAAATATAATAATAACACTAAATAGCAGTAAGTCCACAAGTCTAGATAATATGTCAAATGTTCTCATTAAATGCATTAAAAATTACATTCTATCTCCTTTGAAAGTAATTATAAATTGCTCATTAGAAACAGGACATTTTCCTACTGAACTAAAAAAATCTAAAGTTGTTCCACTTTATAAGAATGGAGAAAAAAAATCTGTTGCAAATTATAGACCATTAACTTTGGTATCGCCGTTACATAAAATATTTGAAAAAGTAATGCATATAAGAATTCAATCATTTATTGATAAACATAAAATTTTAATTAAGGAGCAACATGGCTTTCAAAAGGGACTCGATTGTATTTCTGCTTTGGCAGAATTAACTGAAACAATATACTCGATGATACACAAGAAACAAACCATTGTTGGTACTTTCATTGATTTATCTAAAGCTTTTGACTGCATAGATCATGAAATATTATTAAAGAAATGTGAAAAGTATGGTCTTCGTGGTACTTGCCACAATTGGCTTCAATCCTTTTTACACAATCGCAAACAAGTAGTTCAGATTAATTCAGTACAATCCACAGAATATATTAACAAAATGGGGGTACCACAAGGATCAATACTTGGACCTTTACTGTTTTTGTTACATATAAATGACATTAAAAACTGTATTACAAGTGGCCGATTTGTCCTTTGCGAAGATGATTTATCTCTACTTAATTTTGACTTGTCTCTTCCTCTCGCTATTCACCAAGCAAATGATACCATTCATAATATTTCCGAATGGTTAAGTAGAAATAAACTCATTCTCAATAGTGAAAAATCTCATGTAATGAAATTTTGTAATAGGCCAGACAATAGTGCAAGAATTCTGATTAAATGTAATGGAAAATCTCTACAACAAGCTAAATGTACAAAATTATTGGGTATAAAGATTGATGAATCCGTTACTTATAACGCACATGTTGAATACATATGTACTAAACTCAATACAGTATGTTATGCCATAAAACGCCTAACAGATATTGTAAACTCACATACAGTGAAATCATATTATTACGCTAATTTTTATTCTTTAATTAATTACGGCATTATATATTGGGGTTCAGCCACCGACGCTTCTAGAGTGTTTATAATACAGAAAAGAGCGCTGCGTTATATGTCTGGTCTATCATGGTGTGAAAGTTGCAGAAACGCATTTGTTGAACAATAAATATTAACTTTTCCATGTGTCTATATATACAATGTTTTAATTTTTGTAAAGAAAAATTTCAACAATTACAGTAAACATTCCGACTATCACACATACAACACGCGTAATAAGAATGAATTACTATTACAGCACCATAGATTAACTATGTTTGAAAAAAACATTTATTATATGGGAGCAATTTTTCACAATAAGTTACCAAAAGCCATCAAAGAAATTCCACAAATAAAAGAATACAAAAAACAATTGAAAAATTACCTTATTAATAAATGTTTTTATTCAACAGAAGAATATATGAATGATTAATTAATTATGACTTTTTCCATATCATGTAATGATCACAAGGAATAAATAAATATTGTTATTATTATTATTATTATTAATATATATTAAATGTACTCATACCTCCCAGAAAAATCTGACACTGACATTTTGCATTTATTTGTCAATTACAAAAATTTAAATATCGCAACTGTTTTTCGGGCAACGAGATTTATTACAACAGATTATTCTATATTATTATATACTATATCTCCAAACCTATACAAGATATAATAAAAAAATTAAATGAGTCAGATTGAGAATTTAATTATCTTTAATATTGGTGGTAACACATTTTCAAAAAATAATATTTAGAATTTTTTTTTTAGAAACTACCACTTCCGGTTGTCCAATTGTTACCAGAACCTATTCAACTCTTCCCATTACTGTTAGATTGAGGAATTCGTAGTCAAACAGGTCTTTAGTCTTATAGAATTTGAGAAATCGTGTCTCCAACAACCTCACACATCCACACACACACACACACAGACATCATTGTAAAAATGTTAAAATCGGATTCTATGGACCTTAAATCGTGCTTATTCAATAAAATCTGGATATGTGATTTTTAGCATGAAAAAATAATTTAACTTGTTTAACATATTTTTAAGTGAAAACAGAGTGTTTGTAAAAACTTTTGTCGGTTGCTCCATTATTTAAATAAATTTATGTAACAAGTAATTTACGTAAATTAATATATTTATTTTGAAGTCAGTAACTTACACATAACTTAATCTTAGAAACCTTATATATGTAAATTATTTAATCCGGTAAATTCTCAAATTTCGTACTCAAATTTCAAATTTTACTGTTAGCTGTTGACCGGAAATAAGTTGATATTTCCTGTAGCACCGTTAGCCTCTTGTAGGGATTGGGAGTTTCAGATTAGCCTTTAACAAGGAATAATTATCATTTCTTAAGGTAACTGTGTTCGCCAGTAATTGTTTGACCAACCATATGATAGAATGAATAATGATACGAAGTATGAAGCATGCAGCCTAGGTATTTATATGTGGATCATGGATTTAATGTTTATAATCATAGTTGATAATTGAGTTATTTTATACGTGTACAATGAGTAGTATAGTAGAATTTTAAACGATAACCTATAGTTTCCTTATAAGTCAATGATATTCTTTCACGTTAAAAAAAATATACATAAAAGTTGAATACTCTGTTATCATGGTTCTTTATCCATTGTTAGCTATGCTTAATTGCAGTGTCGACACAGTATAAATATAAACATTGTTATATAGGCGCGAAATAATAAATGACAAAAGTATGCGGCTCTGTGAATTGTTTACACACGAGTTGTGCAGGCAGACGACAATAGAGAAAAGTGAACTGTTCCAACTGTTCTTAAATTTTGCCATCCTACGAAGACTTGCAAAACTAAAATTGATACACCAAGAAGCAGAGGTGAAATATTTCGGTAACCAAATATATGGAGAGTGTAACTACTGTTTATATTTATACTGGGTGTTCGCCTGGACTGATTTAAATCATTTGATTTGATTCTATCCGGCAGGTTGGCAACAATTTTAAATTTACTGCCAAAAACATTACCAAGAGATCATAAGATCTCCTTTGCAAATTATATTAGTCTGCCGTCGTTATGCGTTTTTAATAAAACGACGATATCTCCTCAATTATAAATGTACATTACATACTGTAACGGACTTGTTTTATCTACGTTTAGATACTTGGGATAAATAAATAAGTTATTCTGATAAGGATTATTTAATTAGTCTAAAAAATGGTTGGTTAGTTCAACGTTGTCTTTCTACTGCATCTAGTAACAGTAACATAAACCTCTTATTGTGGGTTCTCTATTAAAGTTGTCCCAGCAAACATTTTTGTAGAAGTTTTTATGCTCAATTATTATTCCATACAATGTTTAAAAAGAAAGTGATTGCGCGGCGTCGATTTGCTTCACTAAAATCGCCACTGCTCGGCTCTTTTTATCTTATACGTAAGCCAAAGCTTCTCCAATAATTGCTCCATACTCTGTAGATCTATACTTCAACAGAATAGGGAAAACTGCATCAAAATCCGTGATGTGATTCTCGAGCTTAGCGCTAACAAACAAAGGCCAATCGCAGACTTAGAGATACACTTTTTCTGAATACTTTGAATAATTTGTAGAACATAAAATTCTGCATATAAATCAGTACACAAATTTAATTTCTTATGTTTGTAACACCAGAAATTAAATATGAAAATTTCAGTGCTAGCCACTGAATTAAAACAAAAAGACAAAAAAA